>CM035165.1:44241731-44841731 GCA_020205615.1 Panax quinquefolius
AGTACATCTTGCATGAGTCCGACTATTTGATATTTACTGATTTGTTTTAGCCAATGATGAGATTGGAATTGGGTAGACAAGTATAGTACTGACTATTATAGCTTTGATGTGATTTCTTGTTAGGAATTGAGTCTTTTTCTGTTTGAAACTGGTATAATAAGGGTAGCACAGTAAAAACAACTTGTTGAATGATTGAGTTTAAATTGATACATAAAGGACCTCTAAAGGATAATGCTAGTTTAAATAAGAGAATGACAAAGATTGGCAGTGAAGGTGAAGAATTAGGCAAGAACCTAAGTTTGGGGGGAAAAGTGGGGGTATATAAGCTTCTAAGAAAAGAAAAAAAAAGATAAAAAGATATTGAGTTGAATAAATTGAGTCCTATGGTGGGTCGAGAAGAAGTGTGAAATGCACTCCCCATAAACACAGGCATGAGATGGAGAGTAAAACACACTCACTATATGAAAAAAAAGAAGCAGAAATAAAACGGAAAATAAGAGCAAAAAGCCCCGTAGATGAAAAATGAAGCATAAGTATCCCATGTTGACCCTCGATATTGGTAATTGTTTAATTTTAGTTGGATCTAGCTTGTTTTTGGATTTCTTGAGTTTACAATGTATGATGCCTTCGAAGATACTTATTATGTGTTAAATTTGATTGCATATCAGTTAACATTGTTGTGGAGCACACACACGCTATATTGGTGATAACAGTCTAAGATTTGATGATTGATTGAGAAGTTAATGATTTGTTTTGATATGATGTATTATCATGTTTACTTGGTTTCTCTAAGGCCGGTTGAATAGGCTTATTTTTGTCATTACTGGTGGATTCGTAGGTATGTAAATTAGTTGCATTTCATGGCATTGTTGTTTTTGCTTGAGGACAAACAAATGTTTAAGTTCGGGGGTATTTGATAAGTAGGTTTTATACCTACTTATTCGGTATCTATTACTTAAATTAGTTGCTTAAACCTATGTTTCTTAGTTACTTTTCATACATTTTATGTTATTTTGTAGGCTATGAAATAACATTTGCATGAAGAAGCAAGGGAAAGCAATTCGGACATCTTTTGGACCAAAATACGCAATGAAATGAAAGGAAGGGAGATTGAAGGACTTTTAACACCAAGTTGGATGCATGTTCTTAGCTTGGAACTTGGATTATATTGTAGATCTACTTCTTAGCTTTTCGGAACATCTTGAATCGTCCCAATCGGAGTTCGGATGCGAGAGTTATGGCCTTTTTATCATCAAAGGTCAAAGCTAAGAGTTGTCATACTTGCCATTTACACAGCATCTACTTCAAACTCGCTTTCCGCCCATGTTCCAGCCCGAATCTGTCAATTGTTAAAGCATGAAAGTTGTAGATCTCGTCAATATATTTGATTTGATAGGTGGCAGGCCCTGTAACTCCTAGCGGATCATAAGTTATATATGTTTTACCAGAGGACGTCGCAGCAGAAAATAGCGTGTAGCTTGACAAGCTCTATAAATGAACTATGATAGTCTGGTAGCTAGTCCTGAAAAAATCTACCCATCTGGTGTGATCGCGCCCAAAATGGCTTTGGGACAGCGTGTGGCGCACTAGGTGGCGAGGGGACAGCTTTTTTGGGTTATTTGGTGTCCAATTTGAGATAGAATAGGTTTCTTAGTTGCCCAACTTGCTAGGATATCCATTAGAACTATAAATACATGAGGAGAGGCATAAAAGAGAGGATATAGGCTAGTTTTGGAGGATTACAATAGATTAGATTAGAGTAAATTAGATAACAACCCTAGTTCTTATTAGATTGGGAGATTGAAGCAACTTGGAGACCATTGAAGATAAAGAGCAGGAGCTTGAGGAAGATGGAGATTTGCTGACAACATATTTATTCTTTACTCTACTCTTATTTTTGTCTTTTAATGATTATTCAATTGTGGATTCTTAGTTTTAATTCAATAATAATGAACTAATTCTTTGTTTGAGATTACAATGGTTCTTATTGTGTAGTTTATTTTAATATGCTTCGTTATCAATTATTATGTTCTATTGTAAGGACTGTCTATTGTGATTTGGACTTAATTGCTTAATTGACTAGCTAACAATTACCGTGATAATCTATATGAACTCGAGAGATGAAGTATTAATTTAGATCTTATCATGATGGCATGTGTTTGTGATTTCTACATAGATGAAATTCATGATTCATGTTTAGCATAGAGATATGCCTTTACGCCGTATGTAATCTTATAGAGAACTTGTGCTTTAAATCCTTTTTAATTGTAATTCACATAGAGATATAGTGGATTAGATAATTAGGCTGTCTTGCTTAATTCTATCATCTATGGATTTAAGTGAGTATGGGTATTATGCATCGAGAGATGGTTTTATCTGCTTTAGTGTTCTTGATTAACAATTCATGATAGAGAATAATTGATGAGAAGTGTGTTAACTTAAATGAAGCAATAAGTGAAGTTGTGATCTTAAATCTTCGTGATCTTAATTTAAATAGTAGTAATTAGAATTAGTTTACTTATAAATTGAAATTCATTCGTTTAAATAAGATTGAGTTGGTTATGTGTTAGTACTTGGTGATTTTTTTATTAAACCATTCCTCGTGGGAACGATACTTTAATTTCACTTTATTACTTGTTGACCACGTATACTTGCGTGTTGTGCGTAATTAGATTTTAACCAACACTTTCTTTATGTTTTGTCCTGCCTGGAGTTCACTTCGTGGTAGTTGATTGCTTTGTACAGCTTTATTTACATTTTGTCCCGCCTGGAGTTTCCTCCGTGGTGGTTGATAGATTTTACATCTTTATTTACATTTCTGATCCCCTGTGGAGGTGCTTCATGGTTAGTGATCATGTCTGTATATATATATTTATAGATTTTATATATATACCTACTTACTACTTTATACAAATTGCGGTATCATGTGCGCCTAGGAATCATGTGATCACAGATTCAACCTATTGGATCTAGATTCGGTTCCCGTGATGGACATTTTTAGTTGTAAGCAGCTTGTAAATTATTCTGCGGTCACTGAATTTCCTCAGATGGTTTTCACACCCACGAGGAAGTCGGCATTATTTTGTACATTATTTTCTTATAGATGCTTCACATCTCGGAAATAAAATCAATCAAGCCGGATACTTAATAAAATAGAAATATCAAAAGATCTCAATTACTATTGAACATCAGTGTTTGAAAAACCTTTTTTATAAAACATTATTGCAATATCTTGCTATAAATTGAATTTTTGCATAAATTCAAACCCTGTGTATATAGGTGCGAACGAGGCCTCACACTACTTCCAAATAACAGAACATTGACCCACACACACACACATTTAGATAATAGTTTCTAGAAAAGAGGTGGTCACCGTGGTAACACGGATGTCAGGGGGTGCCTAACACCTTCCCTCCGCATAACCAAGTCCCCGGACCTTAATGAATCTCAGTTTCACCGACCCATTTAACAGTGTCACATCACTGGGTCAATGTGCAAACCTTTTCTTGGTTGTGTTGGTACAACCATTTAAAAAACCAATTAGCGACTCTTAACAGTCCATCGTCGACATTATACATGTCGGACCTTTTTCACTTGTTTTTTCAAACAAATCTCACCTAAAATGAGAACAACAAAGAACAAGTAATAGAAAGGGACAATTAAAAATCCCGACGTCGACAGTTCTCTTCTATTAGTACCAGAGCAAGCACTCATGTGGCAAGACACTATGATCATGATCGTAGTGCATCATCTGTCTGCATAATAAGCATCGAGCCATGTCCGTTTATTTAAGAATAAATTACAACAAATGTGGAATGGATTATAAACGTTGAAACCCTCGGGAATCCCAATGACCCAACACTTATCCTTAGTATATAACAAAGAAATGTATTGAAGAAGCTAAGGAAAGTACTTCAGGTCTGCTGAAAACACATTTTCAGGTGTTAGGTGAGATAGCAGTCTGATGTGTTAGTGGGCTAGACGACTAAACAGATGATTTGCAGAAAGTCACCATTAGTGCTCAGAAATGTCAAAAACAATTAATGCTTCAACGGATGCCTTCAAACAGATACATTTCAAAGGCACCTTATATACAAATCAGATGCATATGTAAGAAGGAAACGAGTACATAACAAAAAGTTGAAGAACACTCAATCTAATGCCCCATAAATCCGGTCTATCTTCACACCCGGATTTCGTGCGTTACGAGTACATCTTCTTCCAAACATACATCATTATATATTCAATATAACAACATACATTCTTAAATCCCAGTTTCTATAACCTTATAACCGCGTTCATTACAAATAATGATAAATACATTATTCAATATGTGACAACCGAGAATTTGAATATTTTTAAAATTTTAATTAATTGATTTAAGGTTCAATATTAAAACCTAGACATAAAATAAGTGTATGCGTTTGATATTATTGAGATGGAATTTTGAGGATTTCAAAATTCTGTGAAGGATTTAGGTGAATTATTCAGGATTAAGGGAATACTTGAATATGTTCTGTTTATATGGTTGTATATGGGTACAATATGGGGTTAAGGGTCAATGGTTGACCAGATAAACGATATTTGTAACAAACCCTAAATATATATTAAGAATGTCAACGTTCGGTTAGAAAACCCTAGCGAATTATAAAAAACCCTAAAATCGGTTATGGAAACTATAATTTCAGTTCCGGGAATCCGAAACCCTAATTCGAAAATTTAAAACACTAGTTTGGGAATGCGAATATTAATATAAGGTTTAAAAGTTATTACTAATAACCTAATTAGGGATAACCCTAATTGATTTAGAAAACCCTAATTTCTGGATTAGAAACCCTAATTTATAAATAGGAAAAACCTGATTGTTAATTTAATAATTTTAATGTTAATTAGGAACCATTAATCCTAATTTTCAATTTATAATTAATTAGAAAACTCTAATCTAATTACGAAATCTAATTTCTAAATTAGAAAACCTTTTTTCTATTAGAAACCCTAATTTTTGGGTTATAAACCCTAATGCACGATTATGAAACCTAATTGCTAAATTAGCAATTTTAATTAGGAAATAATAATCCTAATTAGCAAGATTGAATTTATGATTAAGAAATCTTAAATATAATTATAGAATCCTAATTATAATTTAGAAATATTAATTTTATTTTGAAAACCTAATTTGGAAATTCTAGAATTTATTTTTAAAACCCAAGGGTTCAAACCCTAAACCCTAAGGGTAGGGCAATTGATAAAAATGCCATTAAAATTAAATGCTAAATGACCAAAGTACCCTTATGCATTATTTGTGTGATAACTTGCAAATCTAGCTAAATGTGAGTTGGCCACCAACTACAACCACTCCATGTGACACCCATCAGCCAATATTTGGCAGCTATCTCAGCCAACTAGCAACAATAGATTAAATGTATCATTTATATGGCATTATAATGAGAGAAAGTTCACTTTAATTTTCAAAAATAGCCAAGACCATTCTCTCTCTAGATTTTTGGATTGGAGAGTGAAATGGTGTGATAATATAAGATAATATCATATCTTATTTCTCACAGATCAGGATCAGTGACCAGAATCAAAGATCAAAGTTTTAAAGGTTTGAAACCCTAATCTTAGAGATCCTTATATGTTTGATGTTGTGATTTGTTGTTTAAAAATGTGTAATAGGGTGTCTTTTAACGATCTGGGTTGTTGGATCATGGATCCATAACATCTAGATGCTCGAATCTAAAGGTTTCAAAAATCTGGGAAAAGTTAAAAATGTTGTCTGACAGTCATATGTTAGTGGCCTTAGATCTTTATATGTTTATGTTTTGAGTTGTTTTAAGCTTTAGACTTGTAGTCTGACAGGAGGTCTTTAATCTGGAAGTGGAATCAAAGCTATTCCATTTACAGATTTCGAGATATTCATAGTCAAAAAGGGTTGACCGTTCATGAAACTGGATATCTGGGCAGCCCAGATTTGCCCAAATTGGTCTGACAAGATTTTCTGAGCCTCGGATCTTGTTATGTGTTAGTGTTTAGTCCAGGTTATTGTGTTGATCTCGTAGAATGGTATAGGAACTACACGATCGTGCCTTTAAATTATACATATCATGATCAGGATCGAAATTAATCTAGGTCAAGCCAGCGTTAACCAACTGCCTGGGAAGAAATCTGGGAATACCCAGATCTTCAAGAACATTTTCCTGATCTCTACTTTGACCGGCCAAAATCTTTAAAACATGATGTTAAGCTGTTTATCTGATGATTTATTATTGTTCCCTGACATCGAGACTACAATAATGAACCCTTAAATCACACTTTCTAAGTCGGGAACGTGTTGATTAAAAGCCCATAAAGTAGACCCTCGAAGTGTTCTTCATTTCTAGGTAACCCAGAAATGAAGAACAACCTGACAAGACTTTCTGGAGCTTTGATCTTTTTGTTGTGATATGTTTTTGGCTATAATTCTTGTTTGTGGTTGTAGTTCTACACAAGTACTACAATTATAATACTTTTACAAGCCCTGAAAGCAACTGGAACCTAGATCTAATTGTGGTCAAACCACCCACCCTACAGACTGACATTATGTTATGGGTTTCTTCAAGAACAGCCCAAGAACACCTATAGGGACAGTTTCGTCGCTATAGGGCCCTTTTGCAACAGATAATTTCTAAAAATAATTATTTTATTTAAAAATTAGAGAAAAATTATTTTAAATTATTAAAAATACAAAATAAATTCCGAAAAATTATTTTAAAGTCTGAAAAATGGTTTTTAATTATTTTAAGTATATTTTATAAATATTTAATATTTTTGGAATATAAAAGGTATTTCATTAATATTTACTATTAAATAAATATTAATGATATTAGAATATTATAGTATTTATATTATATAAATACGATATTAATGATTAAAAATTCATGATAACTGATAATAATTATGTGAAAATTATTACGAACTTACGAAAAATATTTTGACTCTTAATAAATTATCTAAGATAATTGTTAAGTGTTAGGCAGAGTTTAATTGAACTTAAACTCGACAATATCCGACTAAGCCATCGGGATGTCAGATTTGTATCGGGTTCAACTCAGACTGCAATAGTTTGACTTGATTCTGAGTCTTATGTGTTGTATAGACTGATAGGGTTATGTGATAATGTGTTTAGGTTATTTTAAATACTGTGATGATATTATTCTAACTTATAGATCGATATTATTTATATATTAGGTCTTCATACAGAGCGTAATAAATTGTTTAACCGTAATCTACCGAACATGCATGTTTTACTTAACTCTAATTAGAGTTGTTTCATTCAGATATGCTTATGGATAATCATTGCTGATTGTCATTGTAGAATTTTAATTTGTACATATTGCATGTATAAGTCAGGTATGAAAGGTTGATCACCTTCATTACCATTCGGTCCAGATATATTTGTTCATGTTTAATACTTCTTTAGTCAAAAGTTTTTTCGTGCTAATTCACAACTATATTGTCGAATTATAGCTAGCTTATTATTCAGAATTCTTTTAGTCATGATATATCGTTAAATTATTGAACTTAATCTTGATGGGCAACCTTCATGCTCACCTTTGCTATATCATGATAAACATTGCAGATTAAAACGAATACAGCGGATATAAGGAAAGGTCAAAGACAGTTCCAACTTAAAGTTAATGTGTGTGATTAGATTTGTAATAGAATTGTATGATATTAATGTTATTGTAAGTCAAGTAAGTTATGAATTGTGTATCAGTTAAGGTTACTCGACCTTAGGGAAAAGTGTGTAAGTTTAATGTATAAATAATTTATGTTTATATCTTCCGTAATAGTTGTATACTGATTGAACCGGATTCGCGGTGATTCGGGACCCGTATTCGGGGCTCTCACACATTCTATCTTACAAGAGTGACATTTATCCACCACTAAGGATACATAACAGTTCATTAAACTAATCTAAAGTTGCATTAAACTATTCTACATTACAAGTGTTCGCTTGATCTTCACGCTTATTCACATATTGAATGGCACTTCTTCTGGATACCGATCAACTTAATCTTTACATGATCCTTAATTTCTTTCTAACCTCGTTCATTGAAAATGTTTTTCATTTAAAGCAAGTGTGAGCATTCAATTGCCCAGCAAGTCATAGCAGTTGGATAAACAACTTCAAGAAATTAAATATTCCTTTAAGACTTCAATAACCGATCAAAGGTTATGAAACAGCTCGAATAATAGGAATAATCTCGATTCCTATCATTTTAAAGTATTAGTCACATTCACTTTCAAATACTTTCATTCTTCTACATTTTTCATGCACATTTAGTATTGCTAGAATCATTAGCACATACTTAACAATAATGGTTCATGTATAAACATAACATACTCATATTGAACAGTTCAACCACAGAACAATTAATCTAATAGAAACAACGAAGTGTTCAAATTGCGGCACAAGGCCTCATACGTTCTACCAACTTGTACAAATATCGCACATTTTCACATAAAAAAAACTTCTCAAGTTCAACATCTAAGAAGTTTAAGAACTAGCATTCATGTAAAATATGAATTAAGTTAGGAAACTTGCCTTACACACATCTACCTTATAGTTTACGCTGAACTGATTATTCCAAACCCTATATAGCACAAAAAGAAATAACACATAGACCAATTAGTCATATCCTTAACTTACACATTGGTTAAACTTAACTTTACTTTTTAAGGTTCGCGTTCTTGCAATCTAAGTTTATGCGACCAACCTTCTTTATTGACTTATGACTTCATGACATACGAGGATGTCTTACTAATACGATCATTATCTTTACTCAATTTCCATACCGCTCATAGGTTTAATCATTATTCTTCATTACTTTACGGTCAAACCATACCCATGGTGTAGGTTCTGCCAATTTAATATTCGTGTACACTTAACCCTCACGTCGGTTAAAGTGTTTAACGCTTACTTTCCTTCTATCCTTCTTTATCCAGCTTATATTCGGACTTTCCTTAATCTTATTACCGTTTGTTACGGCTTTCATTCATTATCCATTACGTGAACCCCACAATTTTTATTCTTTCTTAATGTTGAAGCCATACAGTTCATTGTATACTAAGATCTATCCGTTATTGCCACTATATTGCATTTACGTTCATTGTCTTTTAATCTCATTTAACCTTTATCAAAGGTTTAAATCACTTGGTAAGTGTTACGTTACGTGAATTACATGTTCTATATCTTTCCGTGTGCTTTCCCTAGGAGTTCGAGCAGTTAAAAGCTCCTCACTGACCATTGCTCTGCACCAGCGCTGCGGCACCGGTTCCCTTCTTTCTTCTTGCATTACGGCGCGAGCCTACATCACCTTATACCCCGGTCTGGCGCTGTGACTCCAAATCATTTACTAACTTTCGTGCTACGGTGCCAATTAACAGTGTATGATGCCCGGGTTGGCGCTGTGGCGCCGCCACCCATGGCATAACTAGTGCTGCGACGCCAAACATGAATTTTAGAAATTTTTTTATGTCTTGAATCATGTTTGAGACGCCTACTTTTAAATCTCAAAACTTCTTCGTTATAACTCAGAATGAGATCGTTCCAAAGCTATTCACTTCCTTATCTTACGTACTTCAACTTCCCTCAGACAGAACTTTATTCTAAATCTGTTAACATGTCATTCAATTGGCTTAATCTACCTCCTTCTTTCATTTTACATTATTAACGTTCTTCGTCCGTTCGTTCATAATTCGGTCATCCGAACTCGGAACTCAATCGTTCTTGAGTCCACAACTCACATTTTCTATGTTCTCTTATATTCTTACGAAACCCTACCTATTCGAGTTTACTTATATACTTTCTACTTCTCATTTGTCTTTTACAAAATTTTTGCCATAAGTTAGTTGCTTATTGATTGGTTAGGAACGGAAGAAGTTATGGAGAAAATTTTGTAAAAGACGAACGAGAATTTTCAAGTTAGTAAATGAACCTGAATGAGTAGGGTTTCATAAGAAAGTAAGAGAACATAGAAAACATGAGTCGTGGACTCAAGAACGAACGAGTTCCGAGTTCGGATGATCGAATTACGGACGAACAAATAAAGAGCGTTAAAAACTTAAAACGAATGAAGGGTGAAAATTAAGTTAATTGAATGGCACGTTAACAGATTCAGAACGAAGTTCTGTCTGAGGGGTATTGAAGTACATAAGATAAGGAATAGAATGCTTTGGAATGACCTCATTCTAAGTTGTAACGAAGAATATACGAGATCATAAAGTACACATCTCAAACTTGATTCAAGACTTATAAAATTTTCTAGGTTTTGTGCTCTATGTCAGTAGCGCCTGAGTTGAGCCTTTGGGAGGCAAAAAGACCGCAGCGGCAAGCAAGATCGACCATCGCCATCGACGAGGAAATACAGCAACAACAAGAAAGAAGGAGGGGCTTGGCACCACAGCTCCAGATCGGAGAAGAAGGTGACATAGACTCACGCCACAGTGCGAGAGGAATGAAAGAGAGTGGCGTCGCAACGCCGGTGTAGGGAAAAATATAGAGAAGAGCTTTTAACTGCTCAGCTCTTGGGGGAAACATAAGGGAAGATAAAGAACATAATCTTCAACTAATGTAACACTAAATCAAGTGATTTAAACCTTTTAGTAAAGGTTAAACGGAAAGATTAAACAAGATTAAAAGACAGAGAATTTAAGTGGTAGATTACGGAACCGATATCCGGGGACCGTTGTGACGAACGAGATTTTTGTAATTTAAATTTTAATATTTATTGAATTAAATAAATATTTTCGATGATTTAATTATTAGATTAAATAATTAATTGATGAAGTTGTGGTAGATTAATTTAATTATGTGTTATATTTATTAAATTAATGTGGAGAATAATTATGATTCAAGCATGTAATTATGTGAGCTTATTGAATTAAAAGAAATATTTAATAAGCCTAATGTTATTTTAATTAATTTAATAATTAATTAGTGATTTATTAATTTGATATAATTAATTAATGAGAAAATTAATTATATGATTATGTGAATTTATGATAAATTATTATATTTTATTTAAATTAAATTAAATAAGATATTTGAATTGGGTGTGACATGATTTAAACTATAAGATAAAAGAGTTATTAAATTAAATGGGAATAAGCCTTTTAAGGCTAGCCAAACATGGCACTAGTGGAGGTTGAGGGTAGTTAACCCATGATTGTGTAACTGACCACAACGCGTCAGTTCCTTTCCTTTATACGTATTATTATTATTATTATTATTTTTCTAAGTCTGTCATAACAAGTCAGAGAGAATAGAAAACTTTCAGAGAGAAATTGTGATTTTGTGAAGAAGATTGTGAGTGTGTAATCAAACAAATACTTGTGAAAGGATCATCATTGATCATCCCTTCTAATCTATACTCTAGGTAATTTCTCCAAACCAATTTCTATTTTACGTATTTAAGATTTCATGAAAATGGCTTTCAAAGCTTTTGTAAAGTCTCTGTAATTGGGAAAGGGTATGATTATGAGTTTATATATGTGCTAAATGTTACCATATCGTATTTGATTATATATATATATATATATATATATATATATTATGTAGACCATATCATCAGTATCATAAACATGACGCATATGTTGCTCAAAACTTACAAAGTATAGAATATGGCCATATGGCCTTATACATGATTTTAATATGTCAAACATAAATATTTTTGTAAAGTTCCCACTCTTATTTGATTATGCATGTTAATACGAAGAGACCCAACCTTAAATGAACGGATTCGGTGTTATAACGAATCCGTTGCATTAATTTTCATGATTTATGTTCAAAACCTTCAAGAACATCAAGAATAGTGAATTTACATATATTAATTCTGTAATTATATGTTTTATTGGGTTAAAATCATTCTATAATTGTTGGGTAAGGATTATGTATGAATTCTAGCATGTGGGTATGTTAATTTAGTGAAATTAATGATCATGTAGTGTCCATTTTGCTGAACTATGTGTTCTTCGCGAACTGGGAATCAAAATCTGGAGTTTCGCGTACTGCGCTGCCAACTCCGTAATCGAAGTCTCAATGCATAGCCACCACCGCACCCATAACGCTAAGTCTCCTACCGTAAGCGCCATCGCGCCGCAACGCCAAGTCTCCATACTTAACATGTAAATAACACAATTGCATGTGGATTGAATTATTGAATACATAATTAGCTTATTATTTGTGAAGTGTAAATTATGTGACAATGAATGTGATAAATTGACTAGGTATAGTCATAACCAAAGTTAGACAAAAAGAATGAAGTTGCTATGATTAGTTAGGTTATAATTGACTGGTATTGTGAACGTAACTGATATGTATGATTTAAATCAAGGAACGAGTTTAATTAACGTGTAATCTACGCATGAGGCAAGTTTCTAACTCTACTTGTTATCATTATTCAAGTTTATAAATCAAGTTCATTTGTTATGTTAAAGATTTACTATCTTTTCAAAGAATGATTCTGTTATACAATAATTGTTCTATTGTATACTTATTGAGATTGTTATTCATTATAATGTTGAACCTTGTTAGACTAGCGAATTCTTATTGATTCAACTAGTCCATAGTTGATGAACGTTCTAAATTCAGAACCCTTATTGATTTATCCAAACCAAACTTCCTTTGGTGCGGACTCTAATGTCAAACTGAGATGAACAACCCTGCAAAGGGATTTACTTATGCGTTAGCGTTAAGATATTGTGCATAAGATGGTACTAATTTGATCCCCTAAGTACGAGAAGAAGAGTCTATAGTCTTATGACTGTTAAAGGTTTCAAGTACAACCCTTGATAACCTAGGACATAGTTCAAGGTCTAATGACCCTCATAAATCTTTTGATTCTTGTTATTCCATTCTTGATTCAAAAGTTGAGCTTTTATTTTAGAAGTCTTTGATTCACTCGCATGTTATTATACATTATTATTTCATTATTTTACTTGTGGGCAATAGTGCTCACTCTTGCGTAATAATAACATTACAGTTAAGAACAAAAAGTCTGACGAGCCTTCTACTAGCAAAGGCAAGGGCAAGATTAACAAGTGATGAAGACTTGTTGTTTTATATGATGATGTATTTCTATTTAAGACTTAAGTTAATGATGTTGTTTAAGACTTATTTGTTTATGTTTACGCACAGATGTTTAAGGTTAGTATGACCTGGGATTATGTTTATTATTCAGATGTTGTAACCCCATAAGGGGAATATTTATTTCTATCTATTGCATGGTTTGCATTTATTATGGGTAGATAGATAGATGATATTTGTACAGTGAACACCAAATACCGTGGAATCGAAGTACCTGGATTTGGGGGTATCACAAGTTGGTATCAAAGCTGTAGGTTATGAACCTTAGGTGGGGGGAACAACCTTAGGTAATAGCCTTATAGAAGAACATTGTGATGGAAAACTCATATTGAGTTCTAGGAAATGAATTTTTGTAATTCATTGAAGATAATAAAAGACTTTATGTGCTTATGTGTTAAATTATGTGCTCACTAGTACGACTTAGTAACTAAAACTCAAAATTTTGTTGTCAGGATGTCGGATGTCGGAGGAATTAGTCGAGCAGGGGAGGAGGAACCCCGAGTACCTACAGTACCTACAGAGGAAGAGCCCATAGACATTTATGTCGTTAGGGAACAGTTGGTACAGAGGGAGTCATTTCCATTGATCACCGTTGTTGGTCAGGAGCATGAACCTGAGACTGATCCTGAGGAGGAATTTGACGAGGAAGAGGAAGAAGAGGAGTTTTCACAGAACTCCATTGATGCTGAGATGTACGATGCGTTATACGACCGTAACGTAGAGTTACGAGACGATGTATAGGATCTGACTGAGCGGGCTATTATTCAGCAGATTACTCTAGAGCAGAAGGAGATCGAGATTTTGACTCTTCACTCACGACTGGGAAATGTAGAATAGGATTTGGTCCATGAGAAGGGTCAAACCGAATATAAGATCGAGGAGATAGAGAAGTTGAAGAAGGAACTGAAGGAAAGCTCTGAAAGGCTGATCATAGCAAAGGAAGGCTTGGTAAGAGAGTCACGTCGTGCTGATCATGTAGAAGAGGATGGTCGTGTAAAGAAGGAGAGGCTTGGGGAGACATACTTTACACTTAATCATGCAATGGATGAGGCCCAAGATCGAGTTTTGAGGTACCCCATCCAGTTTGAAGGACTTCCATCGTACATGCTGGATCGCAGGACAATGTCTCGCATCATGGACGAGGAGTGTAGTAAGGCTATTCAGCGCCTTGACAGACAGTGATAGAATTTGTTTACTTATGTGATAAACTTATCTAGTTCTTAGATGTAAATTTCGATGTGGTTATAAACAAAGGAATATTTTAAATATTTAAAATCCTGTGGATTCTTTATCTCAGGATAGATGATGTAAATAGCAGTGATGTTATCGTTTGATTTAAAACTTTTGATTGAATGAATAAATATCAAGTTGTTTGAGATAATGTGTTAAATAATTATATTAAATTGTTGAGTTAAGTCTTAAGTATTTAGAGAATTTAATAGAGATTTTTAATAAGCATATATTTTAACAGAATTATGCCGCCAAGAAGAAGACAACAACATCAACCAGCTCAGGAAGAGTCAACAAATAACAACAATAATGCCAATGCTAATCCCGTTCAGCAGTTGGTTAACTTACTGACTGGAGCAACAAATAATAAACCAAAAGCTCCACCAAATACTACGTTTAATGATTTCAAGGCGGTGGGACCGCCAGAGTTTAAAGGTTCCATGAACCTGATCGAGTATCAAACGTGGGTTATGGAAATGGAGATGGTTTTCGATGTTGATAGGGTTAGAGAAGACCAGAAGACCGCTTTTTCAACGTTTATGCTAAAGTCTGAAGCTAGCTATTGGTGGCAAGAAAACAAAGTTCGTGGAGGTGAAGGTGTAATTACTTGGGAGAGATTTAAAGAGATGTTTTTTGAGATGTATTTCCCACCGATTCAAGAAACGGATGGAGGTTCAATTTCTGGAATTGAAGCAGGGAAATATGAGCGTACCTGATTATGCGGCTAGATTCAACTAGTTGGCGAGGTTCGCCCCGTACCAAGTACACACAGAGGAGAGAAAATCCAAAAGATTTGAACAAGGACTAAAGCCCTGGGTATATAGTAAAGTATCAATGTTTCTGATAAACACATTTGCCGGAGTACTGGAAAAGGCCATCCTCGCTGAAGGTGGAAGCAATGCGGTGACCAAGTACAATCAAGATCAAAAGAAGAAGAAGAGTGAAAGTGAAGGAAATAACAAGGCTAATGGAAGTGGCACAGGAGGTGGTAATTTTAATCAAAAGAAAAGCTGGAATGACAACTCATCATCAGGGAATCAGCAAGGTAGTCAAAAGAAGAGAATCGAAGCATGCCCGACCTGCAGGAAAGCTCATCTAGGAATCTGCATGAAGGGAAAAAGAGTGTGCTACAATTGTGGTCAGGAAGGCCACATAGCAGCTAATTATCTTAACCCAAAGAAGGGTGCTTGCTTCACTTGTGGTTCAAAGGATCATCTGGCAAGAGATTGTCCTAAGAAGGGATCTGGAGGGACAGGATCAGGAGGTATCCGGGGAAACAACAGTGGAAACGCCTTGACTATCACAGGACCAATCGCAACCAACCGACCGACCGCCAGGACTTTCAACATGACGGTGTAGGATGCAGTTCAGTCTCGTGATGTGGTGTCAGGTATCATTCTGATCAATAAAATTAATGCTAATGTTTTATTTGATTCGGGTGCTACTTGTTCCTTTATATCCGATGACTTTGCTAAGAATTTAGATTTGCTTAAGGAATAGTTGGAATATCCCATGAACATAGAAATTGCGAATAGAGAAATAATCCATGTTAAGTACGTACATAAGAACTGTAGAGTGGATATTAAGGGTAATATCATGAATGTAGATCCTATCCCTATTCGACTTGGGCTGTAATTGATTGCCAAAAAAAGCGTATTAACCTTATGACTCCGTCAAAGGTTGTGTTTTATGGTAGCAAATTGCCTAGACAAGCGAGTTGTCTGACGATGATGCAGGTCAGGAAGTTGTTAAGATAGGGCTGTGTAGGATATTTAGCTTACATAGTCGACAATCGTAAAGAGAATCCGAAAGTAGAAGAAATACCGGTAATGAGAGACTTCGTCGATGTCTTTCCAAATGATTTGTCAGGACTTCCGCCAGATAGAGAAGTTGATTTCGTGATCGATTTGGCGCCAGGAACCGCTCCAATATCAAAAGCACCATACCGAATGACACCAGTAGAGATGAAAGAATTAATGGTACAACTACCAGAATTATTTGACAAGAAATACATTCAACCGAGCGTATCGCTGTGGGGAGCACCGGTGTTGTTTGTGAAGAAGAAGGATGGAACGATGCGGCTCTACATTAATAAAGAGAACTGAACAAGGTCACGATTAAGAATAGATGTCCATTACCGAGGATCGATGATCTATTTGATCAATTAAAGGGAGAAAAATATTTTTCCAAGATAGATTTGAGAAGTGGTTATCATCAATTGAAGGTGAGACCAGAGGGTGAACCGAAGACAGCGTTCAGAATGCGATATGGTCACTACGAATTTTTGGTAATGTCTTTTGGTCTAACGAATGCTCTTGCAGCATTTATGGGACTAATGAATGGTGTGTTCATGCCATTTTGGATAAATTCGTAGTTGTATTTATAGACGACATTTTGGTATATTCGAAAATCAAAGAAGAACACGAAGAACATTTGAGGTTAACGTTGGAAATATTGAGAAGGTAGAAGTTGTATGCCAAGTTTTTGAAATGCGAATTTTGGATTGAACGAGTGCAATTTCTTGGGCACGTGATCGATAAAAATGGAATTTCGGTAGATCAATCCAAAGTTAAAGCCGTGATTAATTGGGATCATCCGAGAACGCCGTCAGAAGTAAGAAATTTTCTCGGATTAACAAGATATTATAGACGATTCATTCAAGACTTTTCCAAAATTGTAACTCCGCTAACGAATTTAACTCGGAAAACTATGAAATTTGTTTGAACTGAGAAGTGTGAGGAAAGCTTTCAAGAATTAAAAAAGAAGTTGAGTACAACACCTGTGTTGTCTCTTCCGAACGATACAGGAAATTTTGTTGTTTATAGTGATGCGTCGCATAAAGGACTTGGCTGTGTGCTGATGCAAAATGGCAAAGTTATTACGTATGAATCACGACAATTGAAGGATTACGAGAAGGGATATCTGACCCACGACTTGGAGTTAGCTGCAGTTGTTTTTGCTTTGAAAATTTGGAGGCACTATCTTTACGAGGAGAAGTGTGAAATATATATACAGTCCACAAGAGTCTGAAATATATTTTTACACAGAAAGAATTAAATATGCGTCAAAGAAGATGCTTGGAATTAATTAAGGATTATGACTTTGAGATTTTATACCATCTGGGTAAAGCAAATGTGGTTGCCGACGCCTTAAGTAGAAAGGGTCGTGAGAAATTGATGAGGTTGACTGCTCAGGAGGAGCTAATTGCATAAATGAAGAAACTAGAGTTGGAAGTGAAGTATCCGATGGAGATTAATGAGAAGCTATTTCAGATGCAATCTTGTACAACTCTACTAGATAAAGTAAAGGAGGCTCAGCTTCAGGACGAAGAATGTAAAAAGGTGATAAAGAAGATATTTGAAAGAACTGAACCGAGATTTAAGATGGATAAGGAAGGAATACTGAGATTTGAAAGTAGAATTTTGGTTCCACCAGTATAAGAGATTAAGGAAGAAATTTTGAGCGAGGCTCATAGTTCACGGTATTCGATTCACCTTAGTAGTACCAAAATGTACCAAGATCTTCGACAACATTTCTGGTGGCCAAATTTAAAATAAGATGTTGCAGAATGTGTTGCCAAGTGTCTTACCTGTCAGAAAGTGAAAGCAGAACATCAAAGACCTAGTGGATTGCTTCAACCGTTGGAAATCCCAGAATGAAAATGGGAACATATTACAATGGACTTCGTGGTTGGCCTTCTGACGACTCAAAAAGGCTATGACGCAGTATGTGTGACGCCCCCAAAATAGGTATACATCACCCATTCCGAGTCGCCAAATACATGGTACAGAAACAACTACAACTTTATTAATACAACATAAAAACTGTGAGTTTAAATACAAATATTGTCGTCTAGACAATATCCACACTCAAATAAGTCCTCATTACAATTATTAATACACTATTTTACAGAATAGTGAGGACTACTAGAACAACTTCTAGAACCATCATTCCACACCCCGACTAGTACTCGCTACATTCTTGCCTCCTGAGAAGAAAAATGGAACAACAGGGAAAAGGGTGAGCTCAACTAGCCCAGTAAAGAATATTATGACTAAGATAATATACAATAAATTATCCTTTGTCTTCAACAGGAAAAAATCTAATACAATACAATAGACAACAAGTTTTAGATCAACAACTGCAGCGGAAACAATAATTCATTAGAAGAGTTAAGTAGAGAATGAAATCTACTATCATCTCTGAATTTAAAAGTCCATCATTGATATTTTATCCCTGTAACAGCAATCAATATACATCTTGAATCAAATAGTCATCTTTGCAATACAGGCCAAAGATATTCATCAGTTGGTCATGTTCATCTAAACACCTGTTCATCTTTGCACTACGGGCCAAAGATATTAATCATTCGGTCATATTCATCTTAACACCTGTTCATCTTTGCACTACGGGCCAAAGATATTCATCAAGAAATCATTCAACTTTGCACTACGGGCCAAAGATATTCATTTATATCATCATTTAGGACTGAGGATGATGAAAAATATTTTAAAGAAAACGAATCCAGTGAAACAAAAGAACAAGTATTAAGGATTCGTACATTAAATAATCCAAGTTCAAAAATACTTCATAAATAACCAGATTAGAGTAAAATTCAAGAATGAAGTTCAAAACATAGATCCAATCAAAGATAGGAATCATAACAGACAATCTTGGACATAGAAACAAAAAATTTAATTTTTCTGTGAATAGTGTCGATGATAAGTGAATAGTGCCAGTATCGTGAATAGTAAACCGACCTCAAAAGATAGAAATTTCACAAAAAAACATCATCACGCTTCATGAATAGTACTCATGAATAGTAACTCATGAATAGTAACTCATGAATAGTAACTCGTGAATAGTAACTCATGAATAGTAACTCCGACATGAAAAAGTTCCAAATTTGATAAAAATTTCCAACCAATATTTCGGCATAATGATATTGAAGAAATAATATCATTTTCAAATAAAATAACATCCCTTACCTTAGCTAGAATAGTACTTCTGGTTGGAATATCAGATATAGTGCTGAAGGAACTTGCACCGTATAGCAATACTCAAAGTATAAAAATACTCAAAAAAATACGCTCGATATTATAGAGAGAGAAAGAGAGAGAAATATGTAGTTTCTGGTGTGATTTTCAATTCTAACCTAAGCACCCTATTTATAGGAAAATGCTTAGAACACCAAAGCAAAAAATTTAATAAAATATCAATTTATATATTAAAATTTTCTACGTACTCATACTAGCTGATTTCCAACTCTTAACACATGCCTACAAATAACAAAAACGTTTTTCTAACTAAAAATAATTAAAACTTCCAAAAATCAATTATTCAGGAATTTCAGAACTTCAACAATTCATAATAAATAGGCCTTTTATCAGAAAATTTAAATCTTGCGATTGGTGTAGGAAATTTCATTATCTACAACTTTGAAGAAGGAAGTTTTTCCAAATTCAAAACATAAATTGACACAAACGGGCGATTTTACAAGCTATAATCAAATTTCAGTCAAGAAATGGGTCCACCAACATGTTTAACATGTTTTAAACAACTTTTGCAACAAAAATACTATTCCTCCTCATATACTCATATATCCCACATTCATTGTAAAAATATCATCATTATTATATTATAATAATATAATAAAATATTATTTTATCAGAAAAGACAAAATATCAATTTTCAACAATTGTCACTTTAAAAATTTTCTCCATCTATATCCACATAAAATCAATATTTTCCTCATCATATAAATCAATAATTAATTATTCACCAATAATATTACAAAATCACGAAGATCGCCAACCAGTCATTTCCAAGAAAGAGGGGCTTTCAATAAGAATTTCTCCTCATTGGCGCACAATTAGGTGACCAAACCTCTCCTTGAGCGTAACTTTCTAGACATTGCCAATAATGTTATCTAATAATATTATTAGGATAATATGAATTATTACTCAGATAATAAAAAATACTGTGTAGTGACAATTATTGAAACAACAGTAATATAAAATATCAACGCAGCAATTATTGAATTAATAAAATAAAATACTGAACATTAATTACTGTAACAATTATTGAGTAGTGTTTTCTTTCGTAAGAATAAATAATTGGTGCAATACTGTGTGTTACTCTACAACAACGCAGACATCGTGTTTTAACCACCGGGTATTTCCAAAAGATAAAGGTAACAAACCGTGTCAAGTTATTATAAACAACTTATACTTGTCGTTTTCTTCATCCAATCGCTTTCCGTTATGGGCCCACACAAGGCTGCGCCGTCATATGAATATTCCCCAACAACAAGAATATTCCACGACCAAACGAATATTCTTCGACAACAATGTGTATTTTATAACCACTTGCTTATTTGAAAATATTTGCACATTTTACCCATAACTAACCACATTAATCAAATCAACCCCTTACTATTTCAAAATAATAAATAGAGAAAATTAAATCTTCATTTATAAAAAGTTGGGGCCTTACAGTATGGGTTATCGTTGACCGACTGACGAAATCCGCACACTTCCTTCCGATCAAAATTAGATTCAATTTAGATCAGTTGATGAGGTTATACGTAAAAGAGATTGTTTCGAGGCACGAAGTGCCGGTGTCAATTGTTTCCGATAGGGATTCGCGCTTCACATCAAATTTCTGGAAATGTCTTCAGGAATGCATGGGTACGCAATTGCAAATGAGTACAGCATACCACCCTTAAACAGACAGACAGAGCGAAAGAACGATCCAGACATTAGAAGATATGCTAAGATCCTATGTGATGGACTTTAAAGGAAATTGGGATGATCACCTACCGTTAGTAGAGTTCGGCTACAACAACAGTTACCACGCTAGTATAGGCATGCTGCCTTAAGAAGCGTTATACGGCATAAAGGGAAGAACTCCACCCTATTGGGATGAAGTTGGCGAAAGACAATTGCTAGGGCCAGAATTGGTACAGCAGACAATAGAAATAGTCAAAGTGATCCGAGCACGACTGGTAGCAGCTCAAGATAGACAGAAGAAATACACTGATCCACATCGTAAAAATATCGAATTTGAATAAGGTAGTTATGTTTTCTTGAAGGTCTCTCCCTAAAAGGGGAAGATCAGGTTCAGAAAGAAAGGGAAATTAAGCCCAAGATTTATTGGACCCTTTGAAATACTGTGAAGAATCGGGGAAGTTGCGTATGAGGTAGACTTACCTCCATCACTCGAAAATGTCCACAACGTCTTCTATGTTTCTGTATTATGACCCTACAAAGCCGATTTCAAGCATTTAATTGAATACGAACCCCTCAATTTTGAAAAAGACTTATCTTACGAAGAAATTCCTGTTCAAATTGTCGACAGAAAAGAACAAGTTCTTAGAAATAAAGTAATACCTTCTGTTAAGGTAATTTGGAGGAACCACAACGCTGAAGAAGCTACGTGGGAACTCGAAGAAAATATGATGAAGAATTACCCTCATTTATTAACTTAAATTATGTGTAAGCGATTTTGGGGACAGAATATTTGTAAGGGGGGAGAATGTAACGGGTCGAATTTATTGAGTCATGATTCTAGGGACAGAATCCTTTTAAGGGGGGAAAGATGTGATGAACGAGATTTTTGTAATTTAATTTTTAATATTTATTGAATTAAATAAATATTTTCAATGATTTAATTATTAGATTAAATAATTAATTGATGAAGTTGTGATAGATTAATTTAATTATATGTGTTATATTTATTAAATTAATGTGGAGAATAATTATGATTCAAGTATGTAATTATGTGAGCTTATTGAATTAAAATAAATATTTAATAAGTCTAATGTTATTTTAATTAATTTAATAATTAATTAGAGATTTATTAATTTGATATAATTAATTAATGAGAAAATTAATTATATGATTATGTGAATTTATGATAAATTATTATATTATATTTAAATTAAATTAAATAAGATATTTGAATTGGGTGTGACATGATTTAAATTATAAGATAAAAGAGTTATTAAATTAAATGGGAATAAGCCTTTTAAGGCTAGCCAAACATGGCACTAGTGGAGGTTAAGGGCAGTTAACCCATGATTGGGTAACTAACCACAACGCGTCAGTTCCTTTCCTTTATACGTATTCTTATTATTATCTTTCTAAGTTTGTCATAACAAGTCAGAGAGAATAGAAAACTTTCAGAGAGAAATTGTGATTTTGTGAAGAAGATTGTGAGTGTGTAATCAAATAAATACTTGTGAAAGGATCATCATTGATCATCCCTTATAATCTATACTCTGGGTAATTTCACCAAACCAATTTCTATTTTACGTATTTAAGATTTCATGAAAATGACTTTCAAAGCTTTTGTAAAGTCTCTATAATTGGGAAAGGGTATGATTATGAGTTTATATATGTGTTAAATGTTACAATATCGTATTTGATTATATATATATATATATATATTATGTAGACCATATCATCAGTATCATAAAACATGACGCATATGTTGCTCAAAACTTACAGAGTATAGAATATGGACATATGGCCTTATACCTAATTTTAATATGTCAAACATAAATGTTTTTGTAAAGTTCCCACTCTTATTTGATTATGCATATTAATACGAAGAGAATAAACCTTAAATGAACGGATTCGGTGTTATAACGAATCCATAGTATTAATTTTCATGATTTATGTTCAAAACCTTCAGGAAAATCAAGAATAGTGAATTTACATATTTTAATTCTGTAATTATATGTTTTAATAGGTTAAAATCATTCTATAATTGTTGGGTAATGATTATGTATGAATTCTAGCATGTGGGTATGTTAATTTAGTGAAATTAATGATCATGTAGTGTCTATTTCGTTGAACTCTGTGTTCTTCGCGAACTGGGAATCAAAATCTGGAGTTTTACGTGCATGGTGCAAACTCAGAATCTGAAGTCTCAAATGCACACACGAGAGTACAAGTATAAAATTAGCGCGTAAATATTTCACTCGCAAAATGTCCAGAAACGAATTTTTAAAAATGTTTAAGTCTAGCAATGTGGTATTAACCTAATTTAATAAACATAGAAATATGTTAGAAGTATAATGAGATGTTAAAATAGATACTTAACATGTAAATAACATAATTGCATGTGGATTGAATTATTGAATACATAATTAGCTTGTTATTTGTGAAGTGTAAATTATGTGACAATGAATGTGATAAATTGACTAAGTATAGTCATAACCAAAGTTAGACAAAAATAATGAAGTTGCTATGATTAGTTAGGTTATAATTGACGTGTATTGTTTACGTAAATGATATGTAAGATTTAAATCAAGGAACGAGTTTAATTAACTTGTAATCTACGCACGAGGCAAGTTTCCTAACCCTACTTGTTATTATTATTAAAGTCTATAAATCAAGTTCATTTGTTACGTTAAAGATTTACTATCTTGTCGAATTATGATTCTGTTATACAATAATTGTTCTATTGTATACTTATTGAGATTGTTATTCATTATAATGTTGAACCTTGTTAGACTAGGAATCCTTATTGATTCAACTAGTCCATAGTTGATAAACGTTCTAAATTCAGAACCCTTATTGATTTATCCAAACTAATCTTTTTTTGGTGCGGACTCTAATGTCAAACTGAGATGAACAATCCTACAAAGGGATTTACTTATGTGTTAGCGTTAAGATATTGTGCACAGTATGGTACTAAGGGCTGATCCCCCTAAGTACGAGAAGAAGAGTCCATAGTCTTATGACTTTTAAAGGTTTCAAGTATAACCCTTGATAACCTAGGACATAGTTCAAGGTCTTATGACCCTCAAAAATCTTTTGATTCTTGTTATTCATTCTTGATTCAAAAGTTGAGCTTTTATTTCATAAGTCTTTGATTCACTCGCATGTTATTATACATTATTATTTCATTATTTTACTTATGGACAATAGTGCTCACTCTTGCGTAATAATAGCATTGCAGTTAAGAACGAAAGGTCCGACGAGCCTTCTACTAGAAAAGGCAAGGGCAAGATTAACAAGTGATGAAGACTTGTTGTTTTATATGATGATGTATTTCTGTTTAAGACTTAAGTTAATGATGTTGTTTAAGACTTATTTGTTTATGTTTCTGCACAGATGTTTAAGGTTAGTATTACCTGGGATTATGTTTATTATTCAGATGTTGTAACCCCATAATGGGAAGATTTATTTCTATCTATTACATTGTTTGCATTTATTATGGGTAGATAGATAGATGATATTTGTACACTGAACACCAAATCCCGTGGAATCGAAGTACCTAGATTTGGGGGTGTCACAACCGTAGTTACGATAAACGAACGTAGAGGATTGCTATGGTTGTGATTCTTTAGACGTTGAGCGACGAGGGTAATGAATAACATTTTGATGTTTTGTCATGATGGTGAAAGATAAGTGTGAAGCGTATAGACGACGTATGTACGTTATTTATTGCGATAAACAATGATCTTAGCATACATGAAACAATGTATGGCTTAAACATTAAGAATGACTAATGAACATGGAGTTCAAGTATTGGATAACGAAATTATTAAGTAATATACGAATGGTATTAAGAAAGCCGTAATGAACGGTAATAAGGTTAATGAAAGCCGAAGGTGAGTCGTATAAGAATGAATCCTAAGGTATGGCATTTAGTTGCCAAAAAGCCGTAAGGATAAGAAATTGACTTAACGAACGTTATAGTTAATGTTTCGGATAAGTTACGATAAGTTTAGGTTGTGGTATAATCGTGTAACCTTTGATGGTTGACATATGGGAGCTGGGCTAAACAATACCTTCAGAGAGCGAAGGTATATACGAAACTAGCAACCGATCTAACTCATTGTGATGGCAGTGTAGATGAGACGGGAACTTGTTTGTTGGTTGCTTGTGAGAATCCACTCAGAGTACCACATGGACTACTAGTAGAGTATCGACGTGTACTGAGTCCTAAAGAAGTTATAAGAAGTAAATAAGAATATAAATCATCCAAGATGATGAATGTATGAGTAAGACATCTCTGTATGTCATAATGCCGTAAACTGGTAAAGGAAGTTAGTCGCGTAAACTTATATTACAAGAACGCGAACCCTAAGAAGTAAAGTTAAGTAAACCAATGCGTAAGTTCAATATATGACTAATTGGTGTTTATGTTTTCTCTTTATGTGTTATATAGGAATTAGAATGAAAGCGATTCGGTAGTAAGTCAGAAAGGCGTGTGTAAAGCAAGTTTCCTAACTTCATTCATATTCTAAATGAATGATAGTTTCTTAAACTTCTCGGATGTTGAACTTGAGAAGTTACATGCATGTCTTGATTAATGCGATATTTGTACAAGGTGGTAGAACGTATGAGGCCTTACGCCATAATTTGAACACTTGATTGTTTCTATGATATGAAGCGTTTCATGGCGATTGAAATGTTCAATACAAGTATGTTATATTTATACATGAACCGCTATTGTTAAGTCTGTGCTAATGATTCTATCCAGACATGATGTGTACTAAAAAGGTAGAGGAATGAAAGTATTTCAAAGTGAAAGTGACTGATGTTTTAAGATGATATGAATCGAGACTATTCCTATTATTCAAGCTGCTTCATAACCTTTGTTCGGTTATCGAAGTTCTAAAGGAATGTTTAAACTCTTGAAGTTATCTGTTCAATTGTTATGACTTACTGGGCAATTGAATGCTCACACTTGCTTTAAATGAAAAACAAGGTTAGAAGAACTTAAGGATCCCCTAAATATCAAGCTGACGGTATCCAGATGATGTGACAACCCAAAAATTTATAAAATCTTGAATGATTAGAATAAAGGTTAAAGAATAAAACCTAGATGAGAATTTGAGGATTTATTTAAAATTTTCAAGTAAAACCTATATGGTTTGCTATTCGAATGAGAATAAAGAAACTATGGGTTACAAAATTCCAATACCCTAGAAATGAATTAATATGTATTTGAATAAATATCAAGAATAAGGTATTGTGATACCTGTAAAATTTGATGTGAATTGAATAAGTATAAAGTCGTTAGTTAATACGATTAGCAATATGAAGGGAATAATTTAAAACTCAAAATTTGAGTTAGAGATAGAATTTTGAAGCACGGACTGCTCGGTTGCATCCAGAACGTCAAGTTTAGTCTGAATGAACAGTAAACACAAAATGTGTAAAGGTTGACTTTTGGTCAAAGTTAAAAGTTGACTTTTTATGGAGAAAGTCAAAATTAGTGTGAGAAGTGAATTATGTTATATGGATAATGGTATAATATTTAATATTATACCAAATGATGTAAAGTAAAAATATGAGAGGAGATCCAATATGTAAATATGTATATTGGTATCAAGGAAGTTAGTAAATTAAATTCATATTTGAATAAATGATTGAATATATTAAATTATATATTTAATATATAAATAAATTGTTTGAAAACGATTTATGGAGAGGAGGAGGAAATTAAATTTAACTATACAATATAAATTGTATAACTTGAATAAGTTATATAGATTAAGTATGAGAATTAAATGACCTAAATGGTTATTGTTATTTAGTGGTCCTAGTATTTTAATTATATACTAGTGTCCTAATCTAAGAGAATTGTGGAACATGTCACAATTTATTTAATGATTATGTGAGTAAGTGACTATGAATATTATGTGATGGTTTATATTTGTTTATTATATAAACAAATAAAAGAAACTAGTGTAATCCTAAATATATATTAGGAATGAAGAATTGAATAACTTAAGGGTTATGAGATGAGAGAATACTAGTATTGGTGAATCCAGGCTTGTCGGATTGGAAATCTGTTGAATCCAGGTCGCTGGATTTGGAATCCAGTTAGCTGGATTGCAGTTTGGGTTGTTGGATTTAGAACCCAGGTGGCTGGATTAGTATTTGACTTATTAGATGTTAAATAATAACTTATGAAATGAAAATGAGAGTGTTAAATCATAATGGATATGATATAGTGATTAAAGAATTATCAAAGGATGATAATAATGCTAATGTTGTAAGGTGTTATCTAATATTTGATTAAGTGTTAGATAACCTATGGATAAAGTAATAGCATTATGAGCTAACAAGTATATTTTGCTAATTGAAAGATTAATCTGATAATTGATAGGTTTTTCATAAGAGATTACAGTATATTGCTTAGCGGTAATAGCGGTACATGCAAGTTTCCTTAACTCAAACTCTAGTTATATTTCAAAGTATGTCAGTGAATGATTATTGATGATTATTCATGTCTAAACTGATTATTGATTCGCACTTAGTGCATGATGCATATGTTCATCATGTATGAAAGACTGATCACCTTCATTACCATAAGGTTTAGTTAAATTGTTTATGGTCATTGTTGACCTTCAAACATTATTGATTCAGTCATGAAATTATTGAAACTTGATTCATGTTATTTCACAATTATTATATTGCTGAAAACTTGAAAGCTTATTCATTCTTTTCAATCATGATATATCTTCATTGTCTTTAAAACTTGCTGGGCAAATTTGTTACTCACCCTTGCTATATCATGATAAAATTTTCAGATTAAGATGAATGCTTGAATAAAGACAGAGGCAAAGGCAAAGTGTAAGATTAAATTATGATGCAGTTAGATATATTAAATTTTTTGACGAAAACAGTATTGTAAACCTTTAAGATATTGAAGGTATGTAATAAGTTAAAGTTGTAGACCTTGGGATTTATGTTATAAAAGTTTAATGTATAAACAATTTATGTTTATATCTTCCGCAATAGTTATAGAAATGGTGTACCAGAACTGAGGTAAAAAGTACCCGGATTTGGGGATGCTACAGATGAAGTGCCATTTAGAATGTGAATGAGCGAGAAGATCAAGTGAAGACTTGTAATATAGAAAGATGAAATTGAACTATAGACTAGTTTAAGGAACTGTTATGTATCCTTGGTTGTGGATAAAAGTCACTCTTGTAAGATGAAATGAATAATGTATTTATCATTATTTGTAATGAAAAAGGTTATAAGATTTTTAGAACCTGGGATTTAGGAGTGTATTTTGTTATATTTCAGTATATAATGTGTATGTTGGATGAATGATGTACTCGTGATGTATGAAATCCGAGTGTGAAGATAGATAGGATTTCAGGGCGTTACAAGTTGGTATCAAAGCTGGTAGGTTATAAACCTTAGGTAGGAGTACCTAAGATAATAATCGTAGAGAGAAGGACAAGAAGATCACCATGTGATCGTAGTGATTCGTAGTAACATATGAGTGGTTAAATGATGAATGATTTATAGCTAATGCTATGAATGAAGGGTACTATGAAGTATTACGGGAAGAAGAACTCAGATTGAGTTGTGAAGGATATTATATAAATTAAAGAAAATTCGTATTAAGTAAAGAGAGATTTAGAACTTGTAAAATTTCAATTGAGGACTCATGTGATAGCTGAGTTGTATGAACCTTTGTTATGGGCAGAGGTTTGTGCTTGGTGTAACAACTTCTTAGCTTATTACAGTGATAATAATTGGGATTGGTCGCACTATCAATATGTATATGGCGAGAAGGTGAATATTTCCTCATGTATATACTTGATAGGTAGAGAACGATAAGGTAGGTGCGAGTTCTTGAAACTCATACTTATGGTAAGTTCGTGACTCGTAATAATATGGTATGTTTTTTAACTTCTCAGCGAATGGACACCTATGGTCTGTCTGTATAGTTCTTAAACTCATATTATTATGGAAAGTTCTTGAACTCATAATGTGTAATAAGTTGATGGACTGCAGTAAGATATAAGAATGTTTAGACTGAAAATGAGTTGTTTTCAGTAGGCTTAGTATTGAAGGTACTAGAGAAGATTAAGTATTGTCGCAAGTAAGACAATGCAGGAAGATGGAGAATATGATATTGTAACGACCGAGAAATTCGGATCTTATCGTATTCATTAAATAACCTATTGATGTTAGAATGTCATAGTATTTGAGCTACGTGGATGAATTAAATTGTTTGAATTTCCAAGACGAAAATAAAAGTTTTCTGAGAAATTTTCCGAAAAACACTATTCACCGGTAGTTGCTCGGGATATAATTTTGAGTTTCCGAGAAATAAGTAATGATTAAATTACAAGGTAAGATGGATTATGTAATAAAAATCTAGTTATAGAAAATGTAATAATTCGCTTGTGGACTTAATTTATAAACGTTAAGTAAAGCGAAGTGTTAAGGAATAAGTAATAATTGTATGATACTTGGTATTGTACAAAGTAATGAAAACGAGTATAATACGAAGTATTATACGAGTTTGTATGAAAGATGAAATATCGTATATAAATTCTATATGAATTAGAATACAAAAATAATATATAAACTATATGTATATGTATTAAGAAATGTTAATGGACTTGGAAAGATTGATAAGAATTAATATAAGTCCAAGTGAATTAAAGGAAGAGACCCAATAATTGGTTAATAAACAAGCTAGTGTTTATTAATGCAAAGCCCAAGGATTTATTAATCCAAGCCCAAGCTAGAATCCATGAGTTAATAGGCCCATGGGGCAAAACCATATTGATATTTTTATTGTGGTGACCAAGTAGTGTGGTGACCAAGACTTTGAAGTAATGACCAAGTGTAGGATAAGTTTTGTGCCTTGTAAGAAATGAATAGTAAGGAGGTGGCTTGAGGAGGTGGGATGGTTTAATGACTAAACTACCCTAGCTTTGCAATTTCTATAAATAGAGGAAGCTTACAAGCCATTTGTTGGTTGTTCAAATAATCTAGACATCACAAAGTGCTTAAGTGTTAGAGAGTTTAAGTCAAAAATAAGTTACTTCCATAAGTAAGAAGAAGAAGAAAGCTACCTTACCAAGACTTCAAAAGAGTAAGATTTCTTCTCAAGTATCTTCTATCTCTACCATGATAGGATGATAAGAAAAGTTGGATTAAGAAATATGAATGAGTAAGTAATGAACTTAAGCCAATTAAGTTGGTAATAAGTCATTTAAGCTAGCATAAGTTATAAACTTATGTGAAAATAATATGAACTTGTAAGGAGTTTATTAAGAGAAATGATATGAAGATAAAAGAATTTATATGCTCATATGTATCATGTATACCTAAGTTAAGTTATATGTTAAAGAACATATAAGAAATGATGTTTAAAAAACTTTAATTGTCATAAGTCATTAACAATGAAATCTTAAGTAGTTTATAATTTGACAAGTTATAAGCTCATGAAGAATAAGTCAAAATCCAAAAATGAATATAAGTTGTTGTATTAAGTATGTTAGTGTGTTCACATGATGAATGAAATTCATTTGTAATGTTGAATAAATCATAAGAAGGAAGAATTGCCAGAATTTGCACGATTGGACGATAATCGTCGAATTCGTAAAATTCTCGAAATGGAAGTTAAATTTTGTGTTTGAACTCGGAACCATTGTTTTCCAATGGAGACAAGTCTTATTTGGCATTTGATAGTTGTGGACTCGAAAATGATCAGATTCAGACTTAGAACAAAGAAACAAGCGTTGAACGTTCACGAACGTTTATCGTTTTCATTAAAAATGAACCAATAGGTGAATTTTTAGCAAACGAAGTTAAATAGATAAAATTCTTACGTGATCATGTAGATTACGTAATTTGTGAACCGTAGGCTTTTGAACGAGCCAATTTGGACTTATAACGAAGAAGTTATGCGTCCGCAAAGTTCACAAAAATTAAAAAGCGAATTTTTTACGGTGCATGTGAGTTGCGCCATGGCCCAACCCTAGGCAAAATAAGCGCCACCATGATGCGGAATAATAACTTGAGAGCACATGCAAGATTTCACCGCAGTGCAAACTATAGTTCATATGGTTGTGCCGCAGCGCCATGTACAGTACCAAAATCTTCTGGAGAGTGGCGCCGCAGCGCGACCCAATAAGTAAGGACTCGCTCCGCAGTGCTAAGTCCGGGACAATGACATAAGGAGCTCGTCTTGCTTGTTGTCACGAGATGTAGAGTATAAATCTGGCAGCCAAATCGGGCCTCGTAACAAAGATAGTAATGAAGGTTTCTAAGTACAAAGAGAAGAAAACCTAATTGATTTAAAAGTAAACATAACTTAAGGAAGGTAATGTAACATTGTTTAAACTTTGTTAAACCTTAAGGAATGTAATGTAAAGGTCGAGATAACCTAGTCGAATATAAATGGAAGGGTAATGATAAACCAGAACTAATAGTAACTGAATCTGATACACAATTAGATTAAAATGAAGGGTATGATATAGTCATATACATACTTGATTATACGTGACCTATTGTAAGGCATTATGTGATCATGTATTGTAGAGACTTGAACGACTTGAACATAAAGTTAATTTACCATAGCAGATGCTAAAGGCAAGTATTCTAATTCTTGTCTCAGTTCAATCTGAACAAGTTTTTGAGGTTCATGTATTCTTTCACGTGAATTGAGGTATGTTGAAGTTGAAGCCAATTCCTTTGGCTAGACTTGATGTATTGATAATATATTCATGTATTATCAAATGTTGCTATCTTTTGTCAACTACTTGATATGGTTTTCAAAAGAAGACTGAAATGTTAAACAAATGTTTTATTGGTAAAATGACACGCACGTGAGGTTGCCAAATGCTTAAACGTGCATACGTTTAATGGATGTAGTGTTGATCAACATAGAGTACAATATGTTGATCACCTAGAAGTGCTCATAAGTGATATCGGGCTTACAGACTTATTTTCCGGGTTGTCCTTTTTCCAATAAAGAACGAATACTCGAGGTCTTTGACCGGAGTGAATGTTTACTAAATATGGTTGTTATTGTAAAACATTTTGAAAGAAAAGATGAAGTGCTATTTTGAATTGTTAATAGTACTTCATAACTATTGTTCAGTTATTGAAGATATACGATTTGTAGGTGTCAAGCATGTTGTTATTAAATTGTTATACTTGCTGAGCTAGTTATGCTCACTCTTGCTTGAACCATATTAATGCAGCTAAGACTAAACATCCCGAAGGATCGAAAAAGGATAAGGGAAAAGCTAAGGCAGATTACTAAGTTGTCTTGTAATAGTATAGATCTATTATTGTAATGTAACTGATATTATGACAAAGAACCTTTGTAACGGGTATAGAACTTGGGAAATATAAATATTACTTTAAATATATAGAAGTTATGTTCGTTCTTTGAGACTTTTCCATTGAATGAATGTATGAATGTTGTACAGTATAGCACCATCTGTTGGGTTGGAAGATACCCAGATTTGGGGGCGCTAAAGATATTACAAGTCATCTAGCTATGCTAGATTTTGAAATTTATTGAAATCGTGCTTATGTGTGCGCGTTTTGAAAATGAAAGAAATGGTTCAACTTTTGGAACCAATAGATTTTAAAAGAGCTATTCATGGTATGTCTATGCTAATTATTTCGGCTAGACAAAAACTGATTTAGAATATCAAAATGAATTTTATATCATCAGTGCATTTGATGCAAGGATGGTAAAAGGATGGAGTTCTTAATGCAATTGAACCTGGTGTTGGATGTGATCTTAGGATCAACAACCCGCTATGGTATGATGTATAATGACGAAGTCCTCAATGTATTGTAAAAAGTACGGTATCATAACGTCATAAAACGTTTTGATGTATTGCGAAAAGAATTTACAGATGTAGTCAATGTCAATTGAGTTGACTATACGAATGTTTCACGTTGATATCCAATTTATTGGTATGGTCTAATCTACTTGATTTGGCTAGACAAATGGTATGTCATGTTTAAAAGAAAATCTAGCTTTCTTTGAAGAAGTTGTGCCAAACCAAATTGTTTTGATTAAATCTGAGGTGAACGTATCCCGAAATGGGGTATACGATGGTAAGAGGTAGTTACTTTCTTTGTGATTGTAAACTGGCCGTGGAAGAAAGGTTACGACGTCATGCTGTTAATCCTAGTGAGAGTTCATGGTCGATTTGACCCGTCAGCAAAAGTATGAAACATTTTAAAAGAAAATTTTATATTCCTCGTTATTCCTTCTACTTCATGATTCTTGATAGGTTATGGGGGTTAGGAATGATGGAAAGATAAGAACTCCGTGATGGGAAGTTGAAAAGAAGGGAAGGCAAAAATTTTGAGGACGAAATTCTGTGAAGAAGGGGTGAATGTGATGACCCCGTAAGGGTGTGGTTTTAAGAAATTCTGAGGACGGAATTTTTATAAGGAGGAAAGATTGTGACGACCCAGAAATTTTGGTTCTCCAAAATTTAAGTTTAAAGAATTAGTTATTAATAAAAGGAATTTTTATTAATAACATTACGTGATATGTGTTTATTAATCGTTCTAGAACCTAGGATGATTATAAGTCGGGAGGATTCTAGCTACGAGCTAGATTGAATGAGTAAGAATTTGCAAGACGAAAATAAAAATTTTCCGGGAACAAAAAGTTTTACAGGGAAAAAGATGAAATAGGCACTATTCAGCCGTTTCTGTTTGGAGATTGAGTTTGAATTTCTGAGAAACACAAAATGATAGAATTCTAAGACGTAATGGAATATTCAATAATATTTCAATTATGGAAAAAACAAAGTTTTCGCCTACGGACTTAAAACCTAAAGGTTAGGAAAGTGAGTTCCGAGAATTTAATGATTTCATATAATAATTAAGGTTATTATGCGTAGGAAATACGAGTGTAATACTAGTTATTATACGAGTATAGTACGAAGATTATTACGACGTATAATACAAATATCGTATAAACTATATACGAAGAGAATACGAGAATGAGATGCGTAGAATACAATTAGTCTTAATGGCTAAGTAAAGGATAGGTTAAGTAATGACTAAGAAAATTTAATAGCTAACTAAAATGCTTATGCTTAAGGGCTAAGTAAACTTAAGGGCTAAGTAGACTTAATGGCTAAGTAATGTGGAGGCCAAGTAAACATAGTGCTTAAGTAATAAATAGTAAGGAGGTTTGGGGGGCGAAATGACTATTTTACCATAGCTTTGGATTTTCTATAAATAGGAAGTTAACTTTCATTTAAATGGGATTTTCAAAAATCCTATAACATTAGAGAGAGAGAGAGAGAGAAAGCTTGAGAGCTTGGAGAAGATGGAGATGGAAGAGAATGAGTATGAATGATCGGATCGAAGGTGATTGTGAAATAGAAAAGCTTGTGAATCACCGGCTTTGTCTAGCGGAAGAAAAATAAAGAAAAGAGGTAACCTAAAACCTAGTCGAATTTAATTTCTCTTTAAGTCTTATATGTTTACAACATAACTTAATGAGATTAAGAAGTATATGAGGTTATGAATAATTTCATATGGTTGAAATCATTGAGAAAAGAATAAAATACGAGTTTGAAGTTATTTTATAAATTTCTTACGAAAGTATAAGATTCGTAATAAATTAGAACGATTTGAGTTGATTATATGAATAAGTAGGTGAAATAAGTAAGGAATGATGTTCTATAACATCAAATTCCAATATAAAGTGAAATCGTAATCCAAAATATTGATTAAAATGAAGAACGAACAAAGAACACGAAGAACACGCGAAGAACACGAAGAACGTTGTTGATGGACAAATTTAAAACCATCGTAGGATAATTGTTGTTGACGGACAAGTTTAAAACCATCGCGTATAAGTTAGTTTCTTATTGCTTGGTTAGGAATGGTAGAAACGTTCATTAAGAATAGATTAAACCTTAGCTATAACGAAGTTATAACGAAAATTTCGTAAAAGACGAATGAGAATTTTCAAGTTAGTAAATGAACCCGAATGAGAAGGGTTTCATAAGAAAGTAAGAGAAAATAAAAAATGTGAGTCGTGGACTCGAGAATGAACGAGTTACAAGTTCGGATGATCGAATTACGAACGAACAAACAAAGAGCGTTAAAAACGTAAAACGAACAAAGGGTGAAGATTTAGCCAATCGAATGGCACATTAATGGATTCAGAACGAAGTTCTATCTGAGGGGTATTGAAGTACATAAGATAAGGAAGAGAATGGATTTGCAATGACCTCGTTCTGAGTTGAAACGAAGAAGATACGAGATCATAAAGTACGCGTCTCAAACTTGATCCAAGACTTAGAAACTTTTCTAGGTTTTGTGCTCAGGCCAGCAGCCGCCAAATTTGAGCTGGGAGGCAAAGACCATGACAGCGAGATTAGCCATCGCCATCTTGACGTGTGGTACCACAGTGCGAGAAAGAAGGAGGGTCTTGGCACCGCAAATACAATCGAGGAAGAAGGTGACATAGACCGTGTGTTGCAATGAGAGAGAAAAGGAAGAGAGTGGGCGCCTTGTCACGGGTAGGGAAATAGCCAGAGAAGAGCTTTAAACTGCTCAGTTCTTGGGGGAAACGTAAGGGAAGATAAAGAACATAATGTTCAACTAATGTAACACTAAATCAAGTGATTTAAACATTTAGTAAAGGTTGAACGGAAAGATTAAATAAGATTAAAAGGCAGATAATTTAAGCGATAGATTACGGAACCGATATTCGGGGACTGTAGTTATGATAAAGAAACGTGGAGGATTGCTATGGTTGTGATTCCTTAGACGTTGAGTGATGAGGGTAATAAATAACATTTCGATGTTATGTCATGATAGTGAGAGATAAGTGTGAAGTGTATAGACGATGTGTATGCAACGCTGTTGCGATAAACGAGTGGTCTTAGCATACAACGAACGATATGGTTTCGACATTAAGAATGACTAATGAACATGGGGTTCAAGTAATGGATAACGAAAATATTAAGTAAGATACGAATGGTATTAAGAAATTCGTTATGAACGGTAATAAGATTAATGAAAGCCAAAGGTGAGTCGTATAAGAATGAATCATGAGGTATGGAATTTAGTTCCCAGAAAGCCGTAAGGATAAGAAATTAACTTAACGAACATTATAGTTAATGGTTAAGATAAGTTACGATAAGTTTAGGTTGTGGTACAATCGTAACCTTTGATAGTTGACATATGGGAGCTGGGCTAAACAATTTCTTTAGAGAGCGAAGGTATATACGAAACTGGCAACCGATCTAACTCACTGTGATGGAAGTGTAGATGAGACGGGAACTTGTTTGTTGGTTGTTTATGGGAAACCACTTAGAGTACCATTTGGACTACTAGAAGAGAAGCGATGTGTACTGAGTTCTAAAGAAGTTATAAGAAGAATATAAGAATATAAATCATACAATATGATGAACGTATGAGTAAGACATCTCCGTATGTCATAAAGCCGTAAACTGGTAAAGGAAGTCAGTCGCGTAAATTTATATTGCAAGAACGCGAACCCTAAGAAATAAAGTTAAGTAAACCAATGCGTAAGTTCAATATATGACTAATTGGTGTTTATGTTTTCTCCTTATGTGTTATATAGGAATTGGAATGATTAGTTCAATGTAAGCTGTAGCTGTGCGTAAGGCAAATTTCCTAACTTCATTCATATTCTAAATGAATGCTAGTTTTTAAACTTCTCAAATGTTGAACTTGAGAAGTTCTGTCTATGTGCGATATTTGTACAAGGTGGTAGAACATATGAGCCCTTGTGCCACAATTTGAACACTTCGGTGTTTTTATGATATGAAATGTTCTATGAATGAGTTGTTCAATACAAGTATGTTCTGTTTATACATGAACCGTTATTGTTAAGTTTGTGCTAAAGATTCTAGCCAGACAGGATGTGTATGAAAAAGGTAGATGAATGAAAGTATTTCAAATTGAAAGTGACTGATGTTTTAAGATGATAGGAACCGAGACTATTCCTATTATTCAAGCTGCTTAATAACCTTTGTTTGGTTATCGAAGTTCTAAAGGAATGTTTAAACTCTTAAAATTATGTGTTCAACTATTATGACTTGCTGGGAAATTGAATGCTCACACTTGCATTAAATGAAAAACATTTTTCAGCGAACAAGGTTAGAAGTACTTAAGGATCCCGTAAAGATCAAGCTGGCGGTATCCTGATGAAGTGCCATTCATAATGTGAATGAGCGAGAAGATCAAGTGAAGACTTATAAAATAGAAAGATGAAATTGAACTATAGACTAGTTTAAGGAACTGTTATGTATCCTTGGTGGTGGATAAAAGTAACTCTTGTAAGATGAAATGAATAATGTATTTCATATTATTTATAATGAAATAGGTTATAAGGTTTTTAGAACCTGGGATTTAAGAGTGTATGTTGTTATATTTTAGTATATAATGATGTATGTTGGATGAATGATGTACTCGTGACGTACGGAATTTGGGTGTGAAGATAGACAGGATTTCGGGGCGTTACAATTTAACTTTTATGCATTCTTTGAAACTCCAAAAAATTGAAAAACACTTTTTGACGTTAAGAGTTTGCCTTCACATTTTCCCCTAACGTAGCTAAACGTATAAAAAATACATAACAATACTTTTCGTTATTTTTATTTCGTCTGATTTATGTGCGTTTTTCAAGAAAAACTTTTATCGGCTTACTTAACTTTTCACGATATATTATCGTCAAGTCTTTCGACGGAATGTCATTTCGACATACCGAACCCTAAAAAAGGCTTAGGTTATTCAAACCCTAACCCTTAGGTTTTGTCGGGTGAATAGTGCATATTTCGTCTTTTTCTCATAAATATTTTTAATCCCGGAAAATTTTTATTTTCTTCTTGAAAATTCTTACTCATTCAATCTAGCTCGTAGCCAAAATTTATAACGCCCGAGAATATCGGATCTTTATGTGAATTAATTTTTATTTGATTATTTGAATTAAATGAATTTAATTGATTATCAATGTGACTAAGATCTTTGAAGGTTGTTCGATGACCTAGAATGTGCATATGCGGTTAGTATTCCGGCTATGTGCTAAGATTAATTGTTTTCGATTTTTGAGACGAAGATAAAGGTTTTCCGAGACATTTCCATAAAAACTATATTCATTCGATTCTGCTCAGAGATTATGTTTAAATTTCTGAGAAACGCGTAATGATAGAATACGAAGACGTGATGGAATATCCAATAATATTTCAGTTATGGCAAACAAAGTTTTCGCCTGCGAACTTAAAACCAAAGGGTTACAAAATGTGATTTTTGAGAATTTAAGGTTTATGTATAATGATTAGGGTTATAATACGTTAGGAATATTAGTATGATACTAGTTATTATATGAGTATAGTACGAAGATTATTACAACGTATAATATGAATATCGTACAAACAATATACGAAGAGAATACAAAAATGGTATGCGTAGAATACAATTAGTTCTTAATGAACTTTGAGGTATGGACTTTGCATAATCCAATTAGACTTGGAGTATGTCAAGCCCAATGAGTATGAAAATCAAGCCCAAGTTAGGCCCAATAAGAATTAATGTTAAGGCCCAAACCAAGAAAACAAACTGCGAATCGAACGGATGGGTCATCGGATGGGTAAAACCCATGGGGCAACCTATGGGGGAGACCCATGGAGCATGTGGGCCGGCCACTTGGCCACCAAGTAAAGTGGTTACTTGGTGGCTAAGCCATGAATAGTAAGGAGGTGGCACAAAATGTAAGACCCCAATTTTTATGAATAAAGAATAATTTTTTCGAAATATATTTTTAAATATTATTTTTTGCAATATTGACAATATCTAGAAGTTCTTTCAATGAGAGGTTTGGTCACCTAATTGCGCGCCAATAAGGAGAAATCCTTATCAGAAAGCCCCCTCTTTACTGGGAACGACCTGGTTGTTAAATATTGAGAATTATAATATTAATGATGAATAAGTTCGTGTTGATTAAAGATGAATTTTATAGTTCCATTGTGTTGGAATTATTTGTGTTAGTAGAAACTGACATTTTTTCGATAATAATTGATGTCTGGAGGTTATATTGTTCAATCGGGTATTCGGGACACTTTTTGTGTCGAAGTACTATTCACGAGTTACTATTCACGGAGTACTATTCACCAGTAAGATATATTTCTTTTCGGTCCAAATCATTTTTGGGTACAATATTATTTCATGAGGAGATGTGCTAATTTTTCAGACCGTTGGTTGAAGATATAATAGTAAATCAATATGGACCACTGGTGGAAAGTTATAATAGTAAATCAGTATGGACCGTTGCTTTAAGTTTTAATAGTAAACCAATATGGATTGTCCGTTTAAAAGTAAATCATTCTGGACCGTTCATGAATTAGTTACTATTCCGTCCATTCTCGTATAAATAGAAGCTCATTCCTTCATTATTTCTTACGAATTCACTGAAACTCTAAAGAGAGAAACAATAGAGAGAAAAAAGAAAAGTATTCTGCTACTTCACTACTTCAATATTCAGTTTTTCTAAGGTAGGGGATATTATTTGTTGTACTCGTAAGGGATATTATTTCTTTCGTATTCATGAAGAGAACGTTTGTTATTCCATTCTTATTATTCATTGTTGAAAACTTTGTTTATCTAAGCACCGCATACATGGTGAAATTCTTCTAATATTTCGTTCTTTATTATTCTGTCAAAATATCCTATCTGTGCATTTACGCCGGACCTGGTTCCATTATTTTTTATTCCGTCGGAATATCACGTCTGAGAGGACTGGTTCCATTATTTATTATTCATTGGGAATAACATGTATGCGATCTATCGCATCGCATGGTGAATCCTTCTGTTATTCCATTCTTTATTATTCTATTAGAATAACATGTCTATGTGGATTACCACATGCATGATGAATGATCATTCATATTCATTCCTTATTAAATTGTGGAAATGATCTGTCTAGGTGGATTACCGCATGGCGGGCGAAAATCCATTTGCAGTTTCATATAATCTATTATACCCGGTTGGTTAAAGCTTTGGCTTCTATACTCCATGAAATTAGTGGAATATCCTTGATATTTGCGCTTCATCCAGTATCTTCTCATGGAAATATTCTTTTGAGCATTCTTGAATTTTTCTTCACAAAGCAGTATCAAGTTGACAATTTGGACGTTATTGAGTTCAGGATAAATTAACTTATAAATCTTTAAAATTTATTCTTGAACCTGTTTTATAGAATTGTCATCATCCTCATGCTTATATTATGTTGAAAGTTATTTTTCGCGTACGTGCATATATGGACTTGGTATGATTATGACCAGGGATTATTCGGTATAATCATGACCGTAATGTGATGAATGATGTGGTAAAAGTCCTCATTGGCCTGTAGTTAATTGGTGGACAGTTGTTGGTATGATTATGACCAGGGATTATTCGATATAGTCATGATCATTGATGATTACATGAATATCTTTGGCCGTGGAGCAGGGATGATTCAATTTTATTTATTAAGCTGAGTCTCAGCGATAAAGTTGATGAAAAAATTTTTAAATCATAGAAGACAGTAGATTTTATACTTTACTTGACTCTTCTAATGGATTGCTTATTTCGCTACAGTGTTTGATCTAAAACTTGTTGTCTATTATATTCTATCAGTTGTTATACTATTGAAGGCTATTGATAATTTATTCTGCATTATCTTAGTCATAATATTTCTTACCGGGCTAGTTGAGCTCACCCTTTTTTTCTTTGTTCTCTGTGAAATGAGAACGTAGTTGGGACTAGTCGGGGAACAGAGTGATGGTCCTAGATGGTGCATTAGTAGTCCTCACTATTCGGTGAAATAGTGTGATAATAAATGTAATGAGGACTCCATTGAGTGTGGATATTGTCTAGATGACAATATTTGTATTAAAACTCACAGCCTATGTTTTGTCGTATTTTACACAACTGTTGTATAATTAAGTTGTATTTGTATTCAGTACCTTGTATCTGGCGACTCAAGATGGGTAACGTAAACCTATTTTGGGGGCGTCACTGTTGGTATTAAAGCTTAGGGATGTGATCCCTGGCTGAGATGTGAGATAAGAACTAGAAGGGGAGAGATAGGAAATTCCTTAGCTAGTATAACCTACCTAAGTTTATTTGGTATTTAACTGGTTGGTCAGAATATAGGGATAATATGTGATATATTAATTAACCCTTGTTTTGTGGCAGTATTGGAAAATGGCATCCGAAAATGGTGAGATAAGCAACGAAGCACATGAGAACGTGGAGTCACCACAAATTAATACCCAGGATAATGTGCAACAGGAAGATAATAATCATCAGGTGAACAACAACACCGACCAAATGGAGAACGATGGAATTTTAGGAGCTTTCTGCAATTCGTACAATATCAGGCAAGAGAAACTCATGTCCAAAATGTAGCTGGAAACACTGGAAACCCTCGGACGGTCACCGCTAAATAGTTCAAGGAGCTGGGACCACCGGAGTTTATTGGAGAGCCAAAAGCACTTAAGGCGGATGTATAGATAAAGTAGATCACCAAGATATTTGATTTCTTGGGATGCTCCAAGGAGTAAAAGGTTCCGTTTGCCACCTCTATGTTGCGAGGAGAGGCAGATTACTGGTGGGAATCAGTAAAACGTACTCAACCTGCTGCACTGAAGATGTCTTGGGAGAAGTTCCAAGAACTGTTCAACGACAAGTACTTTCCCGAAAGTATTCGTCACATTAAAGAGGTAGAGTTCATCAAGTTGGAGCAAAATAATATGACCGTGGCGCAGTACGAAGCTATGTTTGCCGAGTTGTCGCGGTTTGTATCCCATTTGGTTGATAATGAGAAGAGAATGACGCGGATGTTTTTAAGTGGTTTAAAACCGGAGATACGTCAATATCTTATTTCTCATAAACTGTGTTTGTATTTAGATGTTGAAGATAGGGCTCAGTTATTGGAGCGCGATAACGGGTCAACGAAACCAAGAGAAAGCAGCCGGCAGAATGAAAATACCAGTGGTAACAGTCATCAAAGCGGTGACAACAAACGTGGAGGAAATCAACATGCCAGAAATGGTAAACACATCGGTGGTAATCATGGCCAGGACAATAAAAATGGGAGTTTTAAGAAGAGGAAATTTTATAATGATGGTAATCATGGCCAAGTCCAGCTGGGATGGAGGAATCAAAGTCCGTCCCAGACAAGACAAAACCGGTGGTTCAAGGGAGAGCGTTTGTTGTAACCAACCAGAAAGCAAGGAACCCGAATGAGGTCATCACGGGTAAACTTATCATAAACTCTAGTGAAGTATATACCTTATTTGATACCGGCTCTACCCATTCTTTTATTTCTCCTACTTGCGCTCAACATTTAAATTTGACTCCAGAGAAATTGGACTTTGACTTATCGATTGAAACTCTGTTGGGAGAAACCTTCATTACATCCACGGTTTATAAGTCTTGTATGATTCAAATAGGTAACCGCACATTACCTGTCGATCTTATTTCTTTAAAAATACTTGCATTTGACATAATTCTAGGTATTGATTGGTTAACTACTCATCATGCAAAAATTGATTATTCAAGCGATCAAACCATTAAACCATTAAAATCAATCACGGTCATTTTAAACCATAAAACTATTCGTTTATTGAAAAATGGATGTCAAGCTTTCTTAGCTCATGTCACAGATTTAAACAAAAATACGTCAGTTTTGAATGATATTTCTATTGTTAATAAATTTCTTGACGTATTCCCTGAAGAACTTCCTGGCCTACCCCTAGAGCGTGAAATTGAATTTTGTATCGACCTTGAACCCGGTACAAAACCCATTTCCAAAGCCCCATATCGAATGGCTCCTATTGAACTTCAAGAGTTAAAGACCCAATTGCAGGAATTGTTAGACATTGGTTTCATTCGTCCTAGTACGTCTCCTTGGGGTGCTCCTGTTCTATTCGTGAAGAAGAAAGATGGGAGTATGCGACTTTGTATTGACTACCAAGAATTGAACCATGTCACTATAAAGAATAGGTATCCGTTACCTCGCATTGATGACCTATTTGACCAGTTGCAGGGAGCACAATTCTTTTCAAAGATCGATCTTCGTTCTGGATATCATCAGTTGAAGGTTAAAACTGAGGATATTCCAAAGCTGCCTTCAGAACTCGGTACGGGCATTATGAATTCTTGGTCATGTCTTTTGGATTGACTAATGCTCCTACTGCCTTCATGGATATGATGAACCGAGTATTCAAGGAATATTTAGATCACATTGTGGTTGTCTTTATTGATGACATTCTCATATATTCCAAATGTCGTGAAGATCATGAGCAACACTTGAGGCTGATACTCCAAACATTTCGTGAAAACAAGCTTTATGCCAAGTTGAAGAAATGTGAGTTCTGGCTTGAGGAAGTTGCATTCCTTGGGCATGTGATATCAAATCATGGAATATCTGTTGACCCAGCGAAGATTGAAGCAATTCAAAGCTGGGAGCAACCAAAGTCAGTGATCGAAGTACGCATCTTTCTCGGCTTAGCTGGTTATTATCGGAGATTCGTGGAAGGATTTTCTCGAATCGCTACTCCATTAACTCAGCTGACTCGAAAAGATATAAAGTTCGGTTGGAGCGAGGAATGTGAGAAGAGTTTTCAAGAACTCAAGGGAAGACTCATTTCAGCACCTGTTCGACAATACCATCTGGCTTAGAAAGATTTGTCATCTACAGTGATACTTCGGGCAAAGGGTTAGGATGTGTTCTCATACAACATGGGAAAGTCATAGCATATGCCTCTCGGCAACTCAAAGAATATGAGAGGAATTATCCTACTCATGATCTAGAGTTGGCAGATGTTGTCTTCACACTTAAGAATAGGAGGCATTACCTGTATAGAGAAAAGGTGGAAATCTATACAGATCATAAAATCCTCAAATATTTCTTCACCCAAAAGGAACTCAACATGCGGCAATGACGAACTGTTGAAAGATTATGATCATACCATTCAATACCATCCTGTTAAAATGAACGTAGTAGCTGACGCAGTGAGTAAAAGATCATATGCGGGTACGAGTGCAATATTGTCAACACAAAGGCCCATTTTGTATGACTTACAAAGGATGAAGATAGAGTTAAAGACTCCAAGGACCCATGTGATGATGGCGAATATACGAGTAGAACCGACTTTAATCGATAAAGTTAAAGCTGCTCAAATTCTGAGACACGGAGGCGTCACGTATGAGGAAGAAAGTGCAAGAAGGTGCTATTCCGGAAGCAAGAATCGATGAAGAAGGAATACTTTGAGTCAACTCCAGACTTTGTGTTCCTAACGACCCTGATTTAAAGTATAAAATCATGATGGAGGCGCACAACACACCGTTTGCAATCCATCTTGGGAGTACCAAATTGTATCATGATCTTCGACATACATTTTGGTGGAGAAATATGAAGAGAGAGATAGCAGAGTTTATCTCAAGGTGTTTAACTTGTCAACGAGTCAAGGCGGAGCATCAAGTACCAAAAGGTCCATTACAACCACTTAAAATTCCAGAATGGAAGTGGGAGCACATTACCATGGATTTCGTTACTGGTCTTCCCAAGGTTTCTCAAGGCATAGATGTAATTTGGGTCATTGTTGATAGATTGACCAAGTCTGCTCACTTCTTACCTATTCGAGAAACTTATACACTTGAACGTCTTGCTCGTATGTACATAAATGAGATTGTAAGACTGCATGGTATGCCAATATCCATATTTTCTGATCGAGGCCCAATATTCACTTAACGATTTTGGGTTAGTTTGCAGAAAGCTATGGGCACGAATTTACAATTTAGATCGGCATATCATCCTGAGACGGACGGGAAATCGGAGAGGACTATTCAGACTCTTGCAGATCTATTAAGACTCTATGTCCTTGACTTCAAAAGAAGTTGGGACAAGTTCTTACCATTGGTGGAGTTTTCCAACAACAACAGTTATCAAGCAAGTGTTGGCATGGCTCTATTTGAGGCGTTGTATAGGAGAAAGTGTTGTTCTCCAGTATTCTGGGATGAGGTGGGTGAAGCAACGTTGTTGGGACTGGAGTTGGTATGTATGACTACAGAAAAGATTCAAACGATCTGACAACGTATAAAAACTTCACAAGATCGACAAAAGAGTTATGCTGATCTTCATCGAAAGGACGTAGAATTTGATATTGGAGATCATGTGTTATTACGTGTTGCTCCATGGAAAGGAGTTACGAGATTTTGAAAGAGTGGAAAGCTCAATCCTCGATTCATTGGCCCATTTTTAATTCTCGAGCGAGTAGGAACTGTGGCCTATAGACTCGCCTTACCGCCAAGTATGCCTCGTGTTCATAACGTTTTTCACATATCTATGTTACGTAAATATGTGAAAGACCCGAACCACATTATTGAGTTAGAACCGGACGAGATAGAGGAAGATTTAACGTATGAAGAGTTACTTGTTAAAATCTTGGATAAGAAGGATCATGTTCTATGCTCCAAGGTTATACCTCAAGTCATAGTTTTGTGGAGGAAAAGACTTGGGAGTTAGAATCTGAGATGAAGTCAAGGTTTCCTCATCTCTTCGACATACCAAGTATGTACCCTAATTTCAAGGACGAAATTTCATAAGAAGGGGAGGTTGTAAGACCCCAACTTTTATGAATAAAGAATAATTTTCTCGAAATATATTTTTAAATATTATGGTGTAGATTTGATATAATGTTATAGTTGTGGGTAATATTTACAAATTTTACAAAGTAAGCAAGTGGTTATATAATATTCAATTGGTCGGGGAATATTCGTTTTAACAGGGATTATTCATACGAGGGCACAATCATTGGTGGACCCCACAATGGAAGTATTGTCGTAGTTAGAAAACGACAAAATTATCTTTCTATAAAAATAACGGCGGAGGTGTTACCGTTAAAACTATTGAACTACCCGGTAGTAAAAGTACGAGAATCTGGCGTGGTTGCATAGTAGTGCACGGTATTGATTATTGATGCTTACGTGAGAAGTCACTCAGTTATACTCAATTATTGCTATAGTAATTGCTGCATCATATCTCTCATATTATTAATTCAATTATTGATACAGTATCATCTGCATAATATGATATATTATTAAATCAATAATTGAGACGGCAAAGTTATTCATATTATTTTTTGCAATATTGACAATGTCTAGAAGTTCTGTCAAGGAGAGGTTTGGTCACCTAATTGTGCGCCAATAAGGAGAAATTCTTATCGAAAATCCCCCTCTTTCCTGGGAACGACCTGATTGTTAAATATTGTGAATTATAATATTAATGATGAATAAGTTCGTGTTGATTAAAGATGAATTTTATAGTTCCATTGTGTTGGAATTATTTGTGTTAGTAGAAATTGACATTTGTTTCGATAATAATTGATGCGTGGAGGTTATATTGTTCAATCGGGTATTCGGGACACTTTTCGTGTCAGAGTACTATTCACGAGTTGCTATTCACGGGGTACTATTCACCCGTAAGATATATTTCTTTTCGGTCCAAATCATTTTTGGGTACAATATTATTCCTTGAGGAGATGTGCTAATTTTTCAAACCGTTGGTTGAAGATATAATAGTAAATCAATATGGACCACTGGTGGAAAGTTATAATAGTAAATCAGTATGGACCGTTGCTTTAAGTTTTAATAGTAAACCAATATGGACCGTCCATTTAAAAGTAAATCAATCTAGACTGTTCATGAATTAGTTATTATTCAGTCCATTCTCCTATAAATAGAAGCTCATTCCTTCATTATTTCTTACGAATTCACTGAAACTTTAGAGAGAGAAACTATAGAGAGAAAGAAGAAAAGTATTCTGCTACTTTATTACTTCAGTATTCAGTTTTTCTTAGGTAGGGGATATTATTTGTTGTACTCGTAAGGGGTATTATTTCTTTCGTATTCATGAACAGAACATTTGTTATTCCATTCTTATTATTTTGTTGAAATAACCTATTTATGCAAAGTACCGCATACATGGTGAAATTCTTCTAATATTCCGTTCTTTATTATTTTGTCGAATATCACATGCAATGCGTTTTACATGGGACCGATTCCATTTTTATCATTCGTTTAATATCCGGCCTATGCTTTCTGTGGGACCGGTTCCATTATTTATTATTCTATTGGGAATAACCTGTTTGTGCAGTCTATCGCACGCATGGTGAATCCTTATGTTATTCCATTCTTTATTATTTTGTTGGAATAACCTATCTATGTGGATTACCACATGCATGGTGAATGATCCTTCGTATTCATTCCTTATTAAATTGTGGAAATGATCTGTCTACGTGGATTATCGCATGGCAGGCGAAAATCCATTTGCAGTTTCATATATTCTATTATATTCAGTTGGTTAAAGCTTTGGCTTCTATACTCCATGAAATTAGTGGAATATCCTTGATATTTGCGCTTCATCCAGTATCTTTTCATGGAAATATTCTTCTGAGCATTCTTGAATTTTACTTCACAAAGCAGTATCAAGTTGACAATTTGGACGTTATTGAGTTCAGGATAAATTAACTTATAAATCTTTAAAATTTATTCTTGAACCTGTTTTATTGAATTGTCATCATCCTCATATTTATATTATGTTGAAAGTCATCTTTGGCTTATGTGCATAGATGGACTTGGTATGATTATGACCAGGGATTATTTGGTATAATCATGACCGTAATGTAACAAATGATGTGGTAAAAGTCCTCATTGGCCTGTAGTTCATTGGTGGACAGTTGTTGGTATGATTATGGCCAGGGATTATTCGGTAATCATTACCATTGATGATTACATGAATATCCTTGGCCGTGGAGCAGGGATGATTCGATTTTATTTATTAAGCTGAGTCTCAGCGATAAAGTTGATGAAAAACTTTTTAAATCATAGAAGACAGTAGATTTTATACTTTACTTAATCTTTTAATGGATTGCTTATTCCGCTGCAGTTTTTGATCTAAAACTTGTTATCTATTAAATTCTATCAGTTGTTATACTGTTGAAGGCTATTGATAATTTATTCTGCATTATCTTAGTCATAATATTTCTTACTGGGCTAGTTGAGCTCACCCTTTCTTTCACTGTTCTCTTCGGGAAATGAGAACGTAGCTGGGACTAGTCGGGGAACAGAGTGATGGTCCTAGATGGTGCATTAGTAGTCCTCACTATTTTATGAAATAGTGTGATAATAAATGCAATGAGGACTCCATTGAGTGTGGATATTGTCTAGATAACAATATTTGTATTAAAACTCACAGCCTATGTTTTGTTATATTTTACACGACTGTTGTATAATTAAGTTGTATTTGTATTCAGTACCTTGTATCTGGCGACTAAAGATGGGTGATGTAAACCTATTTTGGGGGCGTCACACAAAAGACCATTTTACCCTCCATTTTGGTTTTTCTATAAAAGGAAAGCTAGAGTTGGTCATTTGATGTTTTACAAACTTGACCAACATATATTGAGAGAGAGAAAAGTGTGATAACAAGTAATCAAGCGAGTTCAAAGCAAAACATCAAGTGTTAGTCAAGAAGGGGAAGAACGTAAATGTAATATCTCGTAAACGTTAGTCTTTGATCTTTTTTTATTTCTTTTTTTGTAGAAAAGTATGATTCGGTGGAGATGTCTTTGCCGGAGTCATAAGGATGGCTAATAGTGGATTAAGTCATTATAAGTCATGTATGATTAATAATCATAAGCGTTTAAGTAAGTTTTAAAATCAAAGAAACTCATTAAGCATTTATTTGGTTGTTGATGAACAAATTGAAAACCATCATAGGGTATGTGCTTCTTGTTTGGTTAGGATGTAGATGATGTGACGCCCCCAAATTCAGGTACTTGAAACCCGAACTCAGTGCTTCACGATACCATTTGTATGAGCGAAATAATACTAATAATAATAACAATAATATAGATTATCAAATTTAATTTACATATTATCAGAGTTTTCAATCCCAAGTACGAAACCTTCAAACATTCGTTACATTACATGATAATTAATATATATCATCATTATCCTAATAAAGTCTAGTTATTACAAAAGATAGCATTATCTTTCATTCAGCGACCTTCCCTTTCCCTTTGTTCTTGGCAGAGCCTTCAGGTTGTTCATACTTAGCTGAAAACATTTAAATTAAGCAAGGATGAGCATTGGAGTGCCCAGCAAATAAAAGTAACAATAACATTTAGCTGAATGAATTAAATGTTTTCTTTGAACGATACTTCTACAAAAAATCAACTGTTGTGAAGTAAGCTGAACCAATAATAAACAACATATCATTTCGATTTCAAATTTTTGAAACTATATATTGACTATAAATGATGATCATTTGACAGACTATGAACATTGTTTTCTATTTTTGAAAATGTTAAACAGAACTTCATCCGTAAACCATCATAACTTACAGGCACAGGGGTTGATCAGCCCGTTGTGCCATGTATTGATCAATACTACATTATAGGACGATATTTTCATCCAGCATTTCAGCCTTCGGCGCATAAAAGTTTCCCATATTTGGGATGTTCTTACCAGTCTTGAATCCGAACCAAAACAATTCAGTTAGATAACAATAAAGTTCTTATCTTGTTCAACAACAATTTTAAGTTAGTGTCTATCCAGATCAAATAGCTTAGGCGGCTTTTAATTAAACTTATACATACTGGACACCGATAAGTATGTATCAACATGTGATAAAATATAATGATTATCCAAGTGAGGACACTTGTATAACCATTTTTAGAAATTAACGACCAGAATATATTTCTTGATCTACAATAACAGAATTAAGGAACTTGTACAACAGATTATAATTTAATAACTTACTTATACAGAATCATTGCATAAGTATATACAAAGGTTGAAATATTTGAACAATTGAAAAGAATAGTTTAGATATTATCTTACGCATGTCCATTGCATAAAGTAAATGTAAAGGGTTAGATACTTGCCTTGTTTGCTGCTTACACAACTTAGATTTATCTTTTATATCAAGCCCTATCATTAAATTAATCATTCGTTTAATTAGAATAACATATCATATTATATTATACTGCTATTTGCAGTCAACACATAACCTAATCACATTATCATGTAAGTTTAACAACCATTGAATCACAAATAAACATTTATCAAGTCAACATATCTAAGTCCAGATCAATTTCTGAAATATGTCAGTGTACTGACAACTTTATCAGCTATTTATCGAGTCTAAGACTATATACAGTAGTTCAATATCCATTTAGATGAATTATATATCAGTCATATTATTTTTAAATGACTTATAATAAGTTTTAAACATTTATTCTAATTTATCATAATTTTTGAAATATCGGAATCATTACTAATGATTTAAATATTAAGTAATTTCATTATCATTAACATTTAATTAATATTAAACTATTAATGAAACTATTGTCAAAATATTAAAGTTATTTATAATAACTTAGAATATTTTTAAAGTATTAATATTACCCTTAAATGATTTTTAAAACATTTAAAATCATTTTAAATAATTACCATTAATATTAAAGTATTAATGTATTATTTATCAAAATATTAAAAGTCATTAAGTATAACTTAATAATATTTTTCATTCATTTATATCCTTTTAAATGATTAATAAGACCATTTTTAAACTATTTATTTAATATAATTACTAAATAAATTTATTATCATTAATAATAAATTAATAATTATTAATATTAATTATTAATGAAATTATTCTTTAAATATTAAAAGTTATATTTTATAACTTAAAATATCTTTAAACACTTTATTTTCATTTAAAATGATTATTATAATATTAAAATCATTTTAAACTAATTTATTTAATATAATTATTTAATAACTTTAATATCATTAATAATAATTAATTAATAAAATTTACCTTTAAATATTAAAAGTTATATTTTATAACTTAAAATATTTTTAAACTATTTATTTTCATTTAAAATGATTTTTATAATTTTAAAAAACATTTTATTTAATTAATTTAATTTAATTGTTAAATAAATCTAATATCATTAATATTAAATAATTAATGAAATTTACTTTAAAATATTAAAAGTTATATTTAATAACTTAAAATATTTTTAAATAACTTATTATCATTTAAAATAATTTCTAATATAATAAAATCATTTTTAATTAATTTATTTAATGCATTTAATAAATAAATTAATTACCAATAATATTTAAATAAATACTAATATTTATGAAAAATATTTTAAATTATTAAAAGTTAAATTTTATAACTTCAAATAATTTTTGTAATTTTGAATTAAATTTCTATTTTAAATAATTTTAAAAATTTAATTAATTAAAATTAATAAAGCTGTCATTTATATGCCTTTAGCGACAAAGCGATTATAATCATGGTGTTCTTGAGCCTTCAAGAACATTCATATCCAGCGTTTAAGTACCCTACTTTGTCCAAGATTTCTGAGCTGATCGTGATGTTTCTGGACTCGGTTTTGGTCAGATCATATAGCTCTTATGTAGGACTACATGACCCAGCAATAAAAATAATTATAACATGCATAAACAACGAGGTCTAGAGCCTTGAACAAGCTGTCAGAGCTGTTCTTCATTTTCTGGGTTACCTAGAAATGAAGAACAGTTCGACTGGCTAGTTTTGGGCTTCCACAACTTGCTAATCTTATGTTGTTTTTGTGATTTAAAACCTGCAGTGTGTAGCCAACATGTACTACACGATATCTATTACACAAAATCAACAAAATCACAACACAATCGTCATATCCGAACCGGTCAAACCATGTCAGAATACATGATCATACATTTTTTGGGTTACCCAGAAATGTATTTCATATTCTTCCTGCTTGGTTTGACCGTTCACACAATCCAACACGAATGATGTTAAGATGATATTAAAGCTTGAAAATAAAGTTAATCTAGCATACTACAACTTAGATACAACAAAACAACACAAATAAGCTAACACCTGCAAGATCCAAAGTCATGAACAAGCTGTCAGACCGATCTGGGCATATTCTGGGCTGCCCAGATTTCTTCCGGTCAATGCCGGTCAACGGCTTTTGACCGTTAATAACTACACATCTAGACTAGATATAAGCTTGATTCTTATTCTAGATCACAGACCACACAACAGGCTACATATTCAAAGCTTGAAACAACAAAAACATCTAACAGAGAACGATCAGTGGCCACTGACATTCGTTGTCAGACCACTAAGAATTTTTTTCCCAGATTCTTGAAATCTTCAAATCCGAGCCTCTAGATGTTATAGATCTAACATCTAGCAACCCAAATCATCATTAGACACCTTATATAACATGTTTAACAAAAAAATCTAACACCTAACAACAGATCTTTGGTCAGATTGTATGGCTAGGGTTTATACCTTCTTTGATCAATCTTTGATTATGTGCTTCTAATTTGGTTATGGATTTCGTGGGGCTGGTATTTGGGACTAATATGTCTTAGAATTTCAGAGGTGAGAGCTTGAGAGAGTTTAGTTTGAGTGTTGTGCAAAATGTAAGTGAACAAATGTCATTCTCTCTCCTCCAATCTATTTATATATGGTGTTGGATGCATGAATTGGCTGAGATTGTTGGAAATTATAGAGCACATGGAGTTGTTGGTTTGGTGAACAACTTCACCAAATGTCAAAACCTATACACTAGCTTCAATAATGCATAGAGGGGCAATTTGGTCATTTGTATTTCTAATTTAATGGTATTCTTGTCATTTGGCAAACCCTTAGGGTTTAACCCTAAGGTTTAGTATATAGCATCTGTAGAATTTAGCAATTAGGGTTTGCACAAAATAAAAAAATAAAATAAAAATTTTAGTTTCTAAAATTTGTAATTAGGGTTTTCTTAATTAAATTAGTTTTCTAATTACATTATACAGGAACATTAGGGTTTAATAACGTTAATTATAATTAAGATCACTGATTTATCAATTAGAGCACCCATTTGATAATTAGGGTTAATAATATAATAATTAGGACTAACAATTTAATAATTAGGGTTAAAAATTTGTAATTAGGGTTTCTAATCACCTTAAGCATGATCATTAGGGTTTAAAGTCCGCTAATGAGTATTAAACATCCTAAATTAGCAAGTAGGGTTTCCTAATTTGACAGTTAGGGTCCCAAAACATCAGTTAGGGTTTTAATTTTTTAATCAAGGTTTCGAGTCAATAATTAGGGTTTACCTAATTAGCATTTATATTTATAATATCCGACATTGATCATATTATTACGATTTCCTAAAAATATCTTGAACTCTAATTTGTATTGTAAATTAGGGTTTCACACTATAATACTAGGGTTTGTCATATAACGCCATAATTGACCAACCATTATCGGTCCCATGATACTGATACATATTTATAAAGATCGAAAAATCAAAATATAATTAATATTATATTATTATTACCATTCCTTGTTCCAAAACCAAAATTAGGGTTTGGATTCCATATCTGATTTACCTTGCATAAACAGCTTTATTAATTAAGTTAAAATATTTAACTTAATAATCCAAGCTAAAATTCATATAAATAAATAATAATTATAATAACTACAATAACCATTCCTTATATTATTTATATAATATAATATCATATTTCCTTTAAAAATAAATAATAAAAACATTTCTACAATAAAATTAATTATTAAAAATATAATTTATAATGATCATTAATTCTAAAATAAAATTATTTATAAATATTCATGTAATAAATATATTTTTATTTACCACATAATTAAATACATATACACATTATCTTGTACAAATCCTCACCTTAAAAAAAAAAAAATTATACGCAATATTTTTTTTATTTATATAGAAAATATCGGGTTATTACAGATGATGAATCAATGGAGTTGTTACATTTGATTTGGCGTAGAACACTCGAGTAACGAAGTTCTGGTGAATTTTACAAAATTTAGCGTAAAACGTTGAAAACGTAGAAATCTCAGATTAGTAGTCGAAAGTTGTCGTGTAGCTTAGAAACCTTGATTTTCAATGGCATAACATAAGATTTGGTATTCAAGAGTCGTGGACTCAAGAATAATCAAATTTCGACTTAGAATGAAGAAACAAGCTATAAACACTCACGAACGTTAAACAAACGCTCAATAATGAACTAATCGGTGAATTCTATGTTAAAAGATTCTAAAATGAAATATTTTCTAATGAAATCATAGTGCATGTGATTTTTGTGCTAATGGGTTTTGAACGAGTCGATTCGGACTTTAAACGAATAAGTTACGTGCCCGGGAATTTCACAAAATAAAAAAACTGTCAATACTATCCGAGGCTCGAAATTGTGGCGTGGCGCCACCTGACTTTAATCCTTGTCTTGCAAAGACTTCGTCGAGAAGAGTAGGCCCGCTGAGTCGCAGTCGCGATGCTGCCACTCTCATATAATAAGTCTCGCGCCGCAGCGCCGAGACATGAGGGTAGCTACTATTAATTAGCGCTACAACGCCAATGATAGGCAGGAGATCGGCGCCGTAGCACCGAGTCAGGGGAAAAGTTGGACTAGTTAGGTTTTGAACTCAAATGTTACAAGACCAATATGGGGGCAAGTGTATATACATAATGTATATGCTAAGACCAATCCTATATCACCTCTATGGTTATGGCCTAAGGAATTGAACGTGAGTTATTAGTAATGAAACGATGAACGTTAATAAGTCGTAAGGGCAGATAAATACTTGAAATGAGTTTTATTAATTAAATAAATTCGATTAAGTTATAGAAGAGAAAGAAGTTGGTAATAATAATGTGATTAGATTTTTTGGTAGCTAATTATAGTGTGTTATGTTAATATATCATGTAGATACTATAAAGACTGAGAACTGTTGAATATTAATTTGAAGACGCTTGAAGGCAAGTTTTCTTAACGCTTGTCTAACCTCCGTGTTAGCCAAGTTCTATTTGATTCGTGTTATGAGATTCATGAATTGTTTTAACGAAAGGGTCGATGCCAGTTTTACCTCTGCTAGACTACTCTTGAAGAGTTGGTTGATTTATTTACAAGTCTTTCAATATAGAATTGATAACGATATCCTAAGCCAATTGTTTGGTACAGATTCAAAGGTAAGCTTGAGTATGAATAAACAAATGTATTTTACATCGATTATTCGATGGGCACACGAGGTTGCCAAAACTTAAATGTAAATACATTTAACGGATGAATGTTGATCAACATAGAGTACTATAGGCTGATCACCTAGATGTGCTCGTAAGATATATCGGACTTACGGTCTTAGTGTCGGGTTGTCCTTTTTCATGAATTAAAACTGATGAGAATGTTCATGGTCTTTGACCTACTCTAAATTTCTAAGTTCCTATATGTACTTCAGAATTGTGTTATGAGAAAGAAAAGTACTATATAATGTTTCGTAGTACTTCATAGCTATTTATTCAGTTATTGAAAAATAATCATATGATTCTCGATGTGGTATTTATATTATATATTGCTAGACTTGCTGAGCTAGTTATGCTCACTTCTTGCTTGAATTATATGATTGTAGCTAAGGGCGAACGAATTGAGGGTTATAAGAAAGATAAAGGCAAAGCTAAGATGGATAATTAGATATCTTGTAATAGACTAGTATGTTTATATGTATTACACTTATGAACAATAAAGAATGTATTCAGTTTCAAAACCTGGGCAAGGATTTATTATGATTGTAATAAGAATGTAGTTAATACACTCATTTGGTGTTGTTTCAATGGAATGAATGTACAGTTAGTAGTACCATGTAGCACCATATGTCGGGTTAGAAGATACTCGGATTTGGGGGTGTCACAGGTTCGTATCAAAGCATTAGGTTATAAAACTTAAGGGGGGAAAGAACCTTAATCTAGTAACCTGGTTAGTAGATGAGAAGTAGAAGAGAATGAACTCTAGTAGAACGAGTTAATTAAGTATTGAGAAAACTCAGTACAAAAAGATTTAAAAGATGGAAATTAACCCTAAATAAATTAAAAAAAAGATTTGTGTTTATATTATTGTGTATTATGTACTAATCAACATGTTATGTGTTATTCTAGATGTCCATCGATAGCTACATGTATAGGGATATAAACGTAGTGAGCGAAGAGTCGGTGAGCAGAATAGGGCGTGTACTAGTGCCAGTAGCGGCAGTACCAATGATTAACATAGAAGAGTCTGAGCCTGAGGAGGAATTTTCAAAGGAGGACTACTTAGAGGGGGAGATGGGATTGGCGTCATACCTTGATATGATGATCGATGTAGAGGAAGATATAGAGGTAACATCGGTTAATACGATGGTACCTGCACTTGAGCAAACACCTCCAGATACCATGAGGGCATTGTATCTAGCGGTACTTGACCGTAACGTGCAACTGCACAATATTGTGCAGAACCAGAAGGAGGAGATTAGTGATCACCATGAGGCGAAGGAGTCTGCCGAAGCAGATTTCGAGATTGATCATGACGAGAAGGTGCTCATGAAAGATAAAGCCACGAAGTATAAGAATGAGGCCGTTGAGCTTTATAGAGAATTGTGGTTGAGGGATCAGAAGATAGCAAGGATGTCTTACATCCACGAGAGTGATCATGAGGATTTCAAGCTAAAGATTGCTTGTTATTCCATTAATTCGGGACAAACTCGACATACTATAAGTTAGGATATTATTTCTATTCTAGAGAATAAGAAACACGAGAATGTTGTTATGCAGTATTAGAAGTTTATAGATGTAAATACTTGTGTGTAGTGACGTAAAGCCCTCTTTTGTATAGTTAAATGGTAGTCTTTTTGTAAATCCCAACTTTTGTGAAGTTCAATTGCGGGATATAAATGTAATAGCTTTTGGCTATGAAAAGAAAATTATAAATAGTTTCAAACTATGAAGAAACATATAAATATAATGAAGTTTTTATTAAATGTGCTTTGTTGTGTATGAGTTATTTTTTGGCGAATACTAAGTAAGCAAATAAGTAATAATGAAACTTTATTTATTTTATCAGAAGATACCGCCAAGAAGGAGACAACGTAATCAGGAGGCTGAGTCCCATAAAGATAACCAAGGGGGTCAGAACAACCCTATGCATGAGTTCGTTAATTTATTAACGGCTGCATTTAACCAAATCGGGGGTAGAGCTCCCATAATACGTAGGGTAGCTAGAACGACTACCTTTAAAGAATTTAAGAGTTTAGGTCCGCCAGAGTTCAAGGGAACCACAGACCAAATAGAGGCCCAGACATGGGTAAAGGAAATAGAGAAGGCTTTTGTTATTACAAATGTGGATGAGGTCCAAAGACTTCTTTTGCGACTTACATGATGAAAGGGGAAGCCAAATTTTGGTGGGAGCCTCACCAGGGTGGGCCTTAGAATAGATGCGGTTACGTGGGAACAGTTCAAGAAGGTTTTCTTCAAGAACTACTTTCCTACTAGCATGCAAGGGATGATGGAGATTAAGTTCCTAGAACTTAAACAATGGGACATGACGGTTCCCCAGTATGCGGCCAAATTCAATGAATTGGCAAGGTTTGCTCCACACCAAGTGGACACTGAGGAGAGGAAGGCTCATAGGTTTGAGCATGGATTGAAACCCTGGCTCTATAGTTAAATTTTTATGTTCCAGAGTGTTTGTTACGGGACCATTCTGGAGAAAGAAATCCTTGCGGAGGGTGTTAGTGAGGCGTTGACCCAATACCACAAAGAGATGAAGAATAAGGGAGAAGGAGAGGGAGGATTCAAGGTGGAGGGAGCCAGTGGAAGTATGCCAAAGAGAAAGAGTTTTAACTCCGAGAATACTGAAGTGAAACAAGGGGATCCTAAGCGTAAGATCGAGGCATGCAAGACATGCGAAAAGACTCATCTAGGAGTTTGTCTGAAGGGGAAGTCAGTTTGTTACAACTGTGGGAAAGAGGGGCATATATCACCCAATTGTCCTAATCCTAAGAAGAATCAGGGATGTTTTGTTTGTGGGTCGATGGACCACATGGAAAGAAATTGCCCAAATAATTGAAATGAGGGTAGTAAGGGTGCTAGTAATGGTAAATTAATCATTACTGGACCAACACCATCTGGTAGACCTACTGCCCATACCTTTAATATGACTGTCCAAGATGCGGTTGCATCGACGGATGTAGTAGCAGGTATCATTCTAGTCAATGAAATAAATTCTTATGTGTTGTTTGATTCTGGTGCTACTTATTTTTTTATAGCATGCAGATTTGTTAAGCGATTAGGTTTACTCCCAGAAAGATTAAAAATACCTTTAGACGTTACGGTTGAAAGTAATATGCATACAAGCCAATCATGTATGATTATAAAGCATATACATTGTAATCAATCTTATTTATTTATTAATAAAAGAATTATTTATTAATGGAATTTATTATCGACATGGTTTGTTTTAATAATATGTGATAAACCCTTAGTTTTAAGCAATACTTTTAAAATCATGATGAGATCATGCTAATGTGATCTAAATTCTTAGATAGCTTAAAACTAAAATGTTCTCAATCGATGGATTACTAAATATGGGATTAGTGAATCCGGATAGATTGATACATATGTTGCTTGCTCATTGGATGAGCATGATTGATCTCGTAATCATTTGTGTGGAGACACAAAAGCAAGTATGTAGGTGTTTATTAGACAATAAGTTTACTGAACGTGACTCGCTAAGGAATACCTAATGGAGTTTTACTTGCCTGTCAATAGGAATTCCTGTAGTGATAGTAGTACAAATGATCCTTAGACTTGAGATCATCATAGTATCTTATATATAATGAATTACACTTTGACTTATTCCTTAAGACCTTTAGGGTATATCTAAGGGTATGCTTAGGTGTAATAAGTTATATATGGAGATAATGAATGATCAATAAAGAATCTACCATTTCTAGTAAAAGAAGAGAAACGTCATATGTTATTCGTTAAATGACAACCCACGAATCCTTGGCCAAGGTGGAATGAAATTAGAAAGTAGTTTATAATTTGCATTCATTAGGAGTTGTGCATTTAGGAATCGAAAACATATAATTAAATAAAATAAGACTTTATAATTTGCATCTTATATTTAGGAGTTGGTGGAAAGATTTAATTGGACATTAACTATTTATTCAAAGGTTCTTTTATGATTAATGTTAAAATCTATAGACGGAAAAGTCGTTGATCGCTAGGGAGGCTTATCCTTATTGTAGAATAAATATTATTTATTTAAATAAATTAATAGTTTAATTTATTTATTTAAATAAGATTAGAATTGTTCTAATTGATTCATTCACAATCGGTTTAATATGGGGAACCTAAAGGGTCACACCATAAAAGAAAGAATAATTATTTAAGAAGTTTATGGAATAATCGTAAATATATGTTAAGTATATTTAATTTAATCTATGGTGATAGAATAAATTAAATAGCTTAATATTTATTATTTATTATTTTAAAATATTAAATATAAATTAATAAGAGGAGTCTTATTAATATTATTACAATTATTATTATTTTAATTTTTAAAAGAGTTTAGGAATTAATTTAATATAAATACTCTCATTTATTCCTAATAGGATTAGGAGGGAAAATTAGTTAAAGGAGTGGAATTAATTATCCCTAATAAGATTAGGGAGCCCAATTAATTAAATGAGTTTAATTAAAAAAATAATACCTTATTTTAATTAAATATGGTTACCTGATATCTTTATAAGAGGAATCTTATATCAGATATCAGAGACATGTGATTCCAATTGTTGGAGAGTACGCCCATTTTTCTATAGAGATAGGAAAAACTAGGGTTTGAGCCAATGCACCCTTCTTCTTGAAAATTCTTCTTCCTTGGTGGATCACCTCTAGATGCCATACACTTGGGTGGCTAACATTGATCAAAGGAAAGAATTTACCCGGAGATTCAAGGAGATCGCGGAGAAGTAGGAGTTGAACTCGTACCTGTGGAAGCTCGTATCTACAAGGGTATGATTCCATAACTTCTTATTCGTTGTTTTAATTAATAATAAGCACAAAGAATGATCCGGGTAATTGGTTTGTGAAAAATTTTAAAATCTTATTTTATTTTGCTTCCGCTATTTTTGCAATTTGATTTCTACTTTGATTATCACAAAACCTTACAACGGTAGCGAACGAAGAGATAATTCCCATTGAGAACATTCATTGGAATTGTTTCGTAGATATTAGAGGTAAAAGATTATCGGTAGATCTTTTACCGATAAGATTGAGATAATTTGATGTAATTCTCCTTATGGATAGGTTAATTAACCATAGAGCGATAATAAATTGTCATAAGAAAAGTGTGAACCTTAGGCTATCTAAGAAACCCGAGGTAGTGTTTTACCGTAATAAATAACTGGGACGCTCTTGTTGTCTAACCATGACACAAGCTAGGAAAATGTTAATGAAGGGGTGTATAAGATACATGTGCCATGTTGTGGATACCCCGAGAGGGGGAACACCATTAGAACAGATACCAATATTTCAAGAGTTCACAGATGTATTTCCGGAGGAGTTACCAGGTATTATGCCGGATAGGGAAGTCGAATTTGTGATTGACTTGGTACCGGGTACGACACTAGTTTCTAAGGCATCTTATAGAATGGTGTTGGTAGAGATGAAGGAGTTAATGGTTCAATTACAAGAACTATTAGATATGAAGTACATTCAACCGAGTGTGTCTTCGTGCGGAGCACTAATGTTATTTGTAAAGAAGAAGGATGGGTCATTACGACTTTGTATCGACTATCGGGAGTTGAACAAGTTAACAATTAAGAATAAATACCCACTGCCCCGGATCAATTATCTATTTGATCAGTTGAAAGGGGCAAAGTATTTTTCTAAGATAGATTTATGTATGGGGTATCATCAGTTGAAAGTAAGGAAGGAGGATGTACCTAAGACGACATTCAGAACTAGTTATGGACATTATGAGTTTCTGGTTATGTCGTTTGGGTTGAATAATGCACCAGCCGCATTTATGGATATGATGAACAGAGTGTTCAAACAATATTTGGACAAGTTCATCGTAGTGTTCATTGATTATATTCTAGTTTATTCTAAGATGCCAAAAGATCATGCTGAACATTTAAGGATAGTGTTGGAGGCACTACAGAGGGAGAAGTTGTATGCAAAATTCACTAAATGTGAATTTTGGCTTGAGAGAGTGCAGTTCCTAGGACATGTTATTGATAAAGATGGTATTTATGTGGATCCAGTGAAGGTAGAAGCATTTAATAATTTGGAAAAGCCTTAAATGCCAACCGAGGTTCGGAGTTTACTGGGGTTAGCGGGATACTATAGGAGGTTCATTCAGAACTTTTCTAAAATAGCCACTCCGTTGACGAATTTGACTGGGAAGTCAGTAAAGTATGTATGAACTTAGAAGTGTGAGAATAGTTTTCATGAACTAAACAGAAGGTTAAGTGAGGCACCTGTATTATATCTACCAGATGATACGGGTAATTTTGTAGTTTATAGCGATGCTTCGTATAGAGGTATGGGTTGCATGCTCATGTAGCATGGCAAGGTCATTGTGTATGTGTCACACCAATTAAAGGATTATGAGAAGGTTTATCCTACTCATGACCTAGAATTGACAGCGGTAGTATTTACTTTAAAAATATGGAGACATTATTTTTATGGGGAGAAGTGTGAGATACATACGGACCATAAAAGTCTGAAATATATCTTTACACAGAAGGAGTTGAATATGAGACAGAGAAGCTTGTTAGAGTTGATAAAAAATTATGATTGTGATATCTTATATCATCCGGGGAAGGCAAACGTAGTAGCCGACACGTTAAGTCGGAAGGGTAGGGAAATGCTATCAATGTTAATGACTCAGAATGAGTTAATAACAGAGATGGCAAGGATGGAATTAGAAGTTAAATTACCAACTGAAGCGGTAGAGATGTTATTCTCAATGGAGACTCGACCAATGATAGTGGAACGGGTTAAGGAAGTACAAATAGGTAATGTGGAGTGGGAACGAATGAAAAAGATAATGAGGGATGAAGTGAAGACTAAGTATAACCTTGATAAAGAAGGATTACTTCGTTTTGAAGGAATACTTTGGGTTCTAAATAATTCTAATTTAAAAGAAGAGATTATGAGTGAGGCACATAGTTTGAGGTACTCGATACATCCTGGTAGTACTAAGATGTATTAAGACATTCGTCAGAACTTTTGGTGGCCAAATATGAAGATGGAGATAGCAGAATATGTTAGTAAGTTCTTAACTTATCAGAAAGTTAAGGCTGAACACCAACGACCGAGTGGATTGCTATAATCACTAGAGATTCCATAGTGAAAGTAGGAGCATATCACAATGGACTTTGTAGTGGGACTTCCTACGACGAGAAAGGGTTACGACGCTATTTGGATAATAGTGGATCGGTTGACAAAATTAGCTCACTTTCTACCAATAGGAGTTAGGTATAACCTAGATCAATTAGCTAAGCTTTATGGAAAAAAAATTAATTCGAGACATGGAGAACCGGTTTCGATTGTGTTAGATCGTGATCCATGATTCATGCCAAACTTTTGGACGAGTTTACAAGAGAAACTAGGAACACAATTGAGGTTGAGTACGGTGTATCATCCTCAGAGGATGGACAAAGTGAACGGACAATTCAAATGCTAGAAGATATGTTAAGATCTTGCGTTATGGATTTCAAGGGAAGTTGGGACGAACATCTGCCTTTGGTGGAATTCAATTACAACAATAGTTTTCATGCATGTATAGCCATGCCGCCTTACGAAGCGTTGTATGGGAGGAAGTGTAGAACACCACTTTGTTGGGATGAAGTAGGTGAACGTCGAATGTTGGGACCTTCGATGGTACAACAAACGGCAAACATGGTTAAGATAATACATACTCGATTGGTAGTGGCTCAAGATAGGCAAAAGAAATATGCAGATCCTCATCGTGAGAAAAGGGAGTTTGAAGTAGGTTCGTATGTCTTTCTGAAAGTATCGCCTTGGAAAGGGAAGATACATTTTGGAAAGAAAGGGAAATTAAGTCCAAGGTTTGTAAGACATTTTGAAATTTTAAGAAGGGTATGAGAGGTACCTTATGAAGTAGCATTACTTCCAAAGATTGAAAGAATACACAATGTTTTTCATGTGTCAATGTTGCGTCCTTATAAACCGAACTACTAGCATGTAATAGAGTATGAATCTTTTCAAGTACAAAAAGACTTAACATATTAAGAACTTCCAATTTTGATTATTGATAGGAAGGAACAAGTCTTGAGAAATAATATAATACCTTCGGTAAAGGTAATTTGGAAGAACCATAATGCCGAAGAAGCAACGTGGGAACTCGAGAGTAAAATTTAGGAGAATTTTCCTCATTTGTTTATGTAATTATAGCGAGATTCTGGGGATAGAATCCTTATAAGGGAGGGAGAATGTAACGCCAGAGAAAATCGAATATTTATATGAATTAAATTTTATTTGATTATTTGAATTAAATGAATTTAATTGATTATTTATGTAAGTAGGATGTTTGAAGGTCATTCTATGACCTAGAATGTGCGGATGTGGTTAGTATTCTGGCTATGTGCTAGGATTAATTATTTTGAATTTCCAAGACGAAAATAAAGGTTTAATGAGAAATTTTCGTAAAAACACTATTCATCTGATTCTGCTCGAAGATTAGGTTTAAATTTCTGAGAAACACGTAATGATAGAATACGAAGACGTGATGGAATATCCAATAATATTTCAGTTATGGAAAACAAAGTTTTTTCCTGCGAACTTAAAACCTAAGGGTTAGGAAATGTGATTTCCGAGAATTTAAGGTTTACGTATAATGATTAGGGTTATTATATATGAGGAATACAAGTATGATACTAGTTATTATACGAGTATAATACGAAGATTATTATAACGTATAATACGAATATCATACGAACTATATACGAAGAGAATATGAAAATGGTATGCGTAGAATACAATTAGTTCTTAATGCACTTTGAGTTATGGACTTTGCATAATCCAATTAGACTTGGAGTATGTCAAGCCCAATGAGTATGAAAATCAAGCCCAAGTTAGGCCCAATAAGAATTAATGTTAAGGCCCAAACCAAGAAAATAAACCGTGGATCGAACCGATGGTCACCGAATGGGTAAAACCCATGGGGCAACCCATGGGGGAGACCCATGGAGCATGTGGGCCGGCCACTTGGCCGCCAAGTAAAGTGGTTACTTGGTGGCTAAGCCATGGATAGTAAGGAGGTGGCACAAAAGACCATTTTACCCTCCATTTTGTTTTTCTATAAAAGGAAAGCTAGAGTTGGTCATTTGATGTTTTACAACTTGACCAACATATATTGAGAGAGAGAAAAGTGTGATAACAAGTAATCAAGCGAGTTCAAAGGAAAACATCAAGTGTTAGTCAAGAACGGGAAGAACGTAAAGGTAATATCTCGTAAACGTTAGTCTTTGATCTTTTTTAATTTTTTTTTGTAGAAAAGTATGATTCGGTGGAGCATGTCTCTGCCGGAGTCATAAGGATGGCTAATAGTGGATTAAGTCATTATAAGTCATGTATAATTAATAATCATAAGCGTTTAAGTAAGTTTTAAAATCAAAGAAAATCGTTAAGCGTTTATTTGGTTATTAATGGACAATTTGAAAACCATCATAGGGTATGTGCATCTTGTTTGGCTAGGATGTAGATGATAAATCAATGGAGTTTTTCCATTTGATTTGGCGTAGAACACTCGAGTAATGAAGTTATGGAGAATTTTACAAAATTTGGCGTTAAACGTTGAAAACGTAGAAATCTCAGATTAGTGATCAAAAGTTGTCGTGTAGCTTGGAAACCTTGGTTTTCAATGGAATAACGTAAGATAAGGTATTCAAGAGTCGTGGACTCAAGAATCGTCGAATTCTGACTTAGAACGAAGAAACGAGCTATGAGCGCTCACGAACATTAAACGAACGCTCAATAATGAACTAATCAATGAATTTTGTGCTAAAAGATTCAAAAATGAAAACATTTCTAATGAAATCATAGTGCATGTGATTTGTGAGCTAATGGCTTTTGAACGAGCTGATTCGGACTTAAAACGAATAAGTTATGATCCCGGGAATTTCACAAAATAAGAAAACTGTCAAAAATATCTGAGGCTCAAGGTCGGCGCCGCAGCGCCACCCCAAGCTTTAATCCTCACGCCGCATTGCCACTCTCATTTAGTAAGTCTCGCGCCGTAGCGTCGAGACATGAGGGTAGCTACTGTTAATTGGCGCCGCAACGCCAATGGTAGGCATGAGGCTGGCGCCGCAGCACCGAGTCAGGGGAAAAGTTGGACTAGTTAGGTTTTGAACTCAAATGTTACATGACCAATATGGGGAAACTGTATATACATAATGTACATGCTAAGATCATTCCTATATCACCTCTATGGTGATGACCTTAGGGATTGAACGTGAGTTATTGGTAATGAAACGATGAACGTTAATAAGCCGTAAGGGCGGATAAATACTTGAAACGAGTTTATTAATGAAATAAATTCGATTAAGATATAGAAGAGAAAGAAGTTGGTAATAACAATGTGATTAGATTGTTTGGTAGCTAATTACAGTGTGCTATGTGAATATATCATGTAGATATTGTTAAGATCGAGAATTGTTGAATATTAATTTGAAGACGCTGGAAGGCAAGTTATCTTAACACTTGTCTAACCTCCACGTTAGCCAAGTTCTATATGATTCATGTTATGAGATGCATGAATTGTTTTTAACGAAAGGGTCAAAGCCAGTTTTACCTCGGCTAGACTAATCTTGAAGAGTTGATTGATTTATTTACAAGTCTTTGAATATAGAATTGATAACGATATCCTACGTTAATTGTTTGGTACGGATTCAAAGGTAAGCCTGAGTATGAATAAACAAATGTATTTTACATCGATTATTCGATGGGAACATGAGGTTACCAATACTTAAACGTAAATACGTTTAAAAGATGAATGTTGATCAACATAGAGTATTATAGGCTGATCACCTAGAGGTGCTCGTAAGATATATCAGACTTACAGTCTTAAAGAGAATGTTCATGGTCTTTGACCTACTCAGAATTCCTAAGTTCCTATAAGTACTTCAGAATTGTGTTATGAGAAAGAAAAGTGATATACAATGTTTCATAGTACTTCATATGTGACGCCCCCAAAATTAGGTATACGTCACCCATCTTGGGTCGCCACTTACATGGTACATAAATTCAAATACAACTTACTAACCTAACTGTCGTGTACAATACGACATAAACTGTGAGTTTGAATACAAATATTATCTACTAGATATTATACAAACTCAAAAGGAGTCCTCATTACAACTATTATCACACTATTTCACAGAATAGTGAGGACTACTAATGCTATCCTCCGGACCATTACTCCGTTCCCGACAGGCTCATCCCGGCTATGTTCTCATTTCAAGAAGAGAACAGTGAAAGAAAGGGTGAGCTCAACTAGCCCGAGAAGAAATATTATGACTAAGATAATGCGAATAAATTATCATTAGCCTTCAATGATGTTAAACCGATAAAATACAATAGACAAACCGGTTTAATCTGCGGTAGGAATAAGCAATCCATTAAAAGAGTCAAGTAGAGAATAAAGTCTACTATCTTTTAGGTTTTAAAAGTATTCATCAATTTTATCATTTGAGACTCGACTTAATAAATAAACCACAACATCTAATCATCCACGTACCACGGCCAAGGATTTTCATCAAATTATCAATGGTCATGACTATACCGAATCACCCCTGGTCATAATCATACCAAAAACTATCCATCACTGCATTACAGGCCACTGAGGACTTTTGTCACATCATTTATATCAAGTCATGATTATACCGAATGATCCCTGGTCATAATCATACTAAGTTCATCTATGCACGTAAGCCAAAGATAACATAATATATCATGAGGATGATGACAATGACATAATAATTCAATAAAACAAGTTCAAGAATTATTTTATCCAGGAATTAGTAACGTCTAAATTGTCAACAAGATACTGTTTTGTAGAGTAAAATTCAAGAATGATCGGAAGAATATTTCCATGAAAAGATCTTTGGATGAAACGCAAATATCAAGGATATTCTACTAATTTCATGGAGTATAGAAGTCAAAGTTTTAACCAATTTGGGTATAATAAAGAATGGAATAACAAAAGAAATCACCATGCATGCGGTATTGAGATGATAAAAGTTATTCAATGAGAATAATAATAGCGGAACCTGTGTCGGGTGAAATTCACACCAAGCAGGATGATCCAACAGAATAATAAATTTGAATAATAAACAATGGAACGGTCAAATTGTAAAACACACGATGGATATTCCAACGAGAATAATAAATGCGGAATAATAAACAATGGAACGTGTCGGGTGTAAAACACATGACGGGATATTCCAGCAGAATAATAAAGAATGGAATAATGAAGAAGAAGATCACCAAGTATAGGGGATTCAGCGTATCTGAGTTATTCCAATGAGAATAAATAAGGATGGAATAACATAAGGATTTCACCAAGTATAGGGTATGCCGCATATACAAAGTTATGTATAGGGTATACCACTTTTACAAAAGTTATTCAATGTAATAATAATGAATGGAATAATGAGAGGTTCTCTTCATGAATACAAACGAATAATATCCTTACGGTACAACAAATAATACCCCTTCTAGTAAAAAAGAATGAATATAGAAGTAGTGAAGTAGCGAGAATACTCTTCTTCTTTTCTATAATTTTCTCTCTATAGCTTCTCTCTATAATTTCTCTCTAGAGTTTCAATGAATTCGTAAGAAAATAATGAAGGAATGAGCTTCTATTTATAGGAAAATGGAATGCATAGTAACTAATCCATGAACGGTCCAGATTGATTTACTTTAATCGACGGTCCATATTAAAAGAAAAAATCTTTTAAATAAAATATAATATATTCTATTTATATAAAAACATTTTACTATGCAAAACACTATGCAATACTATGCAAAACACTATGCAATACTATGCATAATAAAATATAATATATTCTATTTATAGAATAACTTTAATAAAGTATTCTATTTTATATAAAAGATGTTTCGCATTTTATTACGTTAATAATACTGAATAAAACAAAACGTCATTATCGCTTATAATAATTCATATTATTAATCGACAATAATGGAATCAAACTGAGTGACTTCTCACATAAGCATCAATAATCAATCCGTGTCTGCTACTATGCAAACCACACGTGACATCGTATTACTTTTACTAATGAAAGTAGTTCAAGCAAGAACTACCAGTAAAACTTCCGCCGTTATTTCAATAAAATATTTTTGTCGTTTTCTCAATCAAACAATAATTACATTGTGGGGTCCACCAATGATTGAGTAGTTATGCACGAATATTCCTCGCTAAACCGAATATTCCCGAGACCAATCAAATATAATATAACCACTTGCATACTTTGCAAAATTTATAAATACTACCCACAACTATAATATTATCTTAAATTCACACCATAATATTAAAAATTATTTCAACAAAATTTAAATCTTTATTGATAAAATCGGGGGTCTCACAATCTCCCCTCCTTATGGAATTTAGCCCTCGAAATTAGGGTACGATACTGATATGATAAAGAGGTGAGGATACCTTGAATACCTTTATCGTGGAAAACATTAAATTCATTTTTGCAATCCGCCAAAGATATTCATTAACAATTCATCTTTGCACTACGAAGCCAAAGATATACATTTCGTAAAACCAATAATCTTATCGAGACTCGACTTAATAGTATCACAACCATGAATAATCCATGCACCATCTTGGCTAAGGATATTCGTGTTTTCAATTACAGTCATGATTATACCGAATAATCCGTGGTCATAATCACACCAAGTCTATCAATGCACTACTACCAAAGATGACTTTTACCACATCCATGAATTAATATTTCATTCTTTGAGACTCATTTCAATAATTAATCCATATCATCGAATCATCCCCGCACTCTGTGCCAAGGATATTCATTAGTATCACGACCATTAATTATCCATGCACTACTACCAAAGATAATCGTGTATTCATTAGTATCACGACCACAAATTATCAATGCACTACTACCAAAGATAATTGTGTATTCATTAATATCACGACCACAAATTATCCATGCACTACTACCAAAGATAATTGTGTATTCATTAGTATCACGACCACAAATTATCCATACTACTACCAAAGATAATTGTGTATTCATTAGTATCACGACCACAAATTATCCATGCACTACTACCAAAGATAATTGTGTATTCATTTACTGTTATGATTATACCGAACAATCCTCGGTCATAATCATACCAAGTCCATCTACAGCCACGAGATGACTTTCAACATAATATAAGCATGAGGATAATGATATAAAGAATCAATCAAATGAGATAAAGGATAAATATTAAACATTTATAATATAATTTATCCAGATTCAAGAATATCCCCATGTTTTCAATCACTTAATAATCTCATAATCTAATATCATTAATATTATAACAATATTTTAATCACTTCTTAAATTTATAAACAATTTATCTTAATTGTTTACGCTTTACCATATAATGCATTTAATCATTGAAATGTCATACTCATAAAATATCATCACCAATTATCAAATCCTCATCAAAAAAAAATATGCATATATACTCTATATAGGATTCTCTAGCCATAAAATCCTATTTTCAACTTTGTTACTTCACATAACATATTTAACTCATATGTTCAGTAACTAAACTATTTTCATGAAAATACCAAATCAGCCCCAAAAATATTTCTTTTTCTGGGATTTAGCATAATATAGTCCCATAATGAAAATATATTTTTCTCAGAATTTTTAAAATTCATTTACTATTTTTCAAAAATCAATTTCCAATAAATTCCTTAAGAAATTAGCTACCTCAAGTTTAACTCCAAAAATTCCCAAATCTTGGCAGGACCTTACACATGTTAACGTGAGCTTCTAGTTTAAATTTCATGGTCATTGGAGTTATAGAACTCCGGTTATAGCGTTTTTGTCGGAAAAACCTAAATATTGAAATAGTCATAACTTGCTCATTTTAAGTCAGAATGAGCTCATTTTTGGACAGGAGGTACTTTATACCATATACTTTCATGTCCCAAAAGGCCAGAATTTTTCTCATAATTTAAGTGGCCGAAACAGCCCCTTAAAGTTTCTGGGCAGTAGCATTTTCGAAATTTACAGCTTTGGCCTCCTTTGCTAAAATCAGTCCACACAAAAATCTACAACACCTTTTCCAGTAATTGCACTTGGATTAGTTAGGTAACTCATAGATCTAACTCTAGAACTTGACCATACTCAAAAATTCAAAATATAATAGGAGATATGGTCAATTGAATTTCATGTTACGTTTTTCACCAAAATCTGATTTTCAACTCTTTGTGATTTCTAAGAAACTTTCATGTTTTCACATACTAACCAACATAACTCATCATAAAACTTACTAATACTTCATATACCCATGATTTTTATTAGTTCTATACTTTTATTATGACTTTCATCATAATCCACGTAAACAGATCCTTTTAGTTGAAGAAATATTTGAGGGTTTAAGAAATGGGTTTTTGTCTTTGGGGTCAATACAAAATTCGATTTCACGTTCTCTAGGTAGGCTAGGAAGTCTTCAAGAATACGCCAAGAAATTTATTAATGATAGAAATATCATTCAAAAGCATTACTCTCGTCAAGACTTGGATAGTACGTCACATTAATACCAAGCTGTGACTTCTATCCCTTAACCGGATAGCACCTCACAATGATACCTATTAACTTGCCATCTTCAAATCATGACGCCGCCTCTGAGAAAGTCCAGCCGATTGCATTCCACACAAGGAAGTCAACAACGAAAGGATCGGGCTCTTTACTTATGGCTTGATATAACATGTTGATTAACTTTAGGATTTGGTTACTTTGAATTGTGATAACAGGTTGGTTAGGAATATGAAAGCTAACAACCTTACAAAAAGAATAATGAGTAGTTAATCAATCGTTTTTCAAAATTACCTCAAAGGCAAGTATTTTCAAAGAGATAAGATAGGCAGTAACGTGAAAGTGTTTATTTGAAACAACAAGATTAATAAGCAGTGGAGGTAACGAAGGTTTCTCCCAACGAAGTTTCAATAGATAAATCAAAGTCTAATTTCTCCGAGTCAAATTTAAACGTTGAACGCAAGCAAGAGAGATAAAAGAATGGGTAGAACCAGATATCTAATAAGGTATAGACTTCGCAAGAGCTACGATTAACTTACCCGTGATAATTTTATTCGGGTTCCTCGTCACGAGAAAAAAAATGCTCTCTCTTAAACTACGGCTTTGGTTTGTCCGGGATGACCTTTGGTGCCTCCATCCTAGTTGAATTTGTCTTGATGAAACGACAAAATCGAGCTAAGTGACCTTCTCTTCCACAATTATAACATGCTTTTGATGGCGCATGGCGCATGATCGGGATCGATGTGTCCCTCTCTCGCATTTGAAGCATATATGATAGGTGGTCGTTCTTCTTCCTTTGAAACGGTCTTTGGTCTTTGACGTCTTTCCATCATTGTTGAATCTCCTTTTCTTGAAATGTCCATTCTTATTATTTTGGTCCCGATTACCACCAAAAGTGGTTACCATATCCGCCCGTTGATTTCCTCCACGCTTGTTGTCACCGCTCGATGACTACTCTCTCATTTGGTATTATAATTTTGTCGGCTACTTTCTTTTAGTTGCGTTGACTCGTTATCGCGCTCCACTAATCGAGCCCTATTTACAACATCTCGAATAAAACACGGTTTATGAGAAATAAGATGTTGACGTATCTCCGCTTCAAACCTCTTAAAACATTCGCGCCATTCTCTCTTCATTATCCACCAAGTGGGGCGCTTTAAATCGTGATAACTCCGCAAATTTTACCTCGTATTGCGACCTGGTCATATTGTTTTGTTCCAACTTGATAAACTCCACCTCCTTCATGTGGCGAATACTTTCGGGAAAGTATTTGTCGTTGAAGCGACTCTGGAACTTCTCCCAAGATATCTTCAAGACAAAGAAGTTGAGTACGTTTACCGATTCCCACCAAAGAATCGCCTCTCGTAGCAACATAAAGGCGGCAAAAGGAACCTTTTGCTCCTCGGAGCATCCCAAGACATCAAATATCTTGGTAATCTGCTTAATCCATGCTTCCGCCAGAAGTGGTTTTGGCTCTCCCTTAAACTCCGGTGGTCCCAACTCCTTGAATTGTTTAGCGGTGACCACCCGAGAGTTTTCCGTGTTTCCACCTACGTTTTGAACAGGAGTCGCTTACCGATGATGTTGCATGAATTCTAAAAACCTTTTAAACGTACCGTCGTTAGTCAATTGATCAGTGTTGTTATTTACAGGAGGATTATCGCCATCCTGTTGTACATTGTCCTGATTATTGATCTGTGGAGAATCAACAGTCTCCTGTGCTCCATTGCTATTCTCAACATTCTCGGATGCCATTTTCAAATACTGCCATAAAATAAGGGTTAATTAACATATCACATATTATCCCTATACTCTGACCGACCAATTAAATACCAAATAAATTTAGGTAGGTCATACTAGCGAAGGAATTCCCCGTCTCTCCCCTCCTAGTACTATTCTCACATCTTAGCCAGGGATCATATCCCTAAGCTTTGATACCAACTGTGACGCCCCCAAAATTAGGTATACGTCACCCATCTTGGGTCGCCACTTACATGGTACATAAATTCAAATACAACTTATTTAACCTAAGCGTCAGGTGCAATACGATATAAACTGTGAGTTTGAATACAAATATTATCTACTAGATATTATACAAACTCAAAAGGAGTCCTCATTACAACTATTATCACACTATTTTCACGAATAGTGAGGACTACTAATGCTATCCTCTCGGACCATTACTCCGTTCCCAGACTAAGTCCAAACTATGTTCTCATTTTCAAGAGAATAAAGTGAAAGAAAGGGTGAGCTCAACTAGCCCAAGAAGAAATATTATGACTAAGATAATGCGAATAAATTATCATTAGCCTTCAACAAATGTTAAACCGATAAAATACAATAGACAACCGGTTTAAGCTGCAATGAATAAGCAATCCATTAAAAGAGTCAAGTAGAGAATAAAGTCTACTATCTTTAGGTTTTAAAAGTTTTCATCAATTTTTATCATTTGAGACTCGACTTAATAAATAAACCACCACATCTAATCATCCTCGCACCACTTGGCCAAGGATTTTCATCAAATTATCAATGGTCATGACTATACAAGAATCACCCTCGGTCATAATCATACCAAAACTATCCATCATTTGCATTACAGCCCATCGAGGACTTTTGTCACATCATTTATATCAAGTCATGATTATACCGAATGATCCTCGGTCATAATCATACTAAGTTCATCTATGCACGTAAGCCAAAGATAACATAATATATCATGAGGATGATGACAATGACATAATAATTCAATAAAACAAGTTCAAGAATTATTTTATCCAGAATTAGTAATGTCTAAATTGTCAACAAGATCTTTGCTTTTGTAGAGTAAAATTCAAGAATGATCGGAAGAATATTTCCATGAAAAGATATTGGATGAAACGCAAATATCAAGGATATTCTACTAATTTCATGGAGTATAGAAGTCAAAGTTTTAACCAATTTGGGTATAATAAAGAATGGAATAACAAAAGAAATCACCATGCATGCAGATTGGCAGATGATAAAGTTATTCCAATGAGAATAATAATAAGCGGAACCGGTCGGTGAAATTCACGCAAGCAGGATGATCCAATGTAATAATAAATTTGAATAATAAACAATGGAACTGTGTCAGGTGTAAAACATACGCATGATATTCCGGATATAATAAATGCGAATAATAATAAAGAATGGAATAACACACGTATGTGATAAGAAGATCATAATAAAGAATGGAATAACGAGAAGAAGATCACCAAGTATAGGGGATTCACAGGCAGTGATACGAGGTTATTGAGAATAAATAAGGATGGAATAACATAAGGATTTCACCAAGTATAGGGTATGCCGCATATACAAAGTTATGTATAGGGTATACCACTTTTACAAAAGTTATTCCAATGAGAATAATAATAAATGGAATAATGAGAGGTTCTCTTCATGAATACAAACGAATAATATCCCTTACAGGTACAACAAATAATACCCCTTACCTAGTAAAAGAACCTGAATATAGAAGTAGTGAAGTAGCGAGAATACTCTTCTTCTTTCTATAATTTTCTCTCTATAGCTTCTCTCTATAATTTTCTCTCTAGGGTTTCAATGAATTCGTAAGAAAATAATGAAGGAATGAGCTTCTATTTATAGGAAAATGGAATGCATAAGTAACTAATCCATGAACGGTCCATTGATTTACTTTAATCGACGGTCCATATTTAAAGAAAAATCTTTTAAATAAAATATAATATATTCTATTTATATAAAAACATTTTACTATGCAAACACTATGCAATACTATGCAAAACACTATGCAAAAACACTATGCAACACTATGCATAATAAAATATAATATATTCTATTTATAGAATAACTTTAATAAAGTATTCTATTTTATATAAAAGATGTTTCATTTTATTACGTTAATAATACGAATAAAACAAAACGTCATTATCATTATAATAATTCATATTATTAATAAATAATAATGGAATCAAACCGAGTGACTTCTCACATAAGCATCAATAATCAATCTAGGAAGTGTTACTTATGCAACCACACACGACATTATTCTTTTACTTTTACTAGAGAGTAGTTCAACAAGAACCACGGTAGAAACTTCCGCCGTTATTTCAATAAAATATTTTTGTCGTTTTCTCAATCCGACAATAATTACATTGTGGGGTCCACCAATGATTGAGTAGTTATGCTAATATTCCCCCGCTAAACCTAGAATATTCCCAGACCAATCAAATATAATATAACCACTTGCATACTTTGCAAAATTTATAAATACTACCCACAACTATAATATTATCTTAAATTCACACCATAATATTAAAAAATTATTTCAACAAAATTTAAATCTTTATTGATAAAATCTGGGGTCTCACATCATAGCTATTTGTTCAGTTACTGAAGAATAACCATATGATTCTCGACGTGGTATTTATATTATACATTGTTAGACTTGCTGAGCTAGTTATGCTCACTTCTTACTTGAATTATATGATTGTAGCTAAGGCCAAACGAACTGAGGGTTCTAAGAAAGATAAAGGCAAAGCTAAGATGGATAATTAGATATCCGATAATAGACAAATATATTTGTATGTATTACACTTATGAACAATAAAGAATGTATTCAGTTTCAGAACCTGAGCAAGGATTTATTATGATTGTAATAAGAATGTAGTTAATACACTCATTTTGATGTTGTTTTAATGGAATGAATGTATAGTTATTAGTACCGTGTAGCATCATATGTTGGGATGGAAGATACCCAGATTTGGGGGCGTCAGAGAATCCTCCCGACTTATAATCATCCTACGTTATAGAACGATTAATAAACACATAGCACATAATATTATTAATAAAAATTAATTTTATTAATAACTAATTCATTAAACTTAAATTCCGGACAATCCAGTTCTCCGGGTTGTTACACTCAACGCTTAACTCTACGATCTAAAAAGAAAGCTTTCTCAGCTACTCAGTTCTTTCGAACACAGGCTTAACGACAACTGAGTAGCACCATTTAGGAACTCAACTATCATTAAGTGAAGTAAAATGTTCGAAGTTTGCTGGACTTGAAGAGTTTTAAGTGAACTAAGAAGTTCTAAGACCGCTGGTCTTGAAGGAATCTAATTGATTCGAAGATTGTAAAAACATCCTTAGTGGATTTCCTACTCAAGGAGTAGCAGAGTGGACTAGGAGCCTTGAGTTCTCTGAATGACTTAAAAACACTGTGTCTCTTACATTCTTGCTATAACTGATATATCTGTCATAATTTCTTATCTCCTATTAACTCAGTTTGTCTTAAAGGGAAACAAACAAATCTCAAATTCCGCTGTGATTAAATCATTAACAAATCTAACAAGTATTTTGTATAAGAAAATTTTATAAATATCTATTCAACCCCCCCCCCCCCTTTTAGATAACTATTGTGCCTCTGGAAACTAACAATTTTAATATACTATATTCAATTTGTACTCAAAAGATATATTTTAATTATAATAACAATATTATAATATTATTTATTATTATCCCGTTTTTAAAATTTTCTATATATCTTATATATATTTTATATATATATATCATATATCTCAATTGTAAATCAAAAAATTCATTAAAAAATTTAACTAATCAAACGTCATAATAAAATTTTAAAATAGATTGCAAACACAACAAGAAAATAGATTGTAATTACAATAGCAAAATAATTATTTTGTATTCAAAAATAGTCCAACAATTACCTTTGATTCTAAGGATCTTGCTCTCAAACACTTTTTAATTCCAGCCAAATTCTCTCGTTCGCCTCGTTCTTCTTCCGCCTCTTTCTTTTGTTTTCGTTACATTCCCACAACTCATCAGGCGTAATGAAATATAACTAAGTTTTAGTTATTTAATTATAATTAACATTTTTTATTAATTCTTTTAATTTTATTAGGGTTTAAAATTACACGAATATAATTTAGACCCAATTAATTTAAATGGCCCAATTTAATGTAATATTTACTTATTATGGTCCAAATAAATTAACTACAATTTGACCCAAATATAAGAAAAGTCCAATTAAATATTTTAAAGCTTACTTAAATATTTTATTATTATTTTATTGGGTATTACATCACCTCCCCCTTAAAAATGATTTTGTCCCCGGAATCCAAAGAATAGAACGTACCTAATTATCGAAAAGATGAAGATATTCAGCTCAAATAAACTCCTCCATCTCCCACGTAGCTTCTCGCTCAAAATGGTTTTTCCACAAGACTAACAAAAAAGAATTGTCTTCCTCCTCATAATCCGTTCTTGACGATCTAAAATCGCCTTGGCTTCTTCTTCACAAGTAAGATCTTCTTGAATCTTATGTAACAGGTATTGCACAACAAGAAGCGGATGGTAGTTATATTTCCTTAACACCGGAACATGAAAGATATTATGTACATGAGATAACTGTAGAGACAAAGCCACTCGATATGCCACCTCTCCAACCCTCTCAAGAACTTCAAAAGGGCCAATGAAACGCGGAATAAGCTTCCTTTTCTAACCAAACCATCGAACACCTTTCCATGGAGAAACTTTAAAAAAACGTGTTCACTAGGTGTGAATTCAAGAGCCCTCCTATGAATATCAACATAATTCTTTTGTCGCAATCTAGCTTATTTCAATTTTTCATTAGCCATAACTACATTCTCCGTAGTAATTTTAACCAAATTGAGTCCTTCTATTATCCTTTCTCCAACCTCATCCCAACAAGTCGGAGCTCGACACTTCTTACCATACAAGGCTTCAAAAGGAGCGATACCAATACAAGCTTTCCAACAGTTATTATATGCGAACTCCACCAAACTCAAGTAATCATCCTAGTTCCATGTCCATTCTAAAGCACAAGATCGCAACATGTCTTCTAACATCTGAATAGTTCTATCTGATTGTCCATCTTTCTGCGGGTGAAAAGTTGTACTATCGTTAAGTCGCGTTCCCCAACCTTGTTGAAACCTATTCCAAAATCGAGAAGTAAACTGCAGATCTCGATTCGAAATAATAGAAATTGGAGTTCCATGAAGCCTAATAATCTCATATTGAAAAATATATGCTAACTTATTTACCAAAAAATCCTAACGAATAGCCAAAAAATGAGCTGATTTGGTCAAACGATCCTCTACCACCCAAATAGTATCATTCATTTTAAGAGTCCTCGGTAAACTAGTCACAAAGTCCATCGAAATGTCATCCCATTTCCACACAGGAATCTCTAACTGTTGCAACAAACCACCAGGCCGTTGATGCTCTATTTTCACTTGCTGACAAGTAAGACATTTACTCACAAATTTAGCTACATCCCTTTTCATTCCACCAGAAATTCTCCTTTAGATCCTTTTACATCTTTGTAGACGCCGAATGAATAAAAAGTGGCAAACTATGAGCTTCAGTCAACACTGCCTCACGAATCATTAGATCTATTAGAACACATAACCGTTTACCAAACCATATCACAACTTGTTCGTAAATGAGAAACTCTGGCTGCCTACCCTCAACCATATTCTGCGCTATAGCCCACAACTCGTCATCCTCTTTTTGGGCTTCTTTAATATGCAAAATAAGATAAGGTTCCACCCTTATACTTGCTACCAACCCATCATAACCTCTAGCATATAGCTCTAAACCCACACGCTTTATATTCGAGATTAGTTGAGGTTGTGTAACCATCGAAGTTACACTCCCTGAACTCTTTCGGCTAAGAGCATCCATAACCACATTAGCCTTACTGGGGTGTTACTAAATCCTGACATCATAATCCTTAAGAAGCTCCAACCAATGCCTTTGCCTCATGTTAAGCTCCTTCTGAGTAAACATATATTTAAGGTTCTTATGGTCGGTGAAAATATCACAAGTCTATCCACATAGATAGTGCCTCCAAATCTTTAGGGCAAAAATAACTACTACTAACTCCAGGTCGTGGGTAGGGTAATTTACCTCATAAGGTTTAAGTTTTCTAGAAGCATAAGCAATTACATTACCATGTTACATCAAAACACACTCTAATCCCTTCTTGGAAGCATCACTATAAATCTGATAACCTCCTGTCCCCGACGGTAATGTAAGCACCGGAGCCGACACAAGACTCTTCTTAAGTTCCTCAAAAATTTTCTCACGTTCCTTATTCCACAAAAACATTGTGCCCTTCTTCATCAACTGAGTTAATGACAAAGCTAACAAAGAGAAACCTTCCACAAATCGCCTGTAGTACCCTGCCAAACCCAAGAATCTCCTTACTTCAGTTATCGTGGTAGGTCTTGGCCAATTAATGATAGCCTCATTGTGACGCCCCCAAAATAGGTCCACACGACCCATTCTGAGTCGCCAGATATCATACTATAAAAATCAAATACAAGCTTCATTTATACAATTGTTGAACTGTCGTAGAATACGACCACAGTTAAACTGTGAGTTTTAATACAAATGTATGTAACTCTTATAGTGCCTCGACCACAACCTTACAATGGTACTTTACATGAAAATACAGTCAAGAACTATTTTAGAAATTAAAATATGTGGGAAGTGCTCAAGGAAACCTTAGTACATGGGAGGCCATGCGTCTAGGTTATGATAGATATCATATGTCCACAGAATTATCCTTGGTTGACCCAATAGACCCTAAAGAAAAATGAGAAGATTATTATCATCTTCTTTCCGATGGTGAGTCTTCTCTTGACATATAATTATCTTCGTTGTCTCCAAGTGAAAATTATATTTCAAATAAACTCCAAGATCATATAGGTAGTGCTCGTAGATATACTCAGAAAGTGGATGTGCACAACCCGGTCTTATGATAACACGAGGTTGTATTTCATTAGACATCTTCTATGATAGTGGCAAAACACCCTTCCAAAGTTGGGTTCACCTTACCCTATTCGGTTCACCAAAATTAAATATCAAATGATGTATATAATACGACACACTTATCTAAAGTTCTCAACAAAATTATTTCCATACTATTTAGGGAGAACCTCAACAGTTATAGACCACCGTTCTATTCCCCTGTTATCCCTGCTCGACCCAGCTACACTCTTATTACATGAAAGGAATTGTGAAGCGAAAAGGGTGAGCACAACTAGCCCAATAAAGAATATCATGACTAAAGATAATTTACATCATCAATAGCCTTCATCAGTAATAAATCAGATATTTAGAACATATGGTAGATGATAAAACTTTTCAACCATAGTTGCAGCAGAACGAGCAATCCATTAGAAGAGTCAAATAGACCATCAGGTCTATTATCTTCTTCATGTTAAAAGTCAACCAATAACGTTTTATCCATGTAACATCAATCAACAATTCTTGTCCACAATCATATGAATAACTCGTGATCATAATTGTGATTCTAAATTCCTCTTCGTACCTAGAACGAAGATAATTTTCACCACCTATCTTCACCTGAAACATCAATAACCATGGTTATACCAAATCACAATTCCTGCTCATAATCATACTAATAAATTCCTCTTTGCACTACGGCCAAAGATATTTATTAACAATTCATCTTTGCACTACAGGCCAAGGACATACAACTGTATTTTAGAAGAGTCAAGTAGAGCATGATTTCTACTATCTTCTACGAATTAAAAGTGTATAATCAATATTTTATCGCTGAGACTCAGCTTAATAAATAATCCACATCATCTAATCATCCATGCACTACAGCCAAGGATATTCATGTAATCATCAATGGTCATGATTATACCAAATAATCCCTGGCTATAATTATATCAATAACTGTCCATCAATGCATTGTGGGCCAATGAGAACTTTTACCACATCATCTATAAAATTACGGGTCATGATTATACCGAATGATCCCTGGTCATAATCATACCAATAAACAATTCATCTATGCACATAAGCCAAAGATACTCATCAATCAATAGTTCATCTTTGCACGTAAGCCAAAGATATACAACTGTAAAACCAATAATCAACAGTCCATCTTTGCACGTAAGCCAAAGATATACAACTGTAAAACCAATAATCAACAATCCATCTTTGCACATAAGCCAAAGATGACTTTCATCACAATATAAGTATGAGGATGATGACAATTACATAATAATTCAATAAAACAAGTTCAAGGATAAATTTTAAAGATTTATAATTTAATTTATCCAGAAATCAATAACGTCCAAATTGTCAACATAATACTGCTTAGTAGAGTAAAATTAAAGAATAATATTCATGTACCAAAAATAATTTAGACTAGAAAAGAAATATATTTTTTGGGTGAATAGTACCCCGTGAATAGTACTTCGAGAATAGTACCTCGTGAATAGTACCCCAACACGAAAAGTGTCCTGAATACCCGAGTGAATGTTACTAGAGTGAATAGTAATCGGGTGAATAGTAACCCGTGAATAGTAACTCGTGAATAGTACTCTGACACAAAATATGTCCCGAATACCCTAGTGAATAATACTAGAGTGAATAGTAATTGGATGAATAGTAACCCATAAATAGTAACTCGTAAAAGAAAAAAAATACCAAAGAAAATGATATTTCATGACGAGTACAAAAGAAATGATATCTTATACGAGTATAATAGAATATACGAAACTGCAAATGGATTTTTACCCACCATGCGGTAATCCACGTAGACAGATCATTTTCACAATTTAATAAAGAATGAATACGAAAGACCATTCACAATGCATGCGGTAGTCCGCGTAGACAAGTTATTCCAACAGAATAATAAAGAATGTAATAACAACAGAATTCACCATGCATGCGATATACCGCACAGACAGGTTATTCCAACAGAATAAGAAAGAATGGAACCAGGTCATGCGTAATTCGCACAGACAATATATTCCAACAGAATAATGAAGAATGGAACTAGGTCATGCGTAATCCGCACAGACGGGATATTCCAACAGAATAATAAACAATGGAATAATAACAGAATTCACCAGGCATGCGATAGACCACACAGACATGTTATTCCAACAGAATAATAAAGAATGGAATAACAATCCTTGCGAGTATTGAAAGAAAATAACTCTCTTCATGAATACGAAAGAATAATACCCCTTACGAGTATTGAAAGAAAATAACTCTCTTCATGAATATGAAAGAATAATAACCCTTACGAATTCAACAAATAATATCCCTTACGAATACAACAAATAATATCCCTTACCTTAGAAGAAATCCGGATACTGGAATAGTGAGGTAGTAGACTTCTCTTCTTCTTCCACTCTATAATTTTCTATATAATAATTGCTCTATAGCTTTAGTGAATTGGTGAAAAATAATGAAGGAATAAGCTTCTATTTATAGGAAAATATAGTTTCGATAATTGCACGTTTTGGGGCTCGAAATATTATAGTATAATACCTTCCTCTTTTTCTTCATTTTTAATTTAGTCCTGCAAATATTATCAAACTTGCACCACCTCCCCTAACAGTAAATCATGTGAATCAATAGTAAAATCATGTGACTCAATAGTATATTCATGTGAAAAAACTAATTACAGTATAGTACCTTCATCTATACCTCTATTTTAACTTAGTCATGCAAGTATTATCAATCTTACACCACCACCCATAATAGCACAAGAATGTGAATCAATAGTACACACATGTGAACAAATAGTTATAATCATGTGAATCAATAGCAATTAATTACTCATTTATCCGGTTAATTACCCGATTGGTCAATATAACCTCCAGACATGAATTATTATCGAAATAAATGTCGATTTTCACTAACACAAATAATTCCAACACAATGGAACTATCAATTACATCTTTAATCAACACGAACTTATTTATCATTAATATTATAATTCACAATATTTAACAACCATGTCATTTCCAGGAAAGAGGGGGATTTCCGATAAGGATTTCTCCTTATTGGCGCGCATTTAGGTGACCAAACCTCTCATTGACAGAACTTCTAGACATTGTCAATATTGCAAATAAAAATATGAATAACTTTGCCGTCTCAATTATTGATTTAATAATATAACATGTTATACATATGATACTGTGATGACCCAGGTAAGGGTGTGGTTTTAAGAAATTTCGAGGACGGAATTTTTATAAGGAGGGAAGAATGTGACAACCTGAAAATTCGTGTTGTCCAGGATTTAGGTTTAAAGAATTAGTTATTAATAAAACTAATTTTTATTAATACTATTATGTGATATGTGTTTGTTAATCGTTCTACAACTTAGGATGATTATAAGTTGGGAGTATTCTGGCTACGAGCTAGTCTGAGCGAGTAAGAATTTTCAAGACGAAAATAGAAGTTTTCCGGGAACAAAATATTTTCGGGGAAAAAGACGAAATAGACACTATTCATCCATTTCTGCTCGGAGATTTATTTTGAAATTCCGAGAAGTTATAAATTACGTTTAATTTTGAGACGTGATGGAATATTCAATACTTGTAACGCCCCGAAATCTTGTCTATCTTCACACCCGGATTCCGTACGTCACGAGTACATCCTCCATCTAACATACATCATTATATACCGAAATATAACAACATACACTCTCAAATCCCAGGTTCTGGAAACCTTATAACCTTTTTCATTACAAATAATAATAAATACATTATTCATTTCATCTTACAAGAGTGACTTTTATCCGCCACCAAGGATACATAACAGTTCTTTAAACTAGTCTAGAGTTCAATTCATCTTTCTAAATTAAAAGTCTTCACTTGATCTTCTCGCTACATTCACACTCTGGATGAAAATTCATCTAGAGACCATCAGCTTGATCTTTACGGGATCCTTAAGTTCTTTTAAACTTGTTCGCTGAAAATTGTTTTTCATTTAAAGCAAATGTGAGCATTCAATTGCCCAACAAGTCATAACAGTTGAACAAACAACTTCAGAATTAAAACATTTCTTTAGAACTTATATAACCGAACAAAGCTTATGAAGCAACTTGAATAATAGGAATAGTCTCGATTCCTATCATCTTAAAACATCAGTCATTTTCACTTTGAAATACTTTCATTGTTCTACCTTTTTTCATACATATAATATCTGGCTAGAATAATTAGCACAGACTTAATAATAATGGTTCATGTATAAACAGAACATACTTGTATTGAACAGCTCAATCACAGAACAACACATATCATAAAAACAGTGAAGTGTTCAAATTGTGGCTCAAGGCCTCATACATTCTACCAAATTATACAAATATCTCTCATTCGCACATAGACAGAACTTCTCAAGTACAACATCTGAGAAGTTTAAGAAACTAGCATTCATGTAATATGAATGAAGTTAGGAAACTTGCCTTACGCCCAGCTACACCATACGCTGAACTGCTCATTTCAATTCTTATATAACACATAAGGAGAAAACATAAACACCAATTAGTCATATATTGAACTTACGCATTGGTTTAGTTAACTTTACTTCTTAGGATTTGCGTTCTTGCAATATAAGTTTACGGAACTAACTTCCTTTACCAGTTTAGGGCTTTATGATATACGAAGATGTCTTACTCAAAACGTTCATCATCTTGGATGATTTATTTTTGTATCTTATCCAAACCATTAAACTTTATGTTCGTTAAAGTCAATTTCTTATTTCTTACAGCTTTCTGACAACTAAATGTCACCCCTCCGGATTCATTCTTTATTGACTCACATTCGGCTTTCATTAATCTTATTACCGTTTGTTACGGCTTTCGTGATAATTTCTATATTATTGATACTTTTGTTATCCATTATACGAACCCCATGTTCATTACCCTCGACGCTCAACGTCTAAGGAATTACAACCAAAGCAATCCCTCACGATCGTTCATCGCGACTACGGTCCCGAATATCGGTTACGTAACCCGCGTTTATATTCTTTATCAATTAATCTTGTTTAATCTTTACGATCAACCTTTAATAAAGGTTTACATTACTTGATTAAGTGTTACATTAGTTGAATATTATATTCTTTATCCTCCCTTATATTTCCCCCAAGAGCTGAGTAGTTAAAAGCTTATCTCTGGCTTTTTCTCAACACCGGCACTGCGACGCCACTCCCTTCTTTATTTCTCAAATGTTGGTAGTGAGTTTGCGATGCAGACCCTCGATTACGTCTCGCCAGCTACACTCTGGCAAGCATGATCGCTGCGGCACCAAGCCCTAACCCTAGAAATTTTCTCAAAGTGTTAAATCAATTTTGAGATGCTTACTTCCCAATCTCATAACTCCTTCGTTATAACTCGGAACGAGGTCATTCCAAAGCCATTCTCTTCCTTATCTTACGTACTTTAATAACCATCGAGCAGAAATTCAATATAAATCTGTTAACGTGTCATTCAATTGGCTTGATTTTCACCCTTTGTTCATTTTACGTTTTTAACGCTCTTCGTTCTTTCGTTCGTAATTCGGTCATCCGAACTCGGAACTCGCTCGTTCTTGAGTCCACGACTCACGTTTTCTATGTTCTCTTACTTTCTTATGAAACCCTACACGTTCGGGTTCGTTATAGCTAAGTTTTAATCCGTTCTTCATGACCAAGCAAGAATCAACTAACTTATACGCGTTGGTTTTAAACTTGTCCATCAACAACAATTAAACTACGATGGTTTTAAAGTTGTCCATCAACAACGTTCTTCGTGTTCTTCGCGTGTTCTTCGTGTTCTTCGTTCGTTCTTCATTTTAATCGATATTTTGGATTATGATTTCACTTTTTATTGGAATTTGATGTTATAGAACATTATTCCTTACTTATTTCACCTACTTATTCATATAATCCACTCGGATCGTTCAAATTCACTACGAATCTTATACTTCCTTAAGAAATTTATAAACTAATTTTCTAAGTTCTTATTTCTTCTTTTCTCATGATTTCGACCATATGAAATCATTCCAATCTTCTTTTATTCCTTAATCTCATTAAGCTATGTTTTTGACATAGAAATCTTAAAGAAAAAAATATTAGAAGAAACTAGGTTTTAGATTACCTCTTCTTCTTATTTTTCTCCCGCTAGACAAAGCCGGCGATTTGCAAGCTTTTCTATTTCACGAACACTTTCAATCCGATCATTCATGCTCATGTTCTTCCTTCTCCCTCTTCATCCGAACCCTCTCTTTCTCTCTGTAAGGTGTAGGATTTTCAAAATCCAATTTAAATGAATTAAGCTTACTATTTATAGAATTTCCAATTAGCGGCAATTTGGTCATTCCCCCCCACCTTCTTATTATTCATGGCTTAGCCACTAAGTTTATTTGGTGGCCAAGTGGCCTTCCCTCTTGCCCAATGGGTCACCCCATGGGTTGCCCCATTGGTTATTACCCATACGTTTACCCATTGGTTTGATCCGCTGTTTTTTTTCTTTGTTTGGGCCTTAACCCTAATTCTTATTGGGCCTATCTTGGGCTTGATTTCACAAAGCTTTGGGCTTGACATAATCCAAGTCCAATTAGATTCTACAATGTCCATGAACTCAAAGTCCATTAAGACAAATCGTATTCTACGCATCTCATTCTCGTATTCTCGTATTTTCTTCGTATATAGTTCGTACGATATTCGTATTATACGTCGTACTAATATTCTTACTATACTCATATAATAACTAGTATTATTCTCCTATTTCTCACGCATAATAACCCTAATGATTATACATGATCATAAAATTCTCGAAACTCACTTTTCCTAACCCTTAGGTTTTGAGTCCGCAGGCGAAAACTTCGTTTTTGCCATAACTGAAATATTATTGAATATTCCATCACGTCTCAAAATTAAACGTAATCTATAACTTCTCGGAATTTCAAAATAAATCTCCGAGCAGAAATGGATGAATAATGTCTATTTCGTCTTTTTCCCCGAAAATATTTTGTTCCCGGAAAACTTCTATTTTCGTCTTGAAAATTCTTACTCGCTCAGACTAGCTCGTAGCCAGAATACTCCCAACTTATAATCATCCTAGGTTATAGAACGATTAACAAACACATAACACATAATAGTATTAATAAAAATTAGTTTTATTGATAACTAATTCTTTAAACCTAAATTCTGGACAACACGAATTTCCAGGTTGTCACATTCTTCCCTCCTTATAAAAATTCCGTCCTCGGAATTTCTTAAAACTACACCCTTACCCGGGTCATCACATTCACCCCTTCTTCACATAATTTTGTCTTCGAAATTTTACCCTACCTTTCTTCTCAACTTCACTTCAACGTAGTTCTTATCTTTCCCTCATTACTAACCCCCATAGCCTATCAAGAATCATGAAGCAGAAGGAATAACGAGGAATATAAAATTTCCTCTTAAAACGTTTCATACTTTTGCTGAGGGGTCAAATCGACCATGAACTCTTACTGGGTTAACCAGCTTTTCGCCTTAAGCCCTTCTTTAACGGTCAGTTTACAATCACAAAGAAAGTAACTACCTCTTCCATGTTCTCCTCAGACTAAATCATTAGATTCCGCACCAAAATAATTTGGTTTGGCACAAGTTCTCAAAGAAAGCTCGATGACATACCATTTGTCTAGCTGAATCAAGTAGCTTAGACCATACCAATAAATTGGATATCAACGTGAAACATTCTTCTAGTCAACTCAATTGACGTTGACTACTTCTTTGAATTCTTTTCGCAATACATCAAAACGGTTTATGACGTCATGATACCGTACTTTTCACAGTACGTTGAGGACTTCGTCAGTTTGTGACTTCGTCATTATACATCATACTATAGCGAGTTGTTGATCCTAAGATCACATCCAACACCAGGTTCAATGGTATTAACAACTCCATCGTTTTTCCACCCTTGCATCGAATGCACAGATGATATAAAATTCATTTTGAATATTTTAAATCAATTTCTGTCTAGCCGAAACAATTAGCATAGACTTACCAAGAATAGCTCTTTTAAAAATTCTATTGATTCTAAAAGTTGAACCAATTCTTTCCTTTTCAAAATGTACATATCAGCACGAGTTCAATAAAGTTCAAAATCAAGCATAGCTAGATGACTTGGAATATCCTATTTCTCCATCTTCCTTCATTGTCTTACTGCGACAATACTTAATCTTCTCTAGCACCTTCAATACTAAGCCTACTGAAAACAACGTGTTTTTAGTCTAAACATCCTTATACCTTAGTACAGTCCATCAACTTTCCACACATTATGAGTTCAGGAACTTTTCACAATAATATGAGTTTAAGAACATCCAGACAGACCATAGACGTCCATTCGCTGAGACGTTAAAAAACATACCATATTATTATGAGTCACAAACTTACCATAAGTATGAGTTTCAAGAACTCGCACCTACCTTATCGTTCTCTACCTATCAAGTATATACATGAGAAAAGATTCACCTTGTCGCCATATACATATTGATAACGCGACCAATCCAAATGATTATCACTACCAGAAGCTAAGTGATTGTAATACCAAACACAATTCCCTGCCCATACAGAAGATTGTTCAACTTAGCTTTTGAACGATATAAGAAGCTAAGCGGTTGTTACACCAAGAACAATTCTCTGCCCATACAAAGAATTGTTCAACTTAACAACTCTATCGCATAAAATGCTAAGTGGTTCTAAAACCACGTACAATTTCCCCGCCCATACAAGGAATCATACAACTCAGCTGCTGATATGAGTCCTCAAATGAAATTTTACAACTCCTAAATCTCTCTTTACTTAATACGAATTTTCTTTAATTCATATACTATTCTTCATAACTCAATCTAAGTTCTTCTTCCCGTACTACTTCATAGTACCTTTCATTCATAGCACTAGCTATAAATCATTCATCGTTTAACAACCCATCTGTTACTACGAGTCACTATGATCACGTGGTGATCTTCTTATCCTTCTCTCTACGATTATAGTCTTAGGTACTCCTACCTAAGGTTTATAACCTATCAGCTCTGATACCAACTTGTAATGCCCCGAAATCCGGTCTATCTTCACACCCGGATTCCGTACGTCACGAGTACATCCCTCCATCCAACATACATCATTATATACAGAAATATAACAACATACACTCTCAAATCCCAGGGTCTGGAAACCTTATAACCTTTTTCATTATAAATAATAATAAATACATTATTCATTTCATCTTACAAGAGTGACTTTTATTCGCCACCAAGGATACATAACAGTTCCTTAAACTAGTCTAGAGTTCAATTCATCTTTCTAAATTACAAGTCTTCACTTGATCTTCTCGCTACCTTCACACTCGAAATGAAAATTCATCCGAGACCATCGACTTGATCTTTCTGGGATCCTTAAGTTCTTCTAACCTTGTTCATTTGAAAATTGTTTTTCATTTAAAGCAAGTGTGAGCATTCAATTGCCCAAAGAAGTCATTACAGTTGAACAAACAACTTCAGAATTAAAACATTTCTCTAGAACTTCTATAACAGAACAAAGGTTATGAAGCAGCTTGAATAATAGGAATAGTCTCGATTCTTATCATCTTAAAACATCAGTCATTTTCACTTTGAAATACTTTCATTCTTCTACCTTTTTCATACACATCATATCTGGCTAGAATAATTAGCACAGACTTAACAATAACGGTTCATGTATAAACAGAACATACTTGTATTGAACAGCTCAATCACAGAACAATGCATATCATCAAAACACTGAAGTGTTCAAATTGTGAATCAAGGCCTCATACGTTCTACCGCATTGTACAAATATCACACATTCGCACATAGACAGAACTTCTCAAGTACAACATCTAAGAAGTTTAAGAAACTAGCATTCATGTAATATGAATGAAGTTAGGAAACTTGCCTTATGCCCTGCTACAGCATAAACTGAACTGCTCATTTCCATTCCTATATAACACATAAGGAAAAAACATAAACACCAATTAGTCATATATTGAACTTACGTATAGGTTTAGTTAACTTTACTTCTTAGGATTTGCGTTCTTGCAATATAAGTTTACGCGACTAACTTCCTTTACCAGTTTACGGCTTTATGACATACGAAGATGCCTTATTCAAAACGTTCATCATCTTGGATGATTTATTTTCTTATCTTATCCGAGCCATTAAACTTAATGTTTGTTAAAGTCAATTTCTTATTTCTTACGTCTTTCTGACAACTAAATATCACCCCTCCGGATTCATTCTTTATCGACTCACATTCGACTTTCATTAATCTTATTACTGTTTGTTACGACTTTCGTGATAATTTCTATTTTATTGATACTTTCGTTATCCATTATACGAACCCCATGTTCATTACACTCGACGCTCAACGTCTAAGGAATCACAACCATAGCAACCCCTCACGTTCGTTCATCGCGACTACGGTCACCGGGTATCGATTATGTAACCCACGTTTATATTCTTTATCAATTAATCTTGCTTAATCTTTACGATCAACCTTTAATAAAGGTTTACATTACTTGATTAAGTGTTACAGTAGTTGAATATTATATTCTTTATCTTCCTTTACATTTCCCCCAAGAGATGAGCAGTTAAAAGCTTATCTTTGGCTTTTTTCTCAACAATCAGCATGTGCCGCTACCACCCTCTCTTTTTATTTCTCATCACGCACGACGAGTTTGCATAGTGATTCGGCCCCATTCATGTGCGCCGCACCACTCTACAAGGCATGATCGCCTGCAAGTGCCAAGCCCTTACCCTAGAAATTTTCTCTAAGTGTTAAATCAATTTTGAGATGCTTACTTTCCGATCTCATAACTCCTTCGTTATAACTCAGAACGAGGTCATTCCAAAGCCAGTCACTTCCTTATCTTACGTACTTTAATACCCATTGAACAGAAATTCAATATAAATCTATTAACTTGTCATTAGATTGGCTTGATTTTCACCCTTTGTTCATTTTACGTTTTTAACGTTCTTCGTTCGTTCGTCCGTAATTTGGTTATCCGAACTCGGAACTCGCTCGTTCTTGAATCCACGACTCAAGCTTTCTATGTTCTCTTACTTTCTTATGAAACCCTACATGTTCGGGTTAATTTACTAACTTTTCAATTCTCGTTTGACTTTTACGAAATTTTCACCATAACTTCGTTATAGCTAAGTTTTAATCCGTTCTTCATGAACGTTTATACCGTTCCTAAACAAGCAAGTAGCAACTAACTTATAAGCGATGGTTTTAAACTTGTCCATCAACAACAATTAAACTACGATGGTTTTAAATTTGTCCATCAACAACGTTCTTCGTGTTCTTCGCGTGTTCTTCGTGTTCTTCGTTCGTTCCTCGTTTTAATCGATATTTTGGATTATGATTTCACTTTTTATTGGAATTTGATGTTATAGAACATTTTCCCTTACTTATTGCACCTACTTATTCATATAATCCACTCAGATTGTTCAAATTCACTACGAATCTTATACTTCCTTAAGAAATTTATAAACTAATTTTCTAAGTTCTTATTTCTTCTTTTCTCATGATTTCAACCATATGAAATCATTCCAATCTTCTTTTATTCCTTAATCTCATTAAACTATGTTTTTGACATAGAAATCTTAAAGAAAAAAATATTAGAAGAAACTAGGTTTTAGATTACCTCTTCTTCTTATTTTTCTCCCGCTAGACAAAGCCGGCGATTTGCAAGCTTTTCTATTTCACGAACACTTTCGATCCGATCATTCAAGCTCATATTATTCCTTCTCCCTCTTCATCCGAACCCTCTCTCTCTCTCTAAGGTGTAGGATTTTCAAAATCTAATTTAAATGAATTAAGGTTACTATTTATAGAATTTCCAATTATGGGCAATTTGGTTATTTTTCCCCCCACCTCCTTACTATTCATGGCTTAGCCACCAAGTTTACTTGGTGGCCAAGTGGCCACCTCTCTTTCCCCATGGGTCACCCCATGGGTTGCCCCATTGGTTATTACCCATCCGTTTCCCATCGGTTTGATCCGCGGTTTCTTTTCTTGGTTTGGGCCTTAACCCTAAATCTTATTGGGCCTATCTTGGGCTTGATTTCACAAAGCATTGGGCTTGACATAATCCAAGTCCAATTAGATTCTACAAAGTCCATGAACTCAAAGTCCATTAAGACTAATCGTATTCTACTCATCTCATTCTCGTATTCTCGTATTTTCTTCGTATATAGTTCGTACGATATTCGTATTATACGTCGTACTAATCTTCTTACTATACTCATATAATATCTAGTATTATTCTCGTATTTCTCTCGCGTAATAACCCTAATGATTATACATGATCATAAAATTCTCGGAACTCACTTTTCCTAACCCTTAGGTTTTGAGTCCGCATGTGAAAACTTCGTTTTTGCCATAACTGAAATATTATTGAATATTCCATCACATCTCGAAATTAAACGTAATCTATATCTTCTCAGAATTTCAAAATAAATCTCCGAGCAGAAATGGATGAATAGTGTCTTTTTTGTCTTTTTCCCTGAAAATATTTTGTTCCCTGAAAACTTCTATTTTTGTCTTGAAAATTCTTACTCGCTCAGACTAGCTCGTAGCCAGAATACTCCCAACTTATAATCATCCTAGGTTATAGAACGATTAACAAACACATAGCACATAATAGTATTAATAAAAATTAGTTTTATTAATAACTAATTCTGTAAACCTAAATTCTGGACAACACGAATTTTCGGGTTGTCACAGATACTGTGACAATAATTGAATCAATAATATGAGAGATAACTAAGCAATAATTGAGTATAACTAAGTGACTTCTCACGTAAGCATCAATAATCAATATCGTGTGCTACTATGCAACCATGCGTATTACTGTACTTTTACTACCGGGTAGTTCAACAGTTTCAACGGTAACACTTTCGCCGTTATTTTTATAAAAAGGTAATTCTATCATTTTTTATAACAACTTGTTTACTTTGCAAAATTTTCAAATATCATCCTTAACTTTAAACTTTAATCAATTTAACTATTTACCAAAATAGAAAAATTGAATACTTTTATTTCACAAAATTCGGGGTCTCACACTCAACCTACGCATGATCCACCTTAATACCTTCAGCAGACACGACATGTCCCAAAAATGCTATATGTTCTAACCAAAACTGGCATTTGGAGAACTTAGCATATAACTTATTCTTCTGTAAAACCCCCAAAATAGTACGAAGATGCTCTTCATGCCCCTCTATAGACTTGGAATACACCAAAATGTCATCAATGAAGACAATGACAAATTGGTCCAACTACTCGCTAAAAACCTGATTCATCGTATCCATAAACACTGCCGGAGCATTAGTCAACCCAAATGACATCACCAAAAAATCATAGTGCCCATACTGAGTATAAAAAGCTATTTTTGGAATGTCCTCTTCCCTCACCCTCAACTGATGGTACCTCGACCTCAAATCTATCTTTGAGAAGAGTTTTGGCCCTTGGAGCTGATCGAAAAGGTCATCTATACGTGGCAATGGATATCTGTTCCTGATAGTGATCCAATTTAGCTACCTATAATCTATACATAAACACATAGATCCATCCTTTTTCTTCACAAACAAGACTAGAGCACCCCATGGCAATACGCTCGGTCTAATAAATCCACGATCTAACAAATCCTGCAATTGTTCCTTCAACTCATGTAACTCTAATGGAGCCATCATATAGGGTGCCTTAGAGATAGGTTCTGCTCCAGGAATGAGCTCAATAGTAAACTGAACTTCCCTTGGCGATTGCAATCCCGACAGATCCTTAAGAAATACCTTAGGAAATTCTCGCACAATTGGATAATCATCAAATTGGAGCTCATCCCTCGAGGTATCCTTCACATATTCCAAATAACAATCACATCCCTTGGCAATCATTTTGCTCACCTTCAAAGTTGAGATCAACTTTACAACACCATTCGACTTGGAACATTGAATCTCAAATTCTGGAGCTTCTAAGGTTCCAAAAATAACCTTCCTCGCCTGAAAATCAATAGTGGCTCAATGCTTATTCAGCCAATCCATACCCAAGATGATATCAAAATCGTGCATCACCATCTGAAATAAGTTAGTTGCGTATACCCTCCTCCCTAACTTCAAAGGACACTCGCGAAATTGCTTAGAAATAATCATAGAATTCCCCACCGGGGTAGCAATAGATAAATAAGGATCTAACTGAATAAATGAAAGTACAACAATAGAGTGTGTAGATCCAGTGTCAAACAAAATCGATGCCTTACGATTTCCTACAAGAAGGATTCCTGAAATAGTACCTAGTGCTTGGTCCGCCTTATTAGCTATTAATGCAAATACTCTCCCACTGGTGTTGTGCTAACCACCATTACCTGCATTACTGCCTCCCCCATTATCACGTTGAACTATGAAGTCCCTTGCTCTATATCTCATTTGTCCAAATAAGAAACAAGCCCCTGTCTCTCTATAGCACACCCTACCAACATGATACCCACCACAAGTAGCACATGGACCACGTGGAAGTGCCAAAAGGTTCGGATTGCATGTATATGTCGGTCCTGGATATTGTGTGATGCCCCCAAATTCGGACCGCCACTTGGTCACTCGAATTCAAATCGTCACATGCTCAAAGTAATACAATAATTACTAAAATCACAAATTCACAACAGAAAATCTAATTTAGAATAATTTATTATAATTATTCCCCCAATTTTCGCAACCTACAGTACTCAATAGATTACATAATAATATCGAATAAAGACTTATTACATATTCCTAATTAAGTTTAAGCATAGTCTGAAAACAGTCCTAATACAACATAATAGTTTTAAACATAAAGGGACAAGCTAGTCGGTAGCCTTGCCCTTGCCCTTGCCCTCGTCTTTCCTAGAGACACTTCCATGTTCCGCCTTAACTGAAATGTTTTAAATAAACAATGATGAGCACAAATTTCCTAGCAAGTAATATACAACAAGGCTAAAGAGTTTTATAACACGAGTTTGAAATATCGAAGTATCATCTCTAAAGATACTTGTGACAGCCCAGAATCTGGGTCCCAAATCACCGCCGATCCGGTATAATTATTATATAACTATTGCGGAATATATAAACATAAATTGTTTATAAAATAAACTTTACACACTATTCCCCAAGGTCGAGAAACTTTCACTTAATACACAATTCATAACTTAATTGACTTACAATAACATTAATATACAATACTGTTACAAATCTAACTGCACACATATACTAAAGCTGGAACTGTCTTTAACCTTTCCTTGTATCCGACATATTCGTCTTAATCTGTAATGTTTATCATGATATAGCAAGGGTGAGCAATGAATTTGCCCAGCAAGTATAAGCTCATTTAAGGATATATTATGATTAAAATAATTTGAATAAAAAGCTGGCTATAATTCAACAATATAGTTATGAATTAGCATGGACATATTTTATGACGGAACAAACATTTAACATAAATAAATATATCTGGACCGAATGGTAATGAAGGTGATCAGCCTTTCATACTTAATGAATACATGTCATACGCACAAGGTGCAATTTAATAATTCTTAGAAATGGCAATCAGAAATGATTAACCATAATTATAATTGAATAAACAACTCAAAGTTGAATTAAGGAAAACTTGTCTGAACCGTTGATTACCGTTACACAATTAATAAGCTTTGTCTGAAGACCTTATAGTAATAATATCGATCTATAAGTTAGAATAATATCATCACAATATATAACTTAAACACATTACCACATAATCCTATCAGTCTATACATCACATAAAACTTAACTTCGAGTCAAACTTTTACAATCTGAGTCGAGTTCGGTACAATTCTAACATCCCGACAATCTAGTCGGATAATTATCGAGTTTAAGTTCAATTAAACTCTGTCTAATCACTTAACAATTACCTTAGATAATTTTGTTATCAGTCAAAACATTTTTTTATCAACTCGTAATAATTTTCAGATAATTATTATCATTTATCATGAATTTTCAATCATTAATATCGTATTTATATGAATTAAATACCACATAATTCCTTTATCTTTAATATTTATTTAATATCAAATATAAATTAAATACATGCCATAATATTATAATATATTTATAATATATCAAATATTTTAATACCTTAAAATCGAGATGTATATGATTTTTAAACAATTAAATTCATGTATTAAAATCATTTTTAAATAATTTATTTAATAATATAATTAAATAAATTAAATTCCATTTCTATTCCAAAAATATTAAATATTTATGAAATATACTCAAAATAATTAAAAACTAATTTTCGTACTTTAAAATAATTTTTAGGAATTTATTTTGTATTTTTAATAATTAAAAACCATTTTTATCTATTTATTAATCAAATTAATTAATTTTCGAAACTATCTGTCGCTAAAGGTACCATAGGCGACAAAATCGTCGCTAATGGTGTTCTTGGTATGTTCTTCATCAAACCCAGAAACACATGTCAGTTAACCGGGTGGTAAGTTTGACCAGTCCCAAATCATCGATCTTGATGTATCTAGGTTCGATTCTTGGTTACTGTTATAGTATTGATGTAATACTACAAACTAAAACAAACATCATGACCATCCTATATCCAAGCAGAGAGATCTGGGTCCTCAAACATCTTGCCATGCCTGTTCTTCATTTTCTAGGTTACCCAGAAATGAAGAACAGCCAAGGCACCTATTTTGCAGCTTTAAATCATAGCTTTCTGGACTCGGTTTGTGTGATCTAATGGTTCAATACTGTAGAGAATATGTCAGGGTACAACAACATAACATCAGATCATCACAACAACAACGAATCTAAGAGAAATAGACCGGTCAAAGTGGTGGTCCAGAACTGTTCTTGAGAAATCTGGGTTTCCCAGATTTCATCATGAGGCTGGTGGTCAACGATGGTTTGAACTTTCATAACTTTGATCTAGTGTATGATCTGGGAGTTATAGAGGCATGAATGGGTAGCCTACATGTCAGTCTACATAAATATAACAACAACATGGCCAAACGTATTAACAGCAGCAAGATCCATGACCTTGAAAATCTTGTCAGACATTCTGGGAAATTTCTGAGTTGCCCAGAAGTCAGTTTCGTGATCGGTCAACGTGGTTTGACTGAGCATAACTGAAGATCTAGACTTGATCCGACCCTGTTTCCAGTTCCAGATCAAAGCCTACATGACATACTACACATACAAAATATAAAACACCATAAACATCTAACACAGAAGAATCTAGAGGCCCTGACATATGGCTGTCAGGCCACAATTTCAACTTTTTCAGATTTTTTAAAACTTTATTTTCGAGCACTTTGATGTTATGGATCTGGGATCTAACAACCCAGATCACTAAATGACACCTTATAACACATTTTCTAAACAACAAATCATAACATCAAACATCAGATCTAAGGATTTCAAAATTTAGGGTTTTTATACCTTTCTAGCTTGGATTTTGAATTCTGACCCTTGTGATCTGATCTCGGAAGGCTAAGAGATGTTATAATCTTAACTTATCACTTAGTTTCTCTCAAAATTTTTGAAGGAGAGAGAAAAACAAGGCTTGGCAAAGCTAGCAAATAAAGCAAGTTTATTACTTAACTTTTTAACTTTTGATTTTGGTTCAATGTATTGGTATGATATAGCTGCTGATTTGCTAATAAAAGTCACATGGCTATGGTTTAGGGTTGGTCACCAACCACAACTAGGACAAAATATACAAGTTAGCTAAATAAAGAATGAAAACGGGCAAAATGGTCATTTGATTTCCATTTTTAATTCCAAAGTTGTCATTTGATCCAACCCTTAGGGTTTAACCCTTAGGTTTAAAACCTAAGGTTTCCAAAAATCACCATTCTAGGATTCCAAGTTTAGGTTTTTAAAAATTGAAAATTAATATTTATAAATTATAATTGAATTCTCTAATTATATTAAAATTTACTAATCATAAATTCAAACTTGCTAATTAGGATTAACATTTCCTAATTAAATTTTCTAATTTAGCAATTAGGGTTATAATTGTACATTAGGGTTTATAACCCAAGAATTAGGGTTTTAAATAGAATAATATTCTTTCTAATTTAGAAAATAGGTTTCCTAATTAGATTAGGGTTTTCTAATTACTTATAACTTGAAAATTAGGATTAATGTTTCCTAATTAACATAAAATTTATTAAATTAACAATTAGGTTTTCCCTAATTATAAATTAGGGTTTCCAATTCAGAAATTAGGGTTTTCTAAATCAATTAAGGTTATCCCTAATTAGGTCATTGTTAATAATGTTTAAACCTTATACTAGCATTTGAATTCCCAAATTAGGGTTTTCAACTTCCGAATTACGGTTTTAGATTCCCGGAACTGAAATCAGGGTTTCCAGAACCAGTTTTAGGGTTTCTTATAAATCTTAAGAATTTTCTAGCTGAACGCTGACGTTCTTAATATAATATTAGGGTTTGCCACTGATATAGGTTATCTGATCAACCATTGACCTTTAACCATATACTGTACACATATAATTTCATATACACAACACATATACACGTATACCTTTAATCCTGAATAACTCACCATAGAAATTTTAAATTCATAAAATTCCTTCTCGGAAATTTCATATCCATTCACTTATTTTCTGTCTAGGTTTATTATTTAATTCAATATTTAAATTTTTTATAAATATTCAAATTCTCGGGTTGTCACATTCCCCTTCTTCTAAAAATTTTGTCCCCGAAATTTACCTTACACCTTACACGATTCACCATTCCTTCTCATCATCACATGTTACCCAATATAGTCCTCACAAGAGTAAAAATTTTCAATTGTGATGAGGGGTTATATAGACTATTATCTATTGTTTTCGCAAAGGTTTTATGGAAATTCCTCTGCAAACCGTCATAACTTACGGACATAGTGGGTAATTAGCCTAGTATGCCCTGTACTTATTAAGTACTGCTGATCTAATCTGTTTCTCATTAGTGCCATATACACAAAATTTTTACCTCAGTCATATCGGATTCCGCACCAAAATAATTTGGTTCGGGAATATTTTCAAAGAACGTTGAGAATTTTCATAAACGTTGTTCTAGCCAAATCAAATAGCTTAGACTTATATCAATAATCAACTTCAATTGAATTACGAATGTGTATAGCCAAACGCCGTTGGAAAATTAAAATTTTAAAATAGTTTGAAAATGATGTCATGATGTCGTGCTGTATTAACAGTCCATTTGAGGATGACGTCATCTAGTGACTTTGTCATAACACATCATACAATAGTGGAACAATGATTTTTAGATCGAATCCACACTAAGTATTCTTGTATTTATAACTCTATCAACTTTTTATCATCTCTGCACCAGGTTACATGATATATAAGTGGTAAATAAAATATATTTTGGTATTTCAAATCATTACCGTCTAGCTGAAATAAGTAGCATAGATTATTCTTTAAACCGTTCAAAAATTCATTTCAAATTTGTTTTATCATCTCAACAGGTAACGATCATGTCCGTGGCACGAAGTCCACGCATACACAATGGTCACCAAGAGCTGAATAAAAAATTTCATTTTCAAAAGGCACATAGTGCGTATTTAGCTTGATGTCAAAAATTTTGAAATCTAACACAGCTAGGAGATTTTGAAAAACTAATGTCTCCACTAATGATCAATTGCTTAATCAATCTATCTGTTCATATAATCCTCAATATTTTGTTTACACATAGTTCTACCTAGTTCGTCAAACCACACTCATGAGTTCAGGAACCTTCCATAATCATATGAGTTTAAGAACTTGTCCTAGTCAGACCTTTGGCGTCCATTCGCTATGGGGTTCAGAAACATTTCATATAATCATGAGTCACAAACGTACCATAAGTATGAGTTTTAAAAACTCGTACTTAACCTGATATTCTCTACCTATAACCTATATATCTGTTATACACCTGAGAAAAGAATCACCTTCTCAACAGGTATATAGAAAATAGCGCAACACAGACATTTCAATGATTATCAGTGCCAGAAACTAAGTGGTTGTTACACCAAATACAATCCAGCTCCCATACGAAGAATCATACAACTTAGCTGTGGACAAGAGTCCTCAATTGAAGTCCTCACTTAATTCTAACTCCCTTCTAAATACGAATTTCATTTAATCCGTATTCATACTCCTTTCCCGAATTTGTACACATTCATAGACACACAACAATCTTGCTGTAAACTTGTCAATCATTCACTTGACTCTTCTTCATACTATCACCTTATCAGATCATGGGGTGATCTCATCGTATATATTACGATTCATTTCTATTCTATGATCATTTTGTTTTTTTATCTTCTACCACTGTACTTTTAGTCTTTTAGACTCTTTCTATTCATCACTACTATTCACTTTTATTATTAGAGTTAGGGAACTCTATATCTTATACCCCGCCGACATTCGTCTTTGAATCTTATCGATATATTAACTCTACTTGAGTTAGTACTTATCCTAATCACTGCAGTTATTAGTCTCAAGTATTCCTACCTAAGGTTCATAACCAACAGCTCTGATACAAACTGTGATAACCCAGAATCTGGGTCCCAAATCATCGCGGATCTGGTACAATCATTCTATAACTATTGCTGAAGATATAAACATAAATTGTTTATACAACAAACTTTACACACTATTCCCCAAGGTCGAGTAACCTTCACTTAATACACAATTCATAACTTATTTGACTTACAATAACATTAATATACAATATTGTTACAAATCTAACTGCACACGTATACTAAAGTTGGAACTGTCTTTGACCTTTCTGTGTATCCGGCGTATTCGTCTTAATCTGTAATGTTTATCATGATATAGCAAGGGTGAGCAATGAATTTGCCCAGCAATTATAAGTTCATTTAAGGATATATCATGATTGAAAGAATTTGAATAATAAGTTGGCTATAATTCAACAATATAGTTGTGAATTAGCATGAATTTTTTTTTATGACGGAACAAACATTTAACATGAATAAATATATCTAGACCGAATGGTAATGAAGGTGACCAGCCTTTCATACTTGATGAATACATGTCATACGCACATGGTGCAATTTAATAATTCTTAGACATGGCAATCAGAAATGATTAACCATAATTATAATTGAATAAACAACTCAAAGTTGAGTTAAGGAAAATTTGCATGAACCGTTGATTACCGTTATGCAATTAATAAGCTTTGTCTGAAGACCTAATAGTAATAATATCGATTTATAAGTTAGAATACTATCATCACAATATAAAATAACCTAAACACATTACCACATAATCCTATAAGTCTATACATCACATAAAACTTACCCTCAAGTCAAACTTTTACAGTTTGAGTCGAGTTCGGTACAATTCTAGCATCCCGACGATCTAGTCGGATAATCGTCGAGTTTAAGTTCAAATAAACTCTGTCTAAACACTTAACAATTACCTTAGATAATTTTGTTATCAGTCAAAACATTTTTTCATAAACTCGTAATAATTTTCAGATAATTATTGTCATTTATCATGAATTTTCAATCATTAATATCGTATTTATATGAATTAAATACCACATAATTCCTTTATAAATAATATTTATTTAATATCAAATATTAATGAAATACATGCCATAATATTATAATATATTTATAATATATCAAAGTGTTTTAATACCATAAAATCACTGTATATTATTTTTAAACAATTAAATTCATTATCCGATAATTGCTATTAATATTAAAATATTAATATTTTCATGATAAATATCAAAAGTTATATTTTATAACTTAAAATATTTTATAATACTTAAATCATTTTATATGATTTTTAAAACATTAATTTATTTTTCCACAATTTATTTAATATAGTTATTAAATAAATTAATTATCATTAATATTGATTAATTAATGAAATTCATCACAAAATATTAAAAGTCATTAAAAACTTTAATTATTTTCTTATACCAAAATATAATTTTCATGAAACTTTAAATAATTTATTTAATATTATAATTAAATAAATTAAATACCATTTATATTCCAAAAATGTTAAATATATATGAAATATACTCAAAATACTTAAATACTAATTTTCGGACTTTAAAATAATTTTTAGGAATTTATTTTGTATTTTTAATAATTAAAAACTTTTTTTTATCTATTTATTAATTAAAATAATTAATTTTCCTAAATTATCTGTCGCTAAAGATACCATAGGCGACAAAACCGTCGCTAATGGTGTTCTTGGTCTGTTCTTCATCAAACCCAGAAACCCATGTTAGTTTATCGAGTGGTAAGTTTGACCAGTCCCAAATCATTGATCTTGATCTACCTAGGTTCAATTCTGGGTTACTGTTATAGTATTGATGTAATACTACAACCTGAAACAAACATCATGGCCATCCTATATCCAAGCAAAGAGATCTAGGCCCTCAAACATCTTGTCAGGCCTGTTCTTCATTTTCTGGGATACCCAGAAATGAAGAACAACCAAGTCACCTATTTTGCAGCTTTAAATCATAGCTTTCTGGACTCGGTTTGTGTGATCTAATGGTTCAATACTGTAGAGAACATGTCAGGGTACAACGACATAACATCAAATCATCATAACAACAACGAATCTAAGAGAAATGGACCGGTCAAAGTGGTGGTCCAGAACTGTTCTTGAGAAATCTGGGTTTCCCAGATTTCATCATGAGGCTGGTGGTTAACGATGGTTTGACCTTGTATAACTTCGATCCAGTGTATGATCTGAGATTTATAGAGGCATGAATGGGTAGCTTACATGTCAGTCTACATAAATATAAGAACAACATGGCCAAACTTATTAACAGCAGCAAGATCCATGACCTTGAAAATCTTATCAAGAATTCTGGGAAATTTCTGGGTTTCCCAGAAGTCAATTTCGTGATCGGTCAACGAGGTTTGACCGAGCAAAATTGAAGATCTAGACTTGATTCGACCCTATTTCCAGTTCCAGATCAAAGCCTAATGACATATCACACATACGAAACATTAAACACCATAAACATCTAACATAGAAGAATCTAGAGGCCCTGAAATATTGCTGTCATGCAACAATTTCAACTTTTTCCAGATTTTTGAAAACATGATTTTCGAGCACTTTAATGTTATGGATCTGGGATGTAACAACTCAGATCACTAAATGACACCTTATAACACATTTCTAAACAACAAATCACAACATCAAACATTAGATCTAAGGATTTTGAAATTTAGGGTTTTTATGCATTTCTAGTTTGGATTTTGATTTCTGACCTTTGTGATATGATCTTGGAAGGCTAAGAGATGATATGAGCTTAACTTATCCCTTAGTTTCTCTCAAAATTTTTGAAGGAGAGAGAAAAACAAGGCTTGGCAAAGCTAGCAAGTAAAGTAAGTTTATTACTTAACTTTTTAACTTTGGATTTTGGTTCAATGTATTGGTATGATATAGCTGCTGATTTGTTAATAAAAGTCAAATGGCTAGGGTTTAGGGTTGGTCACCAACTACAACTAGAACAAAATATACAAGTTAGCTAAATAAAGAATAAAAAAGGGCAAAATGGTCATTTAATTTCCATTTTTAATTCCAAAGTTGTCATTTGATCCAACCCTTAGGGTTTAACCCTTAGGGTTAAAACCTATGGTTCCTAAAAATCACCATTCTAGGATTTCAAGTTTAGGTTTTTAAAAATCAAAATTTAATATTTCTAAGTTATAATTAGAATTCTCTAATTACATTAAAATTTACTAATCATAAATTCAAACTTGCTAATTAGGATTAACATTTCCTAATTAAAATTACTAATTTAGCAATTAGGGTCATAATTGTACATTAGGGTTTATAATCCAAGAATTAGGGTTTTAAATTGAAAAATAACCTTTCTAATTTAGAAATTTGGTTTCCTAATTAGATTAGGGTTTTCTAATTACTTATAACTTGAAAATTAGGATTAATGTTTCCTAATTAACATAAAATTATTAAATTAACAATTAGGTTTTCCTTAATTATAAATTAGGGTTTCCAATCCAGAAATTAGAGTTTTTTAAATCAATTAAGGTTATCCCTAATTAGGCCATTGTTAATAACGTTTAAACATTATACTAGCATTTGAATTCCCAAATTAGGGTTTTCAACTTCCGAATTAGAGTTTCAGATTCCCGAAACTGAAATTAGGGTTTCCAGAACTGATTTTAGGGTTTTTTATAAATCATAAGAATTTTGTAGCTGAACGATGACGTTCGTAATATAATATAAGGTTTTGCCATTGATATAGGTTATCTGATCAACCCTTAACCCTTAACCATATATTGTACACATATAATACCATATACACAACACATATACACGTATACCCTTAATCCTGAATAATTCACTAGTCTAGTACTTATTACAGACACCACATCCACGGTTTGTTGTACTAACTCTGGTCTGAGTATTTGTCGCTCTCTGACTTCATCCCAACATAATGGCGTTCTACACTTCCTTCCGTAAAGAGCTTCATATGGTGACATGCCGATGCTCGTACGGTAGCTATTATTATACGCAAATTCGACTAAGGGTAAGTGGTCGTCCCAATTTCCCTTGAAGTCCATCACGCAAGTTCTAAGCATGTCCTCTAGCGTTTGTATTGTTCGTCACTCTTTCCGTCTGTCTGAGGATGATAAGCAGTACTTAACCTTAACTGTGTTCCCATCCTCTTTTGCATGCTTTTCCAAAATTTTGACGTGAAACGCGGGTCTCGGTCAGAAACAATCGATACCGGCACTCCATGTCGTGAAACAATTTCCTTTACATACAAACTCGCTAACTGATTCAAACTGTAGTGGATCTTGATCGGTAGAAAATGTGTGATCTTTGAAAGTCGATCCACGATAACCCAAATGGCATCCAAACCTTTCTACGTGACTGGAAGTCCTACTATGAAATCTATCGTAATATAGTCCCATTTCCACTCTGGTATTTCCAACGGTTGTAGCAATCCACTAGGCCGCTAATACACTAATTTTACGCGTTGACAAGTCAAACATCTACTAACGCACTCTGCGACTTCCCGTTTCAAATTGGGCCACCAAAAATGTAGCCTCAAGTCTTGGTACATCCCAGTGCCTCCTGGATGAACGGAATATGTCGTATTATGTGCGTCGTGCAAAACCTCTTCTCTTAACTCAGTTACCGCCGGTACCCACACTCTTCCTTCGAATCTTAAGATACCGTCTTAATCTATTCGAAATTTTCCTTCCTCATTTTCCACGATCCTCTTACTGATTTTCTCACATTCTCCATCTTTCTCAAATGCTTCCTTTACTCTATTCAACAATGTCAGACAAGCTTCCATTATAAATAACTTCTCATCAGACCTCTCGGGTCCCTTTACCTCTATTTCCAACTTCTCCATATCTCTTATTAAATCCTCCTAAGTTGTCAGTTGAAATAATTTCTCCTTTCCTTTCCTGCTCAGAGCATTGGCAACTACGTTTGCCTTCCTTGGGTGATAAAGAATATCACAGTCATAATCTTTGATCAATTCTAACCACCTTCTCTTACGGATATTCAACTCATTCTATGTAAAGATATATTTCAGACTTTTGTGGTTCGTGTACATCTTATATTTCTCTCCGTACAAATAATGTCTCCATATCTTTAACGTAGAAACTACTGCTGCTAACTCTAAGTCATGAGTAGGGTATCGTTTTTCGTAATCCTTCAATTGTCGTGACGTATACGCAATGGCTTTACCATGCTGCATCAGCACACAACCCAGTCCTCTATGCGATACATCACTATACACCACAAATCCTCCCGTATCATATGGTAATGACATTATAGGCGCCTCGCTCAATTTCTTCTTCAATTCTTGAAAACCTTCTTCGCAATTGTTGGTCCATACAAATTTTACCGTCTTCCTCGTTAGATTAATCAACGGGGTCGCTATCATAGAAAAATCTTGGATAAATCTTCAATAGTACCCGGCTAACCCTAAGAAACTTCTTACCTCCTTCAGCGATCTCGGTTGTTCCCAATTACTTACTGCTTCGACCTTTTTGGGGTCTACTGAGATTCTATTCTCATCCCCCACGTGGCTTAAGAATTGAACCTTCTTCATCCAAAATTCACACTTTGAAAACTTCGCATACATCTTCCCTTTCGTAGTGCCTCCAAAACAAACTTCAGATGTTCGGTGTGTTCTTCCTCTGTCTTCGAATAGATCAAAATGTCGTCGATGAAAACTACTATGAATTTATCCAAGTATGGCTTGAAAACTTGATTCATCAAACCCATGAATGATGCCGAAGCATTAGTAAAACCAAATAACTTTACCAAAAACTCGTAATGTCCATAACGGGTTCGAAACGCAGTCTTTGGTATATCCACATCCCGCACTTTCAGTTGGTGATATCCTGTCCGTAGGTCGATCATCGAGAAACATTTTGCTCCCTTCAGTTGTTCAAATAAGGCATCTATCATCGGTAGTGGATATCTGTTCTTGATCGTTACTCTATTCAATTCTCGATAATCGATATAAAGCCTCATCGATCCGTCTTTTTTCTTAACGAGTAGCACTGGTGCTCCCCAAGGAGACACACTCGGTCGAATCTAACCCTTAGCTAATAACTCTTGAAGTTGTATCATCAATTCCTTCATTTCTACTGGCGCCATACGATAGGGAGCTTTCGAAATCGGTGATGTTTATGGTGCTAAGTCTATTACGGATTTGATTTCTCTGTCTGGCAGAAGACTAGGCAGATCATCCGAAAACACATCTTGAAATTCATTCACTACGGGTATATCTTTAATCTCTACTCACTTTTTCTGAGTATCCACAATGTAAGCTAAATAAACTACACATCATTTTCTTAACAATTTCTTGGCCTGCATCATCGTATCGCAACACGATTACTTAAGCGATGAGCTGCCATGAAACACAACCTTAGACTTACTCGGAGTATGAAGGTTCAAACACTTGTTCTGACAGTCAATTATTGTCGCATGGTTATATAACCAATCCATTCCTAGTATTACATCAAATTCTCCTAGTCTAATGGGAATCAAGTCTACGCTCAGTTCATGTTCTTTAATGTTTGCGCGATAATTTTGATAAACGTATTCGACAGGGATTATTTCCTTATTCGAAACTTCTATATTCAAAGGATCTTCTAAATGTTCTCGGGGTGTACTAAGTTTACTAGAAAATTCTTCAGATACGAAAGAACAGGTGGCACCCGAATCAAATAATACATAAGCATTTATATTATTGATTGGGATTATACCTGACACCACATCCTTTGCAGCCATTGCATCATGGACGGTCATGTTAAAGGTTTGGGCAGTCGATCGGTTAGGTTGCGCAGGTCCACCAATCATTAACTTGTTTCCTCCTCCATGGCCTCCGCCAGCTCCACCGCTTCCTTTCTTCGGGCAATCCTTTATCTGGTGCTCTGTTGATCCACAAGCAAAACATCCTCTGATCTTCTTTGTCTTTAGGAAATTTGGTGATATGTGCCCCTCTTTGCCACAATTATATCAAGTGTTCTTTCCTTTCCAGCACTCCCCCTGATGACTTCTTCCACACTTGTTACAAGCATCGGTCCTTTTCTTGAAGTTTCCCTTGTGACTTCCACCTTGATTATTGTTTTTGTTGTTATTTTCCCATTTCCTCTTTCAAGAATTACTCCCTCCACTGCTGCTTCCTCCACGATGCTCACTACCAGTGTTCTTGTTCTTCTTCTCTTTATGATATAGACTTAAGGCCTCACTGCCACCTTCTGTAATGACTTCCTTCTCTAACAAGGTCGTAAAGGAATAAATCTGGAAGACATATACCTTATTATACAACCACAACTTCAACCCTTGCTCGAAACGTCTCGCCTTCCTTACTTCATCCCCAACTTGGTGCTTCGCAAATCGCGCTAGTTCATTAAACTTAGCTGCGTATTGTGCCACCGTCATATCTCCTTATTTTAACTCTAGGAACTTTACTTCCATCCTACTCTTTATACTCTTCGGGAAATAGTTCTCGAAGAACAACGTCGTAAACCTCTCAAATGTTATCGTTCCTTCCCCCGCTCTCTGCTGATTAGTTTCCCACCAATAGTTTGCTTCGCCCCTCATCATATATGTGGCAAATATTGTCTTCTGGTCTTCACCCACGCGAGCTATAGTGAAGGCCTTCTCGATTTCCTTGATCCAGGTTTGCACAACTATCGGGTCATTGGTTCCCGCGAACTCTGGGGGTCCTACACTCTTAAAATCTTTGAAGGTCGTTTTTGGGACAGCTTGGGGAACGGGTGGTACGGGTTTGTTTCCTCCCCTCAGAGCTTCTGCCAATAAATCTACAAGTCTCTGTATTGGATCTATTGGTCCTCTCTCATCATTAACTGACTCTTCAGGGACAGTTATTCTACGTCTGGGCGGCATTTTCTACATCACAAATGTGACGCCCCCAAAATAGGTATACATCACCCATTCTGAGTTGTCAATACATGGTACAGAAACAACTACAACTTTATTATTACAACAGTAAAACTGTGAGTTTGAATACAAATATTATCTTCTAGACAATATCTATACTCAAATAAATCCTCATCACATTTATTGATACATTATTTTACAAAAATGGTGAGGACTACTAAACTACTCTCTCTAGAACCTTCATTCCATACCCCGACTCGTACTCGCTAAATTCTCGCCTCCTGAGAAGAAAAATGGAACAAAAAGGAAAAGGGTGAGCTCAACTAGCCCAGTAAAGAATATTATGACTAAGATAATATACAACAAATTATCATTAGTCTTCAACAGGGAAAAATCTAATAGAATACAATAGACAACAAGTTTTTAAATCAATATTATATGTGAAATAATAATTCATTAGAAGAGTTAAGTAGAGAATGCAAACTACTATCTTCTATGTATGAATTTAAAAGTTTATCGTCTATCTTTTATCCCTGTAACATCAATTAACATACATCTGGAATCAAAATTTCATCTTTGCACTACAGGCCAAAGATATTCATCAGTTGGTCATGTTCATCTAAACACCTGTTCATCTTTGCACTACGGGCCAAAGATATTCATCAGAAATCATTCATCTTTGCACTACAGGCCAAAGATATTCAATAATATCATCATTTAAGACTGAGGATGATGAAAAATATTTTTAAAGAAACGAATCCAGTGAAACAAAATGACAAGGATTAAGGATTAAGGATTCGTACTTTGTTTTATCCATGTCCAAAAATACCTCAAAAATAATTATAGTGGTGTAAAATTCAAGAATGATCAAAACATGGATACAATCAAAGCTAGTATCCACAATAGATATTTTAGATGAAAAAGAAAATTTCATTTTTCGATGAATAGTGCCGTATTCGTGAATAGTACCGTATACGTGAATAGTGGCCGATATCGTGAATAGTAACTCAGACACCAAAAGTTCCAAATTTGATAAAACTTCAGATCAATATTTCAAAGATAATGATATTGAAGAAATAATATCATTACGAAAAATAATAATATCCCTTACCTCGAAAGATCAAGATTTCTAATTTGAAACAGGATATAGGCTATAACTTGAACTTGCTTAGTATAGCAATACTCAAAATATACTCAAAATACTCACAAGATTACGCTCGATAATATAGAGAGAAAACTTGATTTACGGTGTGATTTTCAATTCTAACCTAAGCACCCTATTATTAGGAAAATGCTTAGAACACCAAAGCGAAAATTTATTAAATATTATTATATTTTTCAAAATCCTCATCGCACACTCAACCATCGACCCACATGTAGCCCACCTCTCAAAAAGTAAGAAAAACGTTTTTGTAATTTAAATTATTTTAAACTTCCAAAAATTAATTATTTTGAAACTCGGAACTTCAATAATTCACAATAAATAGCCCTTTTATCAAAAAAATTGAATCTTGCGACTTTTTATAGGAAATTCAATTCTCTACAACTTTGCGAGAAGAAAGTTTTTCCAAATTTCAAAGCAGAAATTTACCGAAATCCACAAAGCAGGCGATTTTACAAATTTATAATCAAATTTCGATCAATAAATGGGGTCCAAGACATGTTTAACATGTTTTAAACATTTATTGCAACAAAAATACTCTTCCTCCTCGTATACTCAGATATCCCACATTTGTTGTAAAAATATCACCATTATTATATTATTAAAATATAATAATATATTTAAATGAATTATTTTATCGAAAAAGATAAAATTTCAATTTTCAACAATTGTCACATTAAAAATTTTCTCCATCTATATCCACATAAAATCAATATTTTTCTCATCATATGAATCAATAATTAATTATTCACAAATAATATTACGAGAATCACAATATTGATGACGAGCGGTTCTAGGAAGAGGGGCTTTCAATAAGAATTTCTCCTTCTTGGCGCGCGCAATTAGGTGACCAAACCTCTCCTTGAGGCAGAACTTTCTAGACATTGCCAATAATGTTATCTAATAATATTATTGAGATAATATGAATTATTGCTTTGATAATGAAAAATCTTGTGAAATGACAATTATTGAAACAACAATGAATATAAAATATCAACGCGGCAATTATTAAATCAATAAAATCTTTGAGCGATAATTATCGTAACCATTATTGAGTAGTGCCTTCTTACGTAAGAATCAATAATTGGTGCAATACTGTGTATCTTCTTGTGTTTTAACCATAGAGTATTTTAACAAAGATAATTGTATAACAACTTCTATTTGTTATTTTTAAACAACTTATATTTGTCGTTTTCTTCATCCAATCGCTTTCAGTTATGGGGCCCACAAAAGATGGCTAGCCGTAAATGCGAATATTCCCGGCAATGAAGAATATTCCACGAACAAACGAATATTCCCCGACAACAATGAATATTTTATAACCACTTGCTTATTTTGAAATATTTGCGTATTTTACCCATAACTATCCACATTAATCATATCAACCCTTACTATTTTAAAATAATAAAAGAGAAAATTAAATTTCATTAATAATAATTTGGGGTCTTACAACCTCCCTCCTTATGAAATTTCGTCCTCGAAATTGACGACGCACTGGTGTGTTTGAAAAGGTGAGGATACCTCGCTTTCATTTCCGTTTCAATTCCCTCGGTCATTTCCTCTATAGCATGATTCCTCCACAAAACTTTAACTTGTGGTATGACCTTTCTTGGCGTAGGACATGCTCCTTCCTATCCAAAATCTTGTGGTACCTCCTCATATGTTAAGTCTTGGCTATCTCGTCCGGTTCTAACTCTATAACGTGGTTCGGGTCTTTCACATATTTATGAAGTACAGATATGTGAAACACATTATGAACACGAGACATACTCGGAGGTAACGCGAGTCTATAGGCTACATTTCCTACTCGGTCAAGAATTTTAAATGGACCAATAAATCGTGGATTGAGCTTTCCTCTCTTCCCAAATCTTGTAACTCCCTTCCATGGAGCAACTCGCAATAATACATGATCCCCTATACTAAATTCCACGTCCTTTCGATGAAGATCCGCATAACTCTTTTGTCGATCTTGTGCTTGGTTTGTATCGTTGTCGAATCATTTGGATCTTTTCGGTAGTCAAACGTATTAACTTTCGGGTCCCAACAATGTTGCTTCACCCACCTCATCCCAATATATTAGAGAGCGACACTTTCGTCCATATAATGTTTCAAATGGAGCCACACCTATACTTGCCTGATAAGCTGTTGTTGTAGGAGAATTCCACCAATGGTAAATACTTATCCCAACTTCCTTGAAGTCTAGGACCACGAGTCTTAATAGATCTTCAAGAGTTTGAATAGTCCTCTCGATTATGCGTCTGGTTTGGGGATGGTATGTAGAACTAAATCGCAAATCCGTGCCCATAGCATTTTGCCACTAACCCAAAATCTTGAAGTGAATCTTGGGTCACGATCCAAAACTATGGATCTTGGCATGCCATGCAACCTCACAATCTCATTCACGTACATACTAGCAAAGCGTTCAAGAGGAATAAGTCTCCGTATCGGCAAGAAATGAGCGAGACTTGGTTAATCTATCAACAATAACCCAAATAGCATTGATGCCTTGAGAAACCGTAGGAAGACCCGTCTTGAAATCCATGGTAATATGTTCCCACTTCCATTTCGGAATCTCAAGTGGTTGCAGCGGACCCTTAGGTACTAGATGCTCGCCTTTTACGTTGACAAGTTAAACACATCGAGATAAACTTTGCAATCTCTCTTCATATTGTTCCACCAAAATGTATGTCGAAGATCACGATACATTTTAGTACTTTCACGATGGATTGCAAATGGTGTATTGTGTGCCTCCATCATAATCTTGTACTTCAAATCGAGTCGTTAGGGACACAAAGTCAGAGTGGACTCAAAGTATTCCTTCTTCATCAATTCTAAGCTTAGGAATAGCTCCTTCTTGTACTTTCTTCTTCATACGCTTTTGACTCTCCGGATTGGGTGGCAAGCAACCTTAACTTTTTCTATTAAAGTTGGCTCTATGCGTATATTTGACATCATCGCACTCATTCCGCATATGATATGATCTTCTCAACGCGTCGGCTACCACGTTTCGCTTTACCGGGATGGTATTGAATAGTGTGGTCGTAGTCTTTCAATAGCTCGAGCCAAGCGTCATTTGCCGCATGTTGAGTTCTTTTGAGTGAAGAAATATTTAAGGCTTTTATGGTGCGAATATATCTCTACTTTCTCCCCATATAGATAGTGCCTCCATATCTTTAGCGCGAAAAGCATTGGCGCCAACTCTAGATCATGAATAGGATAATTCCTCTCATACTCTTTAAGTTGTTATGAGGCATAGGCAATGACTTTCCCACGTTGCATGAGAACACATCCTAACCCTTTGCACGAAGCATCATTTGAGATAACAAATCCATCCGAACTAGATGGTATTGTTAGAACAGTCTTAGAAATAAGTCTCCTCTTAAGCTCTTGGAAACTCTTCTCGCATTCTTCGCTCCAAGCGAATTGTGTATCCTTCGAGTTAAATTTGAGTTAATGGAGTAACGATTAGAAAACCCTTCCACGAATCTCCGATAATAACTTGACTAGACCCAAAAGCTACGTGCTTGGTCATGGACTTGGTTGCTCAACTTTGTATTACTTCAATCTTGGCAGGGTCCACGGATACTCCATGTTTTGACACCACGTACCCAAGAAATACTACTTCCTCAAGCCAGAACTCGCATTTCTTCAATTTGGTATATAGTTTGTTTTCACGAAGCCTTTGGAGTACCCGACTTCAAATGGTGCTCATGATCTTCACAACTTTTGGAATATATGAGGATGTCATCAATAAAGACAACAACAAAGCGATCCAAATATTCCTTGAATACTCGGTTCATCATATCCATGAAAGTCTTGAGGAGCATTAGTCAATCCGAAAGATATGACTAAGAATTCATAATGCCCATCCCAGAGTTCTAAAGGCGGTCTTTGGAATATCCTCGGTTCAAATCTTTGGTGATGATATCCGAGCGAAGATCGATTTTGAAAAGAATTGTGTGCGCTTTGCAAGTTGGTCAAACAAGTCATCAATACGAGGTAGAGGATACATATTCTTGATGGTGACATGGTTCAATTCCGATAGTCAATACAAAGTCGCATACTCCCGTCTTTCTTCTTTCTGAATAAAGCAGGAGCACCCCAAGGAGATGTACTAGGACGAATGAAACCGATGTCGAACAATTCACGTAGTTAGACCTTTAACTCACGAAGTTCAATAGGAGCCATTCGATATGGGGTTTTAGAAATGGGCTTTGTATGCAGGTTCAAGATCAATAAAGAATTCAACTTCACGTTACGGGGTAGGCAGGAAGTTCTTGAAATCGTCGGAAAAGTCGATAACAACGGGAATATTATTCAAATTTGGCGTGTCTTTATGCAAATCCATAACATGGGCTAAGAAAGCTTGACATCCATTTTTAATAAGCGAATAGCTTTATGATTAGATATAGCGGTGATTGATTTTAATGGTTTAGTTGCTTGAATTGCATACAACAGGTTGATTAGGAATATGAAAACTAACAACCTTACGAAAATAATCAATTTTGGCATGATGAGTAGTTAACCAATCAATCCCTAAAATCACATCAAAAGCAAGTATCTTTAAAGAGATAAGGTCAATAGGTAAGGTGATGGTGCCAACTTGAATCAAACAAGATTTATAAGCGATGGATGTGATGAAAGTTTCTCTAACGGAGTTTCCACGAGATAGGTCAAAGTCTAATTTCTCGAGTCAAGTTTAAGCGTTGAGCACATGCGGAGAGATAAATGAATCAGGTATACCGGTATCAAGTAAGGTATAAACTTCGCAAGAATTTATAAATAGCTTACCCATGATCACCTCATTTGGGTTCCTCGCATTTTGACCGGTCACAACAAACGCTCTTCCCGAGCAGATTGACTTTGACTTTTACGGGGACGATCTTTTGAGTCACCGTCCTCTTTGAACTAGGTTTCGCTCTAAAGTACAATCTCGGCGATATGTCCTTCCTTTCCACAATTATAGCTTACCTTGAACTATTGTGGGCAGTTTGGACCGATATGTCCCTCTTTCCGCATTTATAGCATATGACGGTGGGTCATTCTCCTCCCATAGAATCGATTCTTTCTTAAACCTTTGTCGTCTTCACATGGTCGTTGTTAAATCTCCTCTTTTTAAAATCTCCTCTGACTCGCTTCTTCTATTTTCATGGCCATGATTACCACGAGTGGTTACCATTTTTGTCCGTCTGTTTCTTTCTCTCATTTGGTTATCATTATTACATTGTTCGCTATCTACGGTACGATCCACGGTTATGGTCCCTCGGTTGAACATACTCGTTATCTCGCTCTAACAATTGAGCCACATTAACAACATACGAATAGAGAGAAAATTTATGAGAAATGAGATATTGTCGTATCTTAGGGTTTCAAACCTCTCGAAACATCCGCGTCATCGTTCCTCATTCTCCACCAAATGAGGTCTGAAACTGGATAACTCTGCAAACTTTGGCTCGTCTTTGAGACACCGTCGTGTTGTTTTGTTTTAATCGATGAACTCCACTTCCTTCATATAGCGAACACTTTCGAGGAATGTATTTGTCATTAAATAGTTTCAAAGCGTCTCCTAAGACATCTTTGAGTCTTGGTGGATGGGCACGCTTCACATACTCCCACCCGGTGATGCGCCTCATACGGAACAAAATGGTGGCGAATGGAACCTTCGTTCTCCGTGCATCCCAAGACATTGAATATCTTGGTAATTTGCTTGACCCGTGTTTCCGCCATTGATCGAATCTGGCTTTCCCTTAAATTCGGTGGTCCTGACTCTTTGAAGCGCTTGGCTTTGTGACAACCCGTGAATTGCTATCATTTCCTCCTGTATTTTGAACACGAGTCTCCCTCATCCGATTTTGCATGAGCGTAAAAAGCTTCTAAACATCCCCTCGTTCATCTCGCTCGGTGGTGTTGTTCACGGGAGGAACATTGCCGACTGTTGCACGTTCTCCTCGTTGGTGAGTACTGGCGTCTCACGATCTCATTTCCATTGTTAATATTCTCGATCGACATTCTCAAATCTTGTCATAAAACAAAGGTTAATTAGGAAATCAATATATCACATAATATCCTTATATATTGACCAACTAACAAATAAGCTTAGGTAGGACACACTTTAGCGAAGGATTTACTCGTCTTCCCTCCTAATTCTATTCCAGATCTTCGCTAGAGATCATATCCTAAGCTCGATACCAACTCCCGGCGCCCCCAAAATAGGTATACATCACCCATTACGAGTTGTCAATACATGATACGAAACAACTACAACTTTATTATTACAACAAGAAAGCTGTGAGTTTGAATACAAATATTATCTTCAGACAATATCTATACTCAAATAAATCCTCATCACATTTATTGATAAATTATTTTACAAAAATGGTGAGGACTACTAAACTACTCTCTCTAGAACCTTCATTCCATACCCAGAGCTTCGTACTTGCTCGCTAAATTCTCGCCTCACGAGAAGAAAAATGGAACAAAAAAGAAAAAGGTGAGCTCAACTAACCCGGTAAAGAATATTATGACTAAGATAATATACAACAAATTATCATTAGTCTTCAACGAGGGAAAAATCTAATAGAATACAATAGACAACAAGTTTTTAAATCAATATTAGCGAGTGGAAATAATAATTCATTAGAAGAGTTAAGTAGAGAATGCAAACTACTATCTTCATGTATGAATTTAAAAGTTCATAAATCTATCTTTTATCCTGTAACATCAATCAACATACATCTAGAATCAAAATTTTATCTTTGCACTCTGAGCCAAAGATATTCATCGATTAGTCATGTTCATCTAAACACTGTTCATCTTTGTACTACGGGCCAAAGATATTCATCGTGAAATCATTCATCTTTTGCACTCTGGGCCAAAGATATTCAATAATATCATCATTTAAAATGAGGATGATGAAAAATATTTTAAAAAAGCGAATCGGTGAAACAAAATGACAAGGATTAAGGATTAAGGATTAGTACTTTGTTTTATCCATGTGTCCAAAATACCTCAAAAATAATTATAGTGGTGTAAAATTCGAGAATGATCAAAACATGGATACAATCAAAGCTAGTATCCACAATAGATATTTTAGATGAAAAGGAAAATTTTATTTTTCGATGAATAGTGCGTGATTCGTGAATAGTATCGTAGTATCGTGAATAGTCTTGATATCGTGAATAGTAACTCAGACACCAAAAGTTCCAAATTTGATAAAAACTTGGATCGATATTTTGACATAATGATATTGAAGAAATAATATCATTCTGAAAAAATAATAATATCCTTACCTCGAAAGATCAGTACTTCTTAAAGCTTAAAACAGGATATAGGCTATGACTTGAACTTGCAATAGTATAGCAATACTCAAAATATACTCAAAATACTCACAAGAATACGCTCGATAATATAGAGAGAAAACTTGATTTACGGTGTGATTTTCAATTCTAACCTAAGCACCTATTTATAGGAAAATGCTTAGAACACCAAAGCAGAAAATTTATTAAATATTATTATATTTTTTTCAAAATCCTTATACGCACACTCAACCATCAGCCACACATGTAGCCCACCTCTCAAAGAGTAAGAAAAACGTTTTTGTAATTTAAATTATTTTAAACTTCCAAAAATTAATTATTTTGAAACTCTGGAACTTCAATAATTCACAATAAATAGTCCTTTTATCAGAAAATTCGAATCTTACGGCTTTTTATAGGAAATTCAATTCTCTACAACTTTGCAGAAGAAAGTTTTTCCAAATTTCAAGCGAAATTGGCCAAGAAATCCACAAGCAGGCGATTTTTTTACGGCTATAATCAAATTTCGATCAATAAATGGGGTCCACATGAGCATGTTTAACATGTTTTAAACATTTTTATTGCAACAAAAATACTCTTCCTCCTCGTATACTCGTATATCCCACATTTGTTGTAAAAATATCACCATTAATATATTATTAAAATATAATAATATATTTAAATGAATTATTTTATCGAAAAAGATAAAATTTCAATTTTCAACAATTATCACATTTAAAATTTTCTCCATCTATATCCACATAAAATCAATATTTTTATCATCATATGAATCAATAATTAATTATTCACAAATAATATTCTGAGAATCACAATATTGATGACGAGTGCGGTTCACAGGAAGAGGGCTTTCAATAAGAATTTCTCCTTCTTGGTAGCGCTTGATTAGGTGACCAAACCTCTCCTTAGACAGAACTTTCTAGACATTGCCAATAATGTTATCTAATAATATTATTAGGATAATATGAATTATTGCTTTGATAATGAAAATACGATGTAATGACAATTATTGAAACAATGACAATATAAAATATCAACTTGACAATTATTAAATCAATAAAATCTTTGAGCGAAGTAATTATCGTAACCATTATTGAGTAGTGCCTTCTTACGTAAGAATCAATAATTGGTGTAATACCGTATCTTCTTGTGTTTTAACCAAGAGTATTTTAACAAGATTACTTGTAACAACTACGTACGTTAATTTTAAACAACTTATATTTGTCGTTTTCTTCATCCAATCACTTTTCCGTTATGGGGCCCACAAAAGACTGCGCCGTCGTATGAATATTCCCCGACAGCAAGAATATTCCACGACCAAACGAATATTCCCCGACAACAATGAATATTTTATAACCACTTGCTTATTTTGAAATATTTGCGTATTTTACCCATAACTATCCACATTAATCAAATCAACCCTTACTATTTTAAAATAATAAATAGAGAAAATTAAATTTCATTAATAATAATTTGGGGTTTTATAACAAATTTTTTTATTTTACTATCTAATTATCATATTCAGACATTTCTCAATTGAAAAGAACTGGAGGTTTAAAACACGTTTCCGAAATAAGACTATTTATATTCATATGTCAAATGATTACATTACATGTTCATTTCTAGCATACTGCTATAAATGATAACATATATCCACTATTATCACAAAAGACGGGGACAACACTAGCTTACTACCCCTCTAACACTTTTCAAAAGTTGGGGTTACCATCATCTCACATCTTACACAAAAGACTGAGATTACAACAACATATTAAACAACACATAAATAAAAAACTACAGTACTGAGATTTTTCCTCTAGACTCAATCTAACATCCCACACTCCACGACACTCTGATATTCCTTCTGTGTAATGTGCACCACCATATCTCAACTTATGGTATGTCGGGTTTGTACCTTCTCAGCTGGGTAGTGATTTACCCCATCAATCAATCTCTCCATGGCCGTGCGTAGAGCATAGCCCATCTTGTTCATCTTCCTTCTTTTGCATCGTACATCATCCTCTAGATCATCCACCTGTCATTGGCTTCCCACTTCTCCTCGAAGTTAATCCTATCCATCACCTCCATCTTTAACTGAGTTCAGAGAGCCTCCTTCTCCGTCCTCTCACTTAAAACTCTCTGTTCCATTTCCTCTAGCTTTCCTCCCATCTCAACGTTCCTAGCCATTCAGTGAAACAAAGTCCCCATCTGGATCCCTGCCTCCTTACGATGAACAATTTCCACCTCCATCTCCTGCATCACTAATTACCTATCAAGAGTCTCAGTCTCTAGCTCCTCGAATCTACATCTTAATTCCAAAATCTGCTCTTTATAATCCACCAACATCCGATCCTCGAAAGTAGCCTCGTCGAAGTACTCCATAGGTTCAGGCTCCTCTTCCATAGGCTCCTCCTCCGGATCAGACTCCTCAGGTAGAGGCTCCATCTCCTCCTCATCATCATCATCATCAATAGGGGCCACTACTGAGATGGGTTCTGCTATCAATGGTGACTCATATATCATGCGGCTCCTCCTCTACTACTCGGCTAGGTCCTCCCATGTTAGTCATTCTTCAATCACCAACATAAGACAAGACAACAACAACTCCATCATAATGTTAAACAAACATAAGTTCATTGTATATAATAAAGTTACAATTCATGACACACTAAGTCTCTCAAGGAAAACTCTACATAAGTTTTATCCCCTTCCTAACTTCTATGTTTTCCTAAGTTATAATCTAAGGACTCTCGTTCCTAAGGTTTATAACTATAGCTTTGATACCAACCTGTGACGCCCCCAAATTCGGACCGCCACTAGGTCACTCGAATTCGGTTCGTCACATGCTCAAAGTAGTACCATAATATCTAAAATCACACATTCACAACGAAAAATCTAATTTAGAATAATATACAATGGTTTATTATAATTATTCCCCCAAGTCTCGCAACCTACAGTACTTAATAGATTACATAATAATATCAAATAAAGACTTATTACATAATCCTACTTAAGTTTAAGCATAGTCTGAAAACAGTCTTAATACAACATAATAGTCTAAAACATAAAGGGACAAGCTAGTTGGTAGCCTTGCCCTTGCCCTTGTCTTTCTAAGAGAGACTTCCCTATTCCGCCTTTACTGGAAGGTTTTAAATAAGCAAGGATGAGCGCAAATTGCCCAGCAAGTAATATAAAACAAGGGTAAAGAGTTTTATAACATGAGTTTGAAATATCGAAGTATCATCTCTAAGATTGTTCATAGTTTCTGAATAATATCATGAATAATGAATATCAACAATTCTTGGAATAAGAACAATAATTCAATATAAATCAACAGATATATATGAATTCAAAGACTATCAATGTATCCAACTAGATAAACAATTTATAATGAGTGGTCAGTAAGGACTATTGAACATCTACTAGAATTATCAATATTAAACTGATAACCCAAACGAATCAAGTACTATAGATGATTAGTCTACAATACTCTAAGTTATGCATAACATCACAGTAATAAACCATTCATGTGTTGGGGTTTCAAACAACATACACTCACCTTACCATAAGGGTTGTTCAACTCAGTTTTTTTTAAGATTTCCTCACCAATCAATTGGTTTGGACAATTTTCTAAACATGCATATAGTCTAGCCGAATCAAATGGCATAGACACTTTCACAATATTCAAGAACAATACCAAGTTCAACATGAATAATAGTTTTTTCTAGAGTTTACCTACTAGCTCATTTGAACGAGAAATTAATATAACATATGGTTTGCTTTTGATATCCATTGAATAAAGTAATGCAAGAGTTATGATACTTGCACAATGTAAAGGATAGTTCGGATACTTGCCTCAAGCGTAGTTTAACAAAATATCACTTAATATCAATTAATGCACTATGATATCATATTCATGTAAAATCACATTAGTTATACAAGTTCAACATGTACACCTATTATCTTAATTTACTATCATACACAAGTGAAATTTATCAATGCTAACATATAGTGTTAGTCTTCTAGTCGCATAAATCTTATACGTATATCATCACATGAAAATTAGTTTATAGCACACCATGTCGTAGTTGAAATCACAATTTGACTTTAAAGTGGTAAACACTTATTCATCATAGGATCATATCAATAACATGCTTATTAACACATGGATACTATACTGGACATGTATTACAGATTAGAGTAACAACATAAGCATTCATGAAACAACAAAATAACTACAGAAATCTGATGCTACTGCAGGGTGGTGCGGCCGCGCTGGATTTGAAATAAGGAGTGGCGCAGCCGCACTGCTCCTTGTTCGAACTAGATCATGGTTGCTCCTGCAGAAGGTGAGTGCACACTCGACTTGTACATACATAGGTAATCATTCAAAACACACATGTTAGTATGTGGATAACCAAGTTTGACCTCATATTATAGCATTATCATAGGTCACCATCTATTCTAATTTAATCAAGACTTTAAGTGTTAAATTCATAATTTTTCTTACGTTTGATCATTGAACACATACTATATGATCCATAGGTCTCCACAACTCATGTTTGCATTAGATTAGTCATGTAGTTCATGTCATGAAATTTTACACTGTTTAGACTTGTCATATTCCCTTTTATCATGCACATGTCTAGTTAGGCATCCATGGTAATTACATTTATATGCATGACATGTGACCCCCCCCCCCCCCCAAATTCAGGTACCTGCAACCCAAACTCGGTGCTTCACGATACCATTTCTACAAGCAGAATAATACTAATAATAATAACAATAATATAGATACCAAAATTAATTTACATATGCATCAGAGTCTACTCCCAGGTACGCGGCCTTTAAACATTCATTACAATACATGATAGATAATTAATATCATTGTCTTACTAAAGTTAAACTATTACATATTATATCACCAACTTATTCTGCAACATTTCCTTTTCCCTTGTTCTTAGCCGAGCCTTCTGCTTATTCACACTTAGCTGAAAACATTTTAAATTAAGCAAGGATGAGCATTTGGGTGCCCAGCAAGTAATAACAATTACAAATATTAGCTTAAAGGACTAAATGTTTTCTGTGTACGACACTTCTACAACGAATCAACAGTTGTGAAGTAATCTAAACAAATAATAACAATATATTTGTTCTATATCAAATTTTGAAACAACGTACTGACTATATCTGGGGATTAGTCGACAAACTATGAATATTGTTTTCTATTTTCGAAAAGGTTAAACAAAACTTCATCTGCAAACCGTCATAACTTACAAGCACAGGGGTGATCAGCCCGTTATGCCCTGTATTGATCAATACTACATGCAAGAACGATATTATCGTTCATCCGATCATACTTTAGGCGACAAAAATTTTCCGTATACGGATTTTCATATTTAGTCGACAATCCGAACCAAAATTATTTGGTCGGATAATAATAAGGTTTTATCTGATTCAACAATATTTCTAAGTTCGTGTCTAGCCAAAGAAAATAGCTTAGACGACTTTGAAATTAATGTATACGTAATGGAATTTAATAAGTATATATCAACATGTGATTAAATACAATGATTATCCATGTGAGGACACTTGTATAACCATATTTAGAAATTAACGAACAGAATAAATATCTGAATTATAATATAATACTATGTTGATAAACAATGATCGGATATAATATATATAACAATAGGGTTAATAATCTGGCACAATAATAATATAATTCAGAAACTTTCTTACTTATGTCCATTGCATAAAGTAAATGCAAAGGTAGGATACTTGCGTGGTCTGATGCTTACAATACGCAACTTAGTTTTATCTTTTATATAGCGACCTATCAGTAATAAGATCATTCGTTCGATTAGAATGGTATATCATAACACATAGTACTGTTATTTGCAGTCAACACATTACCTAATCACATTGCCACATACGTTTAGCAGTTATTGGATAACAAACACACACACACACACACATATCTATTCAAATTATCTAAGTACAGATCAATTTCTGAAACATGTCAGTGTACCGACGGCTTTATCGGGTAATTATCGAGCCTAAGACTCTATCATGTAGTTCAATAACTGAAAATATCAGTCATATTATTTTTAATTGACTTATAATAATTATTATAATATATCATGATTTTTCAAACCCTAGAATCATTTTTAAATGATTTAAATATTAAATAATTCTATTATCATTAATATTTAATTAATATTAAACTATTAATGAAACCATTGCTAAAATATTAAAGTTATTTATAATAACTCAAAATATTTTTAAAACATTTTCTTATCCTTAATGATTTTTAAAATAATTATCATTAATATTTAAGTATTAATGTATTATTTATCAAATTATTAAAAGTCATTAATTATAACTCAAAATTCATTTATTTCCTTTTTAAATGATTTTTAAATCAATAAAACCATTTTAAATTATTTATTTAATTTTATTATTAAATAAAACTATCATCATTAATATTAAATTATTAATGAAATTTACCTTTAAATATCAAAAGTTATATTTTATAACTTAAAATATTTTTAAACTATTTATTTTTATTTAAAATGATTTTTATACTATTAAAATCATTATTAATTTATTTATTAAATATAATTTTAAATAATTCTAATATCATTAATAATAAATAATTAATAAAATTTGTCTTAAAATATTAAAAGTTATATTTTATAACTTAAAATATTATTAAATACCTTTTATTATTTAAAATGATTTTTAATATAATAAAATCATTTTTAATTAATTTATTCAATGTATTTATTAAATAAATTAAATATTAATAATATTCAAATAAATATTAATATTTTTGAAAAATATGTCAAATTATTAAAATTTAATTTTTTATAACTTAAAATTATTTTTGTAATTTTTAGAAATTAATTCTTATTTTTAAATATTTTTGGAAATTTAATTAATTAAAATTAATAAAACTGTTGATATAGGTCTTTAGCGACAGAAAGTGTAGCCTATTGTGTTCTTGAGCTTTCAAAGTCAGTTTTCGAGTGACCTACTTTGACCATGATTAAATCATTGTGTATTGTGTTTCTTGGATAGTTATTGATCAGATCATGTAGTGATAGTGTAGAACTACAAGTATAAATCAAGTTCTTGGTCATATAACAATCTACAAGCAAGATATGGAAGCTCAAACTATCTGTCAGACTTGTTCTTCGTTTTCTAGGTTACCCAGAAAACAAGAACAACTCGACTGATCACTTTTGGGCTTCCACAACTTGCTTTTGGTGTTATATATTAGTGATTTAATGCTTCCAGTGTGTAGACAACATGCAAGTGAAGAGATCCATTACATAAAACCCATCTAACAACATTACAGAAACAAGATCTGAGCTGGTTAACCATTGTCAGAAATCACGTTCTTGATTTTCTGGAAATTCCAGAAAACCGAAATCGTGATCATCCGAGCTAGTTTGACCATCAATTAAATCAAATTCGTATGTTATTTAGGTGATCCATAAGCCTTAATATGTAGTCCATATACCATATAACAATCTTGTTACAACAACAGAAACAAAACAATAAACAACTAATAAATCAAAGCCCATGAACTCGCTGTCAGACCAACCTGGGGAAATCGATCTGGGTTACCCAGAAATCTCCTGGTCAATGTCGGTCAATGTGGTTTGACCACGAATAACATGAAATATGTTCATGTTCTGACCTTGCTACAAGTTCCAGTTTAAAGAGCTCATAGCATACTACAAGATCAAAGCTTAAAACAACCAAAAACATAAACAGAAAAAGATCTACATGGTCTGACATTCGGCTGTCAGACACAAAATAAAATTTTCCCAGATTTTGAAAAACACTAGATCTGAGCCTATAGATGTTATGGATCTAACATCTATCAACCCAGATCACTTAATAACACTATATTCAACATGTTAAACACAAAAAAACTAACATCTAACACACCAATCAAGATCAAATTTGAGTTTAGGGTTTATACCTAACTTTGAACAATTTTGATTATAAGCTTCTGAGTTGTTAATGAAGGTGGTGGGGCTTAATTTATGACTGATCTAGCAAGGTATTTTCGGAGACTTGGAGTTGAGAGAGATTGGTTGAGTGTTTGTGCAAAAATGAGCTTAAATGTGACACTTTCTCTCTCCAAATCTATATATAGGATGATATAATGCACAAGGCTGATACATAATGGCTGATATGTAATGATTTTCAGCACTTAGCAAGTCAAGGGTTGATCAACCACTACAAATATGGAAAGATTTGCAAGCAACATCATTAAAAAATGTGATAAAGGGTATTTTGGTCATTAGGCTTGTGATTTTAATGGCACCTTAGTCATTTTTGTAGGATTTCTAGGATTTTGCAATTATGGTAAAAATGAAAATTTTAGTTTCTTAATATTATAATTAAGGTTTTCATTAATTAACATAGGTTATCTAATTTCATAAAATAGAAAATTTAGATTTAAGTTTTACTAATTATCATTAAGATTGCTAATTTAGCAACTAGGGCTCCAATTGGACAATTTGGGTTACTAATTCTAACAATTAGGGTTATTAATTTTTAATTAGGGTTTCCTTAATTAGATTCGGTTTCTAATTACATTATACATGAACATTAGGGCTTAAAGTCCACTAATTAGCATTAAGCTTGATAATTTAGCGATTAGGGTTCATACATGGCAAATTAGGGTTTCTTAATTAGCTAATTAGGATTTCTAAATTTTAATTAGGATTTACCTAATCAAATCTATAATAATTAACATTAATCACATAACACAATTATATAACCGTCTTGAATTCTAATTTGAGTTTCAAATTAGGGTTCAATAAAGAAATGCTAGGGTTTTCCTACTGTTTTACTATAACTATTTTACAAATTAACATTACCCACATATCATGCATATTTATAGCACTGAAATATAATAATTATTATTATATTATTCTCATACATTGATCAAAATCCAAAATTAGGGTTTGGATTCCATATTTGAATTATCTTGCATATATAGCATTATTAATTAAGTTTAAAATAATTAACTTGAATAATCTGAACAAATTCATATAATAAAATATTTATTATAAAAATTCTAATAATCGTTTCACATATTATTTAAACAATATATATAATGATCATATTTTCATAGAAAATAATTAATAAAAATATTTCTATTATAAAATTAATTATTATAAAATATAATTTATAATAATCAATAATTCTAAATTAAAATTATTTATAATTATTCATATAATAAATATATTTTATTTATCACATAAATAAACACGCTTTATCTTAAACATATGCCCACCTTTTAAAAAATAAAATAAAATAAAATTTATATGCAAAATTTCGTATTTATTTATATAGAAAATCTTGGGTTATTACATGACCCACTTAATCATGATGTCTCACATACACAAGTTAAATCACATAAGCATGCTCACAAATCTTAACTTAAAACATATATAATAAGTTTATTCCATAACATTTTTCCATAACCACATAGTAGGTCACATATTCCAACTATTGTGCCTTCTATTTTGATTCCTGCCAAACTGGCACATTCCTTTCCCTTGCTGATCTCTCTCTCTCTCTCTCTCTCTCTCTCTTTCGACTCCCTTCTAATTTGGAAGCTCGAAAGTCATTGTGCTCCATTTCCACACTCTGAGCTACATTATGTTAGATTTTATGCCCTAGAGGCCAATTATTTGATATATTTGCTTAACGTTTTGATATTATATTTGATTGAATAAATAAATGATTTTATTATGGTTTTATTTACTGCGTAATATAATTGTTAACATAATAAAATTCCTTAGAATAGTGATACAAATTATATAGTTTCAAGTATGTGACTTGAACATGAGATTATAATTACAATTAGTATCATTGTTCTTAAATATCCCTAGTCGAGTATCATTGTTGAGGGGACAACAATGATGCATTGAGACTAGTATGTGGATTGACTGATGACCAAATCTCATTGGTCATAAATATATGAGATATTAAGTTAATGCATAGGTACATGTTAGAGAACGATATACTGAACAGACCCGCCATGAGAATTCTATATGGAGCACTATGCGAAGTGTCATTAGCAATTCTCACAGTGACAATGATGTAATGGTCCTTCGACCTGAAATCGCTATATTACTACACGAGAATTTATGTACTTTGAAATCATCAAATGTCACCTTTAATAGGGTGGACTAAAAAGGTGATTATTGGGTTCATCATGAATCGTGTGAGAAATATGAGTGATCTAGATGGAATTTAACCATCCTATATATTATGGGTGATATCCATAGGCCTCTTGATTGAGTAGGACTATGAAATGCATGGCCATGCTGAAATAGCGATTTGTTTCATATAGTCTACTCATTGATCAAGAAAACTCAGATTAAATTATGAAGAGTATGACACATTCCATGACTCGAGTTTAATCTAGGATATTAAGGTTAAAAGGATTAAATTACATTGAAACATTGGTAACGAAAAAGGTTGCATCGAATCATCGATCTTATTATTACTTGGGTAGCAGTGATGCATTACTAGATGCCACTCACTGTTTATATTTTTATAATATGATTTTAAAATTATTGCCAACGTAATAATAACCTATAGGGTTACACACATAGAACGTAATTTAAAAGGAAATTAATTTAAATTTTAAGGATTTAAATATATTAATATGATTAATAGTATTTAAATCAATTAATTTAAATTAAAAGGATAATTGTATATATGTATATTAATTAAGTAAGACTTAATTAAGAGATATATATATATAAATTCAGATTTTATGAAATTAGATTTTGATTAATAACTTTTAACTACTATATATATGATATATAGCAGCCACTTAGAAATACAATCAAAAACTTACAAACACTAGCCGCTCTTAGAGAGAGACTAGAGAAAAGTTCGAAAATCTTGTTCCTTTGGTGGCTAGTACCGCAGCTCCTTTTATTGCAGAATCGTTCGACGATTTGGGTGCGTTCGTGTGGATACCATAGAGACGTAGTACCGTGAGGAATTGCGTTGGAGATTCGGAGTGTTTCAAAAAATTCAATAATCGGTATAATATCTAAACCACTGAATTAATATTTTTTCGCATGGATCCTGTTTTGAAGGTTTCGAAAATTGCTTTAAAATTTTAATTTTCGATGTGCGTTTTTGTGCCGAAACCCGACACATTAGCCACCTGTGATGCATCTGTAAATATGGTGTGGATGATCGATCTCCTATACTAATATTTCAAAGCCAATTTGAACTTTTCTGCCTGTTGTGCAGCTGTCCCAGCTATTGAACCCGCAAAACCAGCCAATCTAGTAACCCCCACTATGAAATCAGTAATGGTCTCATCCTCCTTTTGTCGAATGCACACAAATTCCCTTATGTATGCATCCCTATCAGCATTTGGGAAATACTGCTGATAGAAAAGGTCACAAAACTGCTCCATATGAGTGCATCTATAAATCAATATCCCTGTGTAGCCATCAACGATTTTCACCATCGCTGAGCATAATCCTCTAGCTTACATACTGCTAATCTCACCTTCTGATTTTCTGAACACCTAATCACATCAAAAATCTTCTCCAAGTGGGCGATCTAGTTCTGTGCATCAATTGGAGTCGGGACAAAATGAAAAGATTTTGGCTTATGCTTAATGAACCTCTCCAACAACACATATAACGATTGCACTGGTTGCCCCACTTGATGCTCATGAAGAACATTCTGTTCATGTTGTGGTATCTCTGCATAATCCATCATGCCATTTGCATGATGATTTCCTTCAATCTACGGAATACCTTGCATAGCCTGTGCCACGGTCTTCATAACTGCCTAATTCACCATTCTTGCTACCGTAGCTGGGGTTATTGTTATATTACACTTGAGTCCCATCATTTCCACCCTGGTTAATAGCCTCAACTTGGGGCTGCCTCTGACCCCTTGTACCATTATTACCGTGCCTCCTAGCAATTTTTGAAGACCTACGAGCCATCTATGATACAAAATCAAACATACGAGAATAAAAAGATAAAAAACAAGTAATCAAGGCCAAATTTATGCAAAACAAAAATCAATCACAATATAACTTTATAATAAAATCTTATAACTACCCAATGGTCTACCCATAACTCACAGGTCAAGCCTAAAAGGCAATCTACAAGATCATAACCTAAGCTCTGATACCAACTCCACAACACCCCCTTTTCAAAAAGGAAAAGGGATGTCACGCACAAACATAATAAACACAAACCTCTAATAAATCTCAAAATATCTCCAATAAAATTGAACACTAATTGTTACATACTCCAATTTAAATAGAAGGAACTCCACATTACATTGTCTCTATTATTAAAAATAAATGTCAAAATAGGCATAAAACATCCCATCTACATAATATTAGAAAACCAAGGTTCGATAATTGTCTCAAAACTAATTTACTAATTTGGATAAAAGGTAGCTCTCATCCCACAAATCCTGATCACCCTTGATTACCTGTCGGAAAAAGAACACAGCGTGAGCCAATTGCCCAAAACGAATATAAAAGTGCACATATATAAATAATATATATATGAACCGAATGAACTGAATGAACGAACAATTACAACTACTAAACAAATATGAATATATCGAATTTGGTGAGATAAAGTACAAATGATTAACACTGTCGATCCGACAGTTGTAGTTAAAAGAATTCCAAACAAAATAAGGATAAATCAAATGGTTATAAGGTAATAATTTCATACTGAGCTCAAATACAAATAGCCAAAAGCTAACAAAATACATCGGTACCATGATGTATACAAATCAAATCGGATAGTACGCACAACACATACGTCATTAATTCTCCAAACAAATCGAATCATATTAAATACTTGATCGACCCATATGTATTCTGAACAAATATATCAAATGGCCAAAGCTCATACTCAGAGCATACAAAAGGATATGTCGTGAACTGATCACACCGTCACGGAAGGTGTCATGCCCTTGTGTCAAGAAAACATGCATGTGGTACCCCCACAGGTGGTTAGCTCAAGTATACCATAAGGATCAAACTACAAAATATAAGCCAAAATGGTTTCAAATAAGAAGGCCTACATGACCATCTCCGAATGATATCGAATTATCAAATACAAACTTACTCAATTATCACAAGATATCAACGATCAAAACAATTCCCGAATGTGAACAAAATTATACGAAGAATGATACAAACGAATAAAGTCTCTAAAACATATTGACATGATTAACTGGTTCAAAGAGTACAAATATGAATTCTAATATCAACGCCAAAATGAAATTATCACAATCAATTTGACAACAAGAATAATCCTAAGAGGCAATGCCAAATTTCTAAACGAGTAACAAAACAAACGAATTAAATTCAAAAGAGTATCGCTGAAAAAATTATAGAATCCGTACCTTAATATAGTACCAAAATAATTCGCCGAATCCAACTATCACCCGCTAAACTCCCTCAATCCGATCTAATTATCAAAATAAAATATAATACATAATTAAATTATGAACTTATACAATTTATATTTTCATAAATTCAATAATTTTAATATACTATAATCAATTTGTACTCAAAAGATATATTTTAATTATAATAATAATATTATAATATTATTTATTACTATATATCCTGTTTTAAAAATTTTATGCATATCTTATATAAATATATATATATATATATATATATATATATATATATATCTCAATTCTAAATAAAAATTCAACTAATCAAATGGCATAATAAAATTTTAAAATAGATTGCAAGCACAACAAGAAAATAGATTGTAATTACAATAGCAAAATAATTGTTTTGTATTCAAAAATAGTCCAACAATTACCTTTAATTTGAAGGATCTTTCCCTCAAACCCTTTTTAATTCCTGCCAAATTCTCTCGTTCTCCTTATTCTTCTTTCGCCTCTTTCTTTTGTTTTTGTTATATTCCCACAACTCATTAAGCGTAATGAAATATTATTAGGTTTTAGTTATTTTATTATTAATTAACTTGTTTTATTAATTCTTTTAATTTTATTAGTGTTTAAAATTACACAAATATAATTTAGACCCAATTAATTTTAATGGCCCAATTTAATGTAATATTTACTTATTATGGTCCAAATAAATTAACTACAGTTTGACCCAAATATAAGAAAAGTCCAATTAAATATTTTAAAGCTTACTTAAATAATTTATTATTATTTTACTGGGCATTACAGTTCCTCAACCATTTTTATAGCCATCATAATCTAGTTCACAGCCATTGTTCAAAGCTCGGCAGTTCACATAAAGGAGATATAACACTGTTTGGGCCAACTGAATTGGGACAACTCTTTTAATCATCAGCATTTGGTTTCCAATGTATTTAATTTAATTCCCTTTTGGTTCCATCGTGTGATTTTAGTGTATTAATGCTATTATAGAATGAAAAGTTAGGGATTATATATGTACCCATATCATATAGTCCGTGTACATTGGGTTCTCATAAAATAATATTTACTGGAGATAAAATAAAGCAGTTGTTGGTCAATTTCGTAACCGATAAACACGCGCAAGTATACACGGTCAACAAGTAATATAATGATAATAGAGTTGTTGAACCCACGAGGAATTATCACTAATAGTTACCAAGTACGAACTTTATATCCTCTCAGTCTAATTTAAAAAGTTGATTAAAACGCTAAATTACGATTACAATTAATCTAAATAAAATAAATTCAAATCATTGATAGATAAATAGATAAAGAGCCAAGAACACAATATCTACACACAAGCATTTTGTCAAACACTTAGCGTGCGTCATTTTGTTAAAATATTTTAACTCTGCTTATGATCATGGCGGCCGCTATGAATTGATAATACATAAATTATGCATAACATAATCACATACCCTTATATTTTTGGTCTAAATCCACAATCCATTTTCCAATTTCAAATAGATTATCAAACTAATTACCAATTCCTTAATAATTAAACATTAAACATGAAATATAAATAACCAATTCGTTTGACACCAATCAAAAGGAAAGCAAATTAGAAGTTTAATTCATAACAAATAAATCAAACTATTCCAAATATTAGGTAATCACCCGTGGATAATACAAGTATCAAAGAAAAGTTAAAAACTTAATTTAATTCCTTGCATCCATTGGTGTTACAAGTACTATTGTGTACTAGATCCCCAAGCATGAGTTCTAGCCGCTAGAGGAAGAAGAAAGAAAAGGAATGGATACCACTTGGTTTCTAGATGAAGCCCACCATTGAAGTACTTCCAAGCTTTTTGAATAACCATGGCACAAGGCCATGGCCTTCCTTCTCCAAGCTCTTCCGCCTCTATCTTTTCTCCCTCTAGGTTGCAAGTTAAAATGAAAGATCGATTCATTGGGTCATTAGTTAAGCATTTAATAGTGAAATCATCAAAAAATCGTATGCAATCAGTAGTGCTTGATTTGCCTTGAAAAGAAGTTTACCGTATTTGCAAAATGGGTTGAACTCTATTGCTAAATGAAATATGTAAATTTTTGATTTTTGCCTTGGTAGGGGTGTTGCAGTGCCGGTTCATTTTTTACTTCAACATCGTTTGGGAAAATAGCCATAACTTCTTCATACGAACTCCAATTGAGGCAATTCAAGATGATCCGAAAAGAGGTTAGGGAGATCTACAACTTTCATTCTTTGAGTTATTTGATGTAATGGCTGGAACAGTGATTAAATTTTCCATGAAGTGACTGCTATGGAAATGGTAGTTGGTAGTTTGCAGATTTGACACCCGTTGGGAAAATGGCCATAACTTCTTCATACGAACTCCGATTGAGGCGATTCAAGATGAAACAGAAAGAGAAGATGTTTATCTACAACTCTCATTCGTGGAGTTTGTGTAAGACCCCATCTTATTATAAATAAAATCGAATTTCCTCTAATTATTATTGTGAATAATAAGGTATTAATTTGATATAATTCTCTGGTTATGGGTGAAATGTGCAAATTTTGCAAAAAATGTAAGTGGATATAAAATAATCATTGTTGTCGGGGAATATTCATTTGGTCGTGGAATATTCTTGTTGTCGGGGAATATTCGTACGACGGCGCAATCATTAGTGGGCCCCATAACAGAATAATTGTCAGATGAAGAAAACGACAAGTTTGAGTTTTTATAAATAATAACAGTAGTTATTCTGAATTAACACTATTGGAATAATTGGTTAAAATACGATGTCTGGCGTGGATGCACAGTATTGATGAATTATTGATCCTTACGTAAGAAGGCACTACTCAATAATTTTACAAGTAGTTATTGTTCAATATTTTATTTTATTAATTCAATAATTGCTGCATTGATATTTTATATTATTGTTGTTTCAATAATTGTCACTGCACAGTATTTCCCATTATTAGATCAATAATTCATATTATTTGAATAATATTATTAGATAGAATTATTGGCAATGTCTAGAAAGTTCTATCAAGGAGAGGTTTGGTCACCTAATTGCGCGCTAGTAAGGAGAAATTCTTATTGGAAAGCCCCCTCTTTCCTGGGAACGACCTGGTTGTCATAAATGTGATTCTGTAATATTATTTGTGAATAATTAATTATTGATTCATATGATAAGGAAATATTTATTTTATGTGGATATAAATGTTGGATATATTTATTGTGGTTAAAAATAAAGGAGTTAATGTTGAGGTGTTTTATCAGTATTTTTGTCGGAATGGAGATATTAAAAATTAAACTAGTGTTTTTGAGATATATTGCGTGAGTTATAATTTTTAATCCAAATAGTTGGATCGTTGTAATTTTTTGATATGTTATACATATATAAGTTGAGTATATATCCACAAATTTTGAACCGTTAAAATGAGCGTATGATTTGTTATGAATTTTAAGAGGTGGTGATTGATTGAAATTAGGTTTATAAATGATTTTGGTGGAAAATTCTAGAATTGAGTGGGCCCCACTTGTGGTTGGTGAAGAAATGTGCTGAATTTATTTCAAATATGGTGGGTGGGAATAGTAGCAGGTAAAGCCATCAGGTTGCAGGTCAAGTCTGCTAACATTTTCCTATAAATAGAGGGCTAAGTTAGAATTGAAAATCACACTAGAAACAAGTTTTCTCTCTTTCTCTCTCTAGATTATTAGGTGTATTTTGTGATTATTTAGATACTTTGTGAGTTTCTATTCATCAGTGCAAGTTTCGTTCAACCTTATATCGATATTCGATCGGAAATCGATATTTTGAGGTAAAGGATGTTATTTTCTTCATATATGATATTATTTCTTCAATATCATTATGTTAGGAAGTATTGATCGAATTTTTATCAAATTTGGAACTTTTTTGTGTGGGGGTTACTATTCATGTATATACGGACTTTATTCACGATATCTGAGACTATTCACGAATACGGCACTATTCACGAATCAAAGACTATTCATAGAAAAATGAAATTTTCTTTTTTTTATCCAAGATGTCTATTATGGTTACTATCTTTGATTGTATCCATGTTTTGATCTTTATTTTTGAATTCTGCTTCAAAATTGGTATTTATGAAGTATTATTGATCTTGGATAAACTGTTATACGAATCCCTACTATTTGTCCTTCCGTTTCACTTGATTCATTTTCTTTAAAATATTTTTTCATCATCCTCAGTCCTAAATGATGATATTACTAAATATCTTTGGCCTGTAGTGAAAAGATAAATGATTAACAGATAAATATCTTTGGCTCGTAGTGCAAAGATGAACAGGTGTTGAGATGAACATGACCAACTGGTGATACAAATGAATATATTTGGCCTGTAGTGCAAAGATGAATATTTGATTAAAGATGTATATTGATTGTTGTTACAGTAATAAAATATTGATGATGGACTTTTAAATCTTAGAAGATAGTAGAAATCATTCTCTACTTGACTCTTCTAATGGATTGCTGTTTCCGCTGCAGTTGTTGATCTAAAACTTGTTGTCTATTATATTTTATCAGATTTTTCCCTATTGAAGACTAACGATAATTTGTTGTATATTATCTTAGTCATAATATTCTTTACTGGGCTAGTTGAGCTCACCCTTTTCCTTTTTGTTCCATTTTTCTCAGGAGGTGAGAACATAGCAAGAACTAGTCGTGGTATGGAGTGATGGTTCTAGAAAGATGTTTTAGCGATCCTCACTATTTCGTAAAATAGTGTTTGAATAATTATAACGAGGACTTATTTGTGTGTGGATATTGTCTAGAAGACAATATTTGTATTTAAACTCACAGTATGTGTTGTCGTATTTTGCACGACAATTGTATTATTGAAGTTGTAGTTTGCTTTTTGTACCATGTATTTGGCGACTCAGAATGGGTGTTGTATACCTATTTTGGGGGTGTCACAGTTTGTATCAAAGCTCAGGGATATGGTCTCTGGCGGAGATTGGGGAATAGAACTAGGAGGGGAGAGATGAGTAAATCCTTCGCTAGTGTGTCCTATCTAAGCTTATTTGTTGGTCAGTCATAATATAAGGATATTATGTGATATGTTAATTTGTTTAATTAACCCTTGTTTTATGGCAGTATTTAAGAATGGCTGCTGAGAATGTTAACAATGGAGTGTATGAGACTGTGGAACAACCTTTAGTTAAAAACCAGGAGAATGTGCAACAGGAAGGCAATAATCCTCCTGTAAACAACACTACAGAGCAAACGATGAATGATGGAATGTTTAGGAGCTTTTTGCTGTTCATGCAAAATCAGACGAGGGAGACTCGTGTACAAAATATGGGTGGAAGTGATACCAACGTGCGGTCTGTCACAGCTAAGCAGTTCAAGGAGTTGGGACAACCAGAATTTAAGGGAAAGCCGGATCCGATCATGGCAGAAACGTGGGTCAAGCAAATTAGCAAGATATTCGATGTCTTGGGATGCTGAGGAATGTGAAGGTTCCATTCGCCACCTTTATGTTCCGCGGTGAGGCAAACTCTTTGGTGGGAGTCGTAAGCGTACCCATTACCGGTACTTTTCAAGATGTCTTGGGAAACATTTGAAACTATTCAATGACAAGTACTTTCGAAAGTATTCAATATATGAAGGAGGTGGAGTTTATTAGAGATGGAGCAAAATAACATTGACGGTGTCCCAAAGAGGAGGCGAAGTTTGCAAAGTTATCCAGGTTTACACCTCATTTGGTCGAAAATGAGGAACGAATGACGAGGATGTTTCTGAGAGGTCTAAAGCCCGAGATTCGGCAATATCTTATACCTCATAAATTTTCTTTATATTCAGGATGTTGTAAAGCAGGCTCAATTATTAGAGCGTGATAATGAGTATGTTCAACCGAGGGACCACTGACGTGGTCATCTGGGATAAAGTAATCATCGAGCGATGATAACCAACGAGGAGGAAAAATACTGAACAAAAGCCAGAATAACTCGGTGGTCATCGTGGCCATGATAATAGGAGAGGTGAGTCAGTGAAAATTTCGGAAAGAGGAGATTCAACAATGATGGGAAGACATCAACAAAGAAAGACCAAAGACCAACAACAAATTCTAGGGAGGAGAACGACCGCCAGTTAGATGTTACAAATGCGGAAAGAGGGACATATCACTAAACTGTCCACAACAATCCAAGGTATGTTACAACTATGGAAAGGAAGGCCACATAGCTCGGGATTGTTCTGTAGTAAAACCAAGTTCAACGGGGATGGTGACTCCAAGGGCTATCCTGGATAAGTCAAAATCAGCGGTTCCTGGAAGAGCGTTTGTCGTTACTGGCCAAAACGCGAGGAACCCGAACGAGGTGATTACGGGTAAGCTAATCTTGAACTCTTTCGAAGTTTATACCTTACTAGATACCGGTTCTACCCATTCTTTTATCTCTCCTGCTTGTGCTCAATGTTTAAACTTGACTCTCGAGAAATTAAACTTTGATTTATCAGTGGAGACTCCGTTGGGTGAAACTTTCGTTACATCCATAGTTTATAAATCTTGCATGATCCAAGTTGGCACTATCACATTACCTATTGATCTTATCTCTTTTAAGATACTTGCTTTTGATGTGATTTTAGGAATTGATTGGTTAACCACTCATCATGCCAAAATTGATTGTTTTCGTAGGGTTATTAGTTTTCATATTCCTAACCAACCTGTCATATGAATTCAAACAACTAAGCCACAAAAATCAGTCACTATCATATCAAGCCATAAAGCTATTCGTTTATTGAAAAACAGATGTTAAGCTTTCTTAGCCCATGTTATGGATTTGAACAAAGACAAGTCAGATTTGAATAATATTTCTATTGTTAGAGAATTTTTTGATGTATTTCCTGAAGAACTTCCCGGTCTACCCCCAGAACGTGATGTTAAATTCTTTATTGACCTTGAGCCGGGTACAAAACCCATTTCTAAAACCCCATATCGAATGGCTCCTATTGAACTTCACGAGTTAAAAGTCCAACTACAGGAATTGTTAGATATAGGTTTCATTCGTCCTAGTACATCTCCTTGGGGTACTCTTATTTAATTCGTAAAGAAGAAAGACGGGAGTATGTGACTTTGTATTGACTACTGAAAATTAAACCATGTCACCATCAAGAATAGGTATCAGCTACCTCGCATTGATGACCTGTTCAACCAATTGCAAGGAGCACAATTCTTTTCAAAGATCAATCTTCGTTTTGGATATCATCAGCTGAAGATTAAAACTGAGGATATTCCAAAGACTGCCTTCAGAACTCGGTACGGGCATTATGAATTCTTAGTCATGTCTTTTGGATTGACTAATGCTCCTGCTGCTTTCATGGATATGATGAACCATGTATTCAAGGAATATTTGGATCAGTTTGTTGTTGTCTTTATCGATGACATCCTCATCTATTCCAAAAGTAGTGAAGATCATGAGCACCATTTGAAGCTGATACTTGAAAGGCTTCGTGAAAAATGAGCTTTATGCCAAGTGAAGAAATGTGAGTTCGGCTTGAGGAAGTAGCATTCCTTGGGCACGTCTTTGTCAAAACATGGAGTATCCGTTGACTCAAGCAAAGATTGAAGCGAAGACAAAGTTGGGAGCAACCAAAGTCGGTGGCCAAAGTGGGTAGCTTTCTGGGCTTAGCTGGTTATTATCGAGATTCGTGGAAGGATTTTCTTGAATCACTACTCCGGTTAACTCAGTTAACTCGGAAAGATACAAAATTTGTATGGAGCGAGGAATGCGAGAAGAGTTTCCAAGAGCTCAAGAGGAGACTCATTTTAAGACTGTTCTAGCAATTCCATCCGTATGCGGATGGATTTGTTATATCACAATGATGCTTCGAGCAAAGGGTTAGGATGCGTTCTCATGTAACATGGGAAAGTCATAGCCTATGCCTCACGACAACTCAAAGAATATGAGAGGAATTATCCTACTCATGATCTAGAGTTGGCAGCAGTCGTATTCACGTTGAAAATTTGGAGACACTACTTGTACGAGGAGAAAGTGGAGATTTATACGAACCATAAAAGCCTCAAATATTTCATCACCCAAAAAGTACTCAACATGCGACAACGACATTAGCTCGAGCTGTTGAAAGATTACGATCATACCATTCAATACCATCCTAAAAGCGAACGTAAGTGGTCGGCGCATTGAGTAGAAGATCATACGCAGATACGAAGTGCGATATTGTCAATGCAAAGGCCCATTCAGTATGACTTGCAAAGGATGGAGGTAGAATTAATAACCCGGGGACCCACATGATGATGATGGCGAATATCTGAGTAGAACCAACTTTAATCGATAAAGTTAAAAGCCGCTCAAGCTACGGACTTGGAGCCGTACGTATGAAAAGAAAGTGCAAGAAGGAGCTATTCCGAAGTGAGAATCGATGAAGAAGGAATACTTAGATTCAACTCCAGACTTTGTGTTCCTAACAATTCTGACTTAAAACATAGAATCATGATGGAGGCACACAACACACCGTTTGCAATCCATCCTGGGAGTACCAAAATGTATCATGATATTTGACATACATTTTGGTGGAACAATATGAATAGAGAGATCGCGGAGTTTATCTCGAGGTGTTTAACTTGTCAACGTGTAAAGGCGGAGCATCAAGTGCCAAAGGGTCCATTACAACCACTTGAGATTCCGAAATGGAAGTGGGAACACATTACTATGGATTTCGTTACAGGTCTTCCCAAAGTTTCTCAAGGCATAGATGCTATTTGGGTTATTGTTGATAGATTAACCAAGTCTGCCCATTTCTTGCCTATACGTGAGACTTATTCCCTTGAACATCTTGCTCGCATGTACGTGAATGAGATTGTGAGATTGCATGGCATGCCAGTATCCATAGTTTCGGATCGTGACCCAAGATTCACATTACGATTTTGGGTTAGCTTGCAGAAAGAAAGCTATGAGCGCGGATTCTGATTGATTTAAGATACCATCCTCAAATGGACGAACAATCAGAGAGGACTATTCAAACCCTTGAAGATCTATTAAGACTTTGTGTCTTATATTTTAAAGGAAGTTGGGATAAGTACTTGCCACTGGTGGAATTCTCCTACAACAACAGTTATCAAGCAAGTATAGTCATGGCTCCATTTGAGGCATTGTATGGACGAATGTGTCATTCTCCAGTATGCTGGGACGAGGTGGGAGAAGCAATGTTGTTGGGACCAGAATTAGTACGCATGACTACAGAAAAGATCCAAATGATTCGACAACGTATTCAAACCTCACAAGATCGACAAAAGAGTTATCTTCGATCTTTCATAGAAAGGACGTGGAGTTTAATATTGGAGATCATGTATTGTTACGTGTTGCTCCATGGAAGGGAGTTACAAGATTTGGAAAGAGAGGAAAGCTCAATCCACGATTTGTTGGTCCATTTGAGATTCTTGACCGAATAAGAAATGTAGCCTATAGACTCGCATTACCTCCAAGTATGTCTCGTGTTCATAATGTTTTTCACATATCCATGCTTCGTAAATATGTGAAAGACCCAAACAATATTATTGCGTTAGAACCAGACGAGATAGCCGAAGATTTAACGTACGAAGAAGTACCTGTTAAGATCTTGGATAGGAAAGAACATGTCCTACGCACCAAGGTTATACCACAAGTTAAGGTTTGTGGAGAAACCATGCTATTGAAGAAATGACCTGGGAGTTGGAATCAGAAATGAAAGAGAGGTATCCTCACCTTTTCGAAACACTAGGTACGTATGTCAATTTCGAGAACGAAATTTTATAAGGAGGGGAGGTTGTAAGACCCCAACTTATTATACATAAAATTGAATTTCCTCTAATTATTATTGTGAATAATAAGGTATTAATTTGATATAATTCTCTGGTTATGGGTGAAATGTGCAAATTTTACAAAATATGCAAGTGGTTATAAAATAATCATTGTTGTCGGGGAACATTCATTTGGTCGTGGAATATTCTTATTATCGGCGAATATTCGTGGAATTTTGTCAGGTACTCCTTTCCATTGTTGAGAATGTAGCATGCACAATCGAATACATGAAAGTAGCTGACACTTGGTTTTCTTCCTTTGCATAGTTCGTAGGGTGTCTTCTTGATCGTAGAGTGTCTCAGTGATCTATTCTGCGTGTAACATGCAGTGTCGATGGCTTCTACCCAGAAGTATTCAGGTAGATGAGCTGCTGCTAGTAGAGTTCTTCCAGCCTCTATCAAAGTTATGTTCTTTCTTTCAGCTACACCATTTTGTTGAGGAGTTTGTGGAGCTAAAAAGTTATGATTGATGCCATTGTCTTTGCAGAACTGGTCCATTTCTGAGAAGTCGAATTCTCTTCCATGATCACTCCTTATAGCCTTGATTTTCTCTCCTTTCTCGTTCCTCACAAGTTTGAGCATCTTGATCAATTGGGAGCTCGTTTCATCCTTTGAGGTTAGGAAGAATACCCATGTGAACCTGGTGTAGTCGTCGACTACGACTAGTGAGTATATTTTCCCTCCAAGATTTGTTGTTGAAATTGGCCCAAATAGATCCATGTGGAGCAATTGCAGGGGCTTGTCGATTGAGTTGGTAGTTTTGCTCTTGAATGTGCTTCTGGTTTGCTTTCCAAGCTGACAGGCATTGCATGGCCTTTCTTTTACAAAGTTGAACTTAGGTAGGCTTGCAACAAGATCTTTTGATGCCAGTTTGGACATGCTTTTGAAGTTTAAGTGGGACAACCGTCTATGCTATAGCCAATTCATTTCTTCAGATGCTTTTTCCAAGAAGCATATTGTCTCATCTGAGCTTAGTTGATTAAGATTCACTGTGTAGACATTTCCTTCTCTTGTCCCCGTTAGCTTTACAGTAGATGTCTTCAAATCATTGACTTGACACTGGTTGTTGAGGAATGTTACTTGATGACCCTTGTCGCAGAGTTGGCTGATGCTTAGAAGGTTGTGTTGGAGACCTTCCACATATGCTACCTTGCTGAAAGATACTGCACCATTACCAATAGAGCGATATCCTCTTGCCTTGCCTGAGCCGTTGTCCCCAAAGATGACCGAGGTACCCTCCTTCTCTATGTAGTTAGATAAAAGGGTTTTGTTCCCAGTCACGTCCAGATACCAGGTTGTGATCGTGGAGATCTTTTCCTGTTATAACATTAAACCTTCATTTTGGTACCCATATTTTCATGGGTCCTACTTTGTTAGTGCCCTTGGGGACCCAAATCTTTTTAATCTTGAGTCTCACATGCATTGAATTATAATAGCACTTGGCAGTCTTGTGACCAACTTTATTGCATATAAAACATCTAATATGATGCATGCTTGTGTGTGTATGATAATTCATCCTCCATTTGGACTTGTGTGATTCTTTAGTTATCCTTCTGTTAAACTGATTTTCCTTCTTCCACGTGTCCTTGGGTGTCATAAGTTGTGATGAGTGTGCCTTACCTCAACTGTATCTACCCAGTTGATTCGTAGAGTTGGACTCTACGATTCTTCGAGGTTGATGAGTAGAGGATGGGTTACTCTTCTCTTTTATGAAGCCCAGGCCAGCATGAGATCCTTTACTCCTTTAAGTATGGATGGAAACAGAAGAACAGGGTTGGGATGGTTCTTCCTTTTGTGAGGATTTCACAAATGTAATGCCTCTACTAAAGCTTGAAACATTACTAGTGCTAGTTTCCTTTCTCTTTACCACATATGGCTTTGAGGTGGATTCCCCAAAGCCTAAGCCTGTTCTGTCAGATGCACTTCTCTGACTAGAGGGCAGGGAGTCCATGGATGATGAGGATTTGTTCCATGTAGAGATAGTCTTTTCTAGTTCCTCAATTTTAGAGGTTAGATTGGACTCTCTTTGTGCATTTATCTCATTAGTCTGTTTTAGGATTTCATTCTCAGCCTCAAGCTTAGAGAGAAGGTTAGTACTTAGAAGAGTTGTTTCTAGCTCTTCTTGAACTTTCTTTTTCTCCTCTTGAAGAAGTGAATGATCCTTGGACAGAACTCTGAACCACTTCATGTATTGATGTAGATCAATTGTTATGCCATGCAATGCAGTTCTCAAATCATTAATGTCTACATCAGGGGAGTTGAAGTCAAATACCTCATCGAGACTTACTTCATGTATGTTTAAGTTTAGTTTGTCCTCTGCATGTTTGGCCATTAGGCACAGATTAGCCATTTGTGGTTCTTCGTCATCTTCAGATTCAGGATTGGAGTCATTGTCTGAATCACTCCATGATCCTCCAGCTACAAGGCCTTTGTCTCTCTTTTGAGGCCTTTTGTTGCCTTTGTATTCCTTCTTTGCATGTGATTTCTTCTTTAGTTCTTCTATGAGAGGTTTGTTGCAGTTGGCAATGAAGTGGCTAGACTTCTTGCAGTTGTAGCATAGATCATTCATTTGCTCCTGGCTGCTGTAGTTGCTGACCTTCTTTGGCTTGCTGGTCTTGCCTTTTCGCGTGGACCTTCTTAGTCTTTTTACCAGCATAGCAAAGTCTTCATCATCGTCTTTGTCATAGTCAGAGTCAATCTCAGTATTGACCTTGGATGTACTTTCTGCTGCTTTGAGAGCAACACCCTTATCCTCCTTTCTTCTTTCTGATAGGTTTTTAGCTCGTTTAGTCAGTTCTAGTTCGTATGTCAGAAGGTTGCCATATAGTTGTTGAACTGTCATCTTATGATGATTCTTTGACTCTCTAATAGCAGTAGTTTTGGCATCCCACCTACTCGGTAGTGCTCTCATGAACTTTATGATCAGATCATTGTTTGGATAGATACTCCCATATGCTCGTAGAGAGTTGAGCAGAACATTGAATCTCTTATAGGTGGCAGTGACATTTTCTCCTTAAACATGAGCAAGCATTTCATAGTGCTGTGTCAGGAGAGATTGTTTATTTTCTCTTACTTATTTTGTTCCTTCGTGTATGATGAGTAGAGCTTCCCAAACCTCCTTTGCAGTTTTACTGTTGACAACATTTTCAAACAGATCGTCTTCTAAGGATTGAAACAGAATGTTCTTTGCCTTATTGTCGAGTTGGACAACTCTTTTCTCCTTGTCAGTCCATTCTTCTTTGACTTTGATTTGTATTTTGTTTGGATCGTCCGTAGTTGGTGCAAGTTTTGTTGGAATATAGGGCCCATTTTGAACAATCTCAAATAGATCTTCATCTATTGAGTCCATGTATGCTTGCATACATACTTTCCAGTTAGCAAATTTATCCTTGTTGCACATTGGTGGCTTGCTGCCTCCTCCAGTCCTTGATTCGCTTGGTTAGTGTGCCACTGGATCTACTAACTCTTTGTAGGCTGTATAATAGAACCTGCTCTGATACCAATTGTTAGTTCTCGGAGGCACAATAGTTATCTAGAAGGGGGTGTTGAATAGATATTTAAAAATCTTTATGTTTTAAACTTGTTAGTTGATACAGATTAAAACTTAGCGGAATTAGTATTTGTTTTAATCTCCCTTAAGATATAGTGAAGTTATGAAAGTGAGGCAATTATGGCAGTTATGGTAGATATAGCAGTATGGTAAGAAGGTAAGAGACTTCATCGTTTTTAAGTGGTTCAGAGCACTTAAAGCTCCTAGTCCACTATTCTACTCCTCAGGTAGGAAATCTGTGACGCCCCCAAAATTAGGTATACATCACCCATCTTGGGTAGTCAGATACATGGTACAGAATTTCAAATACAACTTACTAATATAACTGTCATGTACAATACGACATAAACTGTGAGTTTGAATCCAAATATTGTCTACTAGATATTATACAAACTCAAAATGAGTCCTCATTACAATTATTATCACACTATTTCACAGAATAGTGAGGACTACTAATGCTATCCTCCGGACCATTACTCGTTCCCAGACTCGTCGTCCAGCCTATATTCTCCTTTCACAAGAGAACGGTGAAAGAAAGGGTGAGCTCAAGTAGCTCAAGAAGAAATATTATGACTAAGATAATGCGAATAAATTATCATTAGCCTCTGTGATGTTAAACCGATAAAATATAATGAACATCAAGTTTAACTACAATGGAACCATCGATCCATTAAAAGAGTCAAGTAGAAAATAAAATCTACTATCTTTTATGATTTAAAAGGTTTTTCATCATCAAGTTATAGCTAAGACTCACTTTAATAAATATTCCACATCATCGAATCACCCTCGCACTACTGACCCAAGGATATTCTTTAAGTATCACGACCACAATTATTCATGCACTACGGGCCAAGAATAGTTGTGTATTCATTAATGGTCATGATCATGCCAACAATCGTCCATCAATGCACTACGGCCAATCGAGGATTTTTGCCACATCATTTGTAAAATTACGGTCCATGATTACAATCGAAAAGTCTCTCGGTCATAATCATACCAAGTCCATCTATGCACTACAGGCCAAAGATGACTTTCAACATAATATAAACATGAGGATGATGACAATGATATAAGAATTCAATAAAACAAGTTCAAGAATTAATTTATCTAGGAACTAATAACATCCAAACTGTCAACATGATACTGCTTTGTAGAGTAAAATTCAATAATACTGAGAAGAATATTTCCATGAAAGGATACTGGATGAAGCACAAATATCAAGGATATTCCACTAATTTCATGGAGTATAGAAGTCAAAGTTTTAACCAACTGGGTATAATAAAGAATGGAATAACAAAAGAAATCACCACGCATGCGATAGACCGCACAGGCAGGTTATTCCAACAAAATAATAAATAACGGAACCAGGTCCGGTGTAAAACGCACAGACAGGATGTTCCAACAAAATAATAAAGAATGGAACCAGGTCTGGTGTAAAAAACACAGACAGGATGTTCCAACAGAATAATAATAAAGACGGAACCAGGTCCGGTGTAAAACACACATACAGGATGTTCCAACAGAATAATAATAAAGACGGAACCAGGTCCGGTGTAAAACTCACAGACAGGATGTTCCAACATAATAATAATAAAGACGGAACCAGGTCCGGTGTAAAACACACAGACAGGATGTTCCAACAGAATAATAGAAGAATGTCACCAAGTATAGGGTAAACCGCATATACAGGTTATTCCAACAGAGTAATAAGCAATGGAATAACAACAGTTCTCTTCATGAATAAGAAAGAATAACACCCCTTACGAGTACAACAAATAATATTCCCTACCTTAGAAGAACTGAATATTGGAAAAATGAAGTAGCAGAATACTTTTCTTCTTTTTCTCTATTGTTTCTCTCTCTAGAGTTTCAGTGAATTCGTAAGAAATAATGAAGGAATGAGCTTTCTATTTATAGAAAAACTGAGGGTGGCTCTTGGTCTTAACGAAGGGTCAAAATGACTCTTGGTAATATTGAAGAGACAACTACTATTTGCGAAGGGGTAATTAACCCTTGGAACACCGAAGAGGCAGTTAACTCTTGGTAATATTGAAGGGACAATTACTATTTGTGAAGGGGTAATTACTATTGACAAAGGTAATTACTATTGACGAAGGTAATTACTATTGAAGAAGGTAATTACTATTGACGAAAATAAATACTATTGACGAAGGTAAATACTATTGACGAAGGTAAACACTATTGACGAAGGTAAATACTATTGACGAAGGTAAATACTATTGACGAAGGTAATTACTATTCATAAAGGTAATTACTATTGACGAAGAAACTCTTAGATGATGACATATGGGCCCCCCATAAAATAATCAAACTTACCACAAACGTCTCATAACAGACTCTTTATATACATCAAGGATTGAATAAATATTACCACAAATCATTTTATTTTTAATCAACACATATTTAATCTTTCAACAATTATTAATCATTTATAACTTGTCGTCTCAATTAATAATATAACATATTATACAGATGATACTGTGACAATAATTGAATCAATAATATAAGAGATATGATTTAGCAATTACTGTAGCAATAATTGAGTATATCTAAGTGACTTCTCACGTAAGCATCAATAATCAATACCGTGTGCTACTATGCAACCACGCCAGACATCGTATTTTTTACCACCTAGGTTAGTTCAATAGTTTTAACGGTAACACCTCCGTAGTTATTTTTATAGAAAGATAATTTTGTCGTTTTTTAACTACGACAATACTTCCGCCAGGGGTCCACTAATGATTGAGTCGTCGTATTTAATATTCCCCGACAAAAAGAATATTCCCCGACCAAACGAATATTTTATAACAACTTGCTTACTTTGCAAAATTTATAAATATTACCCACAACTATAACATTATAACAAATTTATTCCATAATATTCAAAAATAATATTTATAGAAAATTCATCTTTATTTATAAAAGCTGGGGTCTTACAACCTCCCCTTCTTATGAAATTTCGCCCTCAAAATTATGGTACGTACTTGGTATGTCGAAGAGGTAAGGATACCTTGATTTCATTTCAGATTCTAACTCCCAAGTCATTTCCTCAACATCGTGGTTCCTCCACAAAACTTTGACTTGAGGTATAACCTTGGAGCGTAGAATATGTTCCTTCTTATCCAAAATTTGAACAGGAACCTCTTCATACGTCAAATCTTCCGCTATTTTGTCTGGTTCTAACTCAATAATATGGTTCGGGTCTTTCACATATTTACATAACATGGATATGTGAAAAATTATGAACACGAAAAATATTTGGCAGTAAAGCGAGTCTATAGGCCACAGTTCCTACTTGATCGAGGATTAAAAATGGACCGATGAATCGAGGATTAAGTTTTCGTCTCTTTCCAAATCTTGTAACTCCTTTCCATGGAGCAACTCTTAACAACACATGATCTCCTATATCGAATTCCACGTCCTTTCGATGAAGATCAAGATAACTCTTTTGTCGATTTTGTGAGGTTTTTTATCGTTGTCGGATCGTTTGAATCTTTTTTCGTAGTCATACGTATCAACTCCGGTCCCAACAACGTTGCTTTACCCACCTCATCCCAAAGATAATCGGAGAACGACACTTTCTTCCATACAACGCTTGAATGGAGCCATGCCAATACTTGCTTGATAACTGTTGTTGTGTGAGGAAAACTCCACCAATGGTAAGAACTTGTCCCAACTCCCCTTGAAATCAAGGACACGAGTCTTAATAGATCTTCAAGAGTTTGAATAGTCCTCTCCATCGTCCGTCCGTCTCGAGGATGATATGCCGAAGCTAAATCGTAAGTCTGTGCCCATAGCTTTATGCAAACTAACCCAAAATCGTGAAGTGAATCTTGGGTCTCGATCGGAAACTATGGATACCCTAAGATACCATGCGATCTTACAATCTCGTTTATGTACATACTGAGCAAGACGTTCAAGGGTATAAGTTTCTCAGATCGCAGAAGAAATGAGCGACTTGGTCAATCTATCAACAATGACCCAAATCGCATCAATGCCTTGAGAAACCTTAGGAAGACCCAGAACGAAATCCATGGTAATGTGCTCCCACTTCCATTCTGGAATTTCAAGTGGTTGCAATGGACCTTTTGGTACTTGATGCTCCGCTTTAACTCGTTGACAAGTTAGACACCTTGAGATAAACATCGCTATCTCTCTCTTCATATTGCTCCACCAAAATGTATGACGAATATCATGATACATTTTGGTACTCCCAGGATGGATTGCAAATGGTGTGTTGTGCGCCTCCATCATGATATTATACTTTAAATCAGGGTCGTTAGGAACACAAAGTCTGGAGTTGACTCGAAGTATTCTTTCTTCATCGATTCTTGCTTCTGGCATAGCACCTTCTTGCATTTTCTTCCTCATACGCATCAGCTCCAGGTCTGTAGCTTGAGCAACTTTAACTTTATCGATTAAAATCGGTTCTACTCGTATACTCGCTATCATCACATGCGTCCCTAGAGTCTTTAACTCTATCTCCATCCTTTGCAAGTCACACAAAATGGGCCTTTGCGTTGACAATAACGCACTCGTACTTGCATATGATCTTCAACTCAATGCGTCAGCTACCACGTTCGCTTTTCCAGGATGGTATTGGATGGTATGATCATAATCTTTCAACAGTTCAAGCCAACATCGTTGTCGCATGTTGAGTTCCTTTTGAGTGAAGAAATATTTGAGGCTTTTATGATCCGTAAAGATCTCCACTTTCTCCCCATACAAGTAATGCCTCCAAATTTTAAGTGCAAAGACAACATCTGCCAACTCTAGATCATGAGTAGGATAATTCCTCTCATATTCTTTGAGTTGTCGTGAGGCATAGGCTATAACTTTTCCATGTTGCATGAGAACACATCCCAACCCTTTGCCCGAAGCATCCTTGTAGAGATGACAAATCCTCCGAGCCGATGGTATTGTCGAGCAGTCTTTGAAATAAGTCTCCTCTTGAGTTCTTGAAAACTCTTCTCACATTCTTCGCTCCAACCGAACTTTGTATCTTTTCGAGTCAGCTGAGTCAATGGAGTAGCGATTCGAGAAAATCCTTCCACAAATCTCCGATAATAACCAGCTAAACCGAGAAAGCTACGTGACTTGGTCCATCGATTTAGGTTGTTCCCGACTTTGAATAGCTTCAATCTTTCTTTGTCGGGTCAACAGATATTCCATGACTTGATACCACGTGCCCAAGGAATGCTACTTCTTCAAGCCAGAACTCGCATTTCTTCAACTTGGCATAAAGCTTATATTCACGAAGCTTTTGGAGTGTCAGCCTCAAGTGTTGCTCATGATCTTCACGGCTTTTGGAATAAATAAGGATGTCATCAATAAAGACGACCACAAAGTGATCTAAATATTCCTTGAATACTCGGTTCATCATATCCATGAAGGCAGCAGGAGCATTAGTAAATCCAAAGGACATGACTAGGAATTCATAATGCCCGTACCGAGTTCTGAAAGCCGTCTTTGGAATGTCAGCGGTTCTAATCTTCAATTGGTGATATCCGCAACGAAGATCAATCTTTGAAAAGAATTTGGCTCCTTGCAACTGGTCAAACAGGTCATCAATACGTGGCAATGGATACCTATTTTTGATGGTGACATGATTCATCTCCCGATAATCAATACAAAGTCGCATACTCCCATCTTTCTTCTTCACGAATAGAACAGGAGCACCCCAAGGAGAAGTACTAGGACGAATAAAGCCAATGTCTAACAATTCCTACTGATTGGGTCTTTAACTCCACGAAGTTAAATAGAGTCATTCGATATGGGGCTTTGGAAATAGGTTTTGTAGATCGGGTTCAAGGTCGATACAAAATTCAATTTCACGCCCGGGGTAGGCGGAAGTTCTTTGGGGAATACGTCGGGAAATTTATTAACAATAGAAATATCGTTCAAAACCGGCGTATTTTTGTTTAAATCTGTGACATGAGCTAAGAAAGCTTGACATCCATTTTTTAATAAACGAATAGCTTTATGGCTTGAGATGACCGTGATTGATTTTAATGGTTTGGTCGTTTGAATTCGCATAATAGGTTGATTACGAATATGAAAGCTAACAACCTTACGAAAATAATCAATTTTTGCATGATAAGTAGTTAACCAATCAATCCCTAGAATCACGTCAAATGCAAGTATTTTTAATGAAATAAGATCGACAGGTAATGTGAGGGTACCGATTTGAACCAAACAAGACTTATAAGCAAGTGGATGTAATGAAGGTTTGTCCCAACGGAGTTTCCACAGATAAGTCAAAGTCTAATTTCTCCGAGTCAAATTTAATCGATGAGCGCAAGTAGGAGAAATAAAAGAATGGGTAGAACCCAGATCAAATAAAGTATAGACTTCATTAGAGTTTATGATAAGCTTACCCGTGATGACCTCATTCGGGTTCCTTGCTCTTGGGAGGTCACAACAAACGCCTCCTCAGACTACCGGTTTGACTTTTTTGGGACGGCCTTTGGTGCCTCCATCCTAGTTGAATTTGTCTTGATAAACGACAAAATTGAGCTAAGTGACATTCTCTTCCACAATTATAACATGCTTTGGACGGCATGGTGCAGTTCGGACTGATGTGCCCCTCTCCTCCGCATTTGAAGCATATGATAGGTGGTCTTTCTCCTTCCTTAACAACGGGTCTTTGGTCTTTGACGTCTTTCCATCATTGTTGAATCTCCTTTTTCTTGAAATGTCCATTCTTATTGTTTTGGCCCTGATTACCACCGAAGTGGTTACCATATCTGGCCTGTTGATTCCCTCCACACTTGTTGTCACCGCTTCGATGACTACTCTCGCTTGTATTATAATTTTGTCGGCTGCTCTCTTTTAGTTGTGTTGACTCGTTATCGCGCTCCACTAACTGAGCCCTATTTACAACATCTGAATACAAATACAGTTTATGAGAAATAAGATGTTGACGTATCTCTGGCTTCAAACCTCTTAAAATATTCGCGCCATTCTCTTCATTATCCACCAAGTGGGAATAAAACCGTGATAACTCGCAAATTTTTCCTCGTATTGCAACACGGCCATATTGTTTTGTTCCAACTTGATAAAGCTGCCACCTCCTTCATGTGGCGAATACTTTCGGGAAAGTATTTGTCGTTGAACGACTCTGGAACTTCTCCCAAGATATCTTCAAGACAAAGAAGTTGAGTACGTTTTACCGATTCCCACCAATGAATCGCCTCTCCGCCGCAACATAAAAGCAAAGAAAGGAACCTTTTGCTCCTCGGAGCATCCCAAGACATCAAATATCTTGGTAATCTACTTTATCCATGCTTCCGCCAGAAGTGGTTTTGGCTCTCCCTTAAACTCCGGTGGTCCCAACTCCTTGAATTGTTTAGCGGTGACCGCCCGAGAGTTTTCGTGTTTCCACCTACGTTTTGGACAGAGTCGCTCTACTTTCTTGTTGCATAAATTGCATAAAGCCTCCGAACATTTAATCATTCATCATTTGGTCGGTGTTGATGTTTGCATGAGGATTTGTCGCCTTCGATGCACATTATCCCGATTATTGATATGTGGTGAATCAACGATCGCTTTGTGCTCCATTGTTATTCTCAACATTCTCGGATGTCATTTTCGACATCGCCACAAAACAAAAGGTTAATTGACATGTAACAAATTATCCCTATATTCAATTTGACCAATAAAATAGCACATAAACTTAAGTAGGTCATACTAGCGAAGGTATTTCCGGTCTCTCCCCTCCTAGTACTATTCTCACATCTTAGCCAGGGATCATATCCCTAAGCTCTGATACCAACTGTGACACCCCCAAAATTAGGTATACATCACCCATCTTGGGTAGTCAGATACATGGTACAAAATTTCAAATACAACTTACTAATATAACTGTCATGTACAATACGACATAAACTGTGAGTTTGAATCCAAATATTGTCTACTAGATATTATACAAACTCAAAATGAGTCCTCATTACAATTATTATCACACTATTTCACATAATAGTGAGGACTACTAATGCTATCCTCTGGACCATTACTCCGTTCCCCGACTCGTCCCATCTATATTCTCATTTCCTGAAAAGAACAGTGAAAGAAAGGGTGAGCTCAAGTAGCTCAGTAAGAAATATTATGACTAAGATAATGCAGAATAAATTATCATTAGCCTACAATAGTGTTAAACTGATAAAATATAATGAACATCAAGTTTAACTACAGCGGAACCAGCAATCCATTAAAAGAGTCAAGTAGAAAATAAAATATACTATCTTTTATGATTTTAAATGTTTTTCATCACTGTTATAGCTGAGACTCAACTTTAATAAATATTCCACATCATCGAATCACCCCTGCACTACGGCCAAGGATATTCTTTAGTATCACGACCACAATTATTCATGCACTACGGGCCAAGAATAGTTGTGTATTCATTAATGGTCATGATCAATCCAACAACTGTCCATCAATGCACTACGTCCACTGAGGATTTTTACCACATCATTTGTAACATTAAGGTCATGATTACACCGAAAAGTCTCTGGTCATAATCATACCAAGTCCATCTATGCACTACAGGCCACAGATGACTTTCAACATAATATAAACATGAGGATGATGACAATGATATAAGAATTCAATAAAACAAGTTCAAGAATTAATTTATCTAGGAACCAATAACATCCAAACTGTCAACATGATACTTCTTTGTATAGTAAAATTCAATAATACTGAGAAGAATGTTTCCATGAAAGGATACTGGATGAAGCGCAAATATCAAGGATATTCCACTAATTTCATGGAGTATAGAAGTCAAAGTTTTAACCAACTGGGTATAATAAAGAATGGAATAACAAAAGAAATCACCATGCATGCGATAGGCAAAGACAGCAAAAGTTATTCCAACAGAATAATAAATAACAAAACCAGTCCCGCCAGAAACGCATGCATGTGATGATGTCCAATGAAGAATAATAAAGAATGGAACCAGTCCGTAAAACACATGAGCATGGATGTTCCAATGAGAATAATAATAAAGATGGAACCAGTCCGATTGTAAAACACACATGCATGGATGTTCCAACAGAATAATAATAAAAGCGGAACCGAGTTGATTGTAAAAACATGCATGACAGGATGTTCCAACAGAATAATAGAAGAATGTCACCAAGTATAGGGTAAACCGCATATCTGAGTTATTCCAACAGAGTAATTAGCAATGGAATAACATGTTCTCTCTTCATGAATAAGAAAGAATAACACACCTTATGAGTACAACAAATAATATTCCCAACCTTAGAAGAACTGAATATTGGAAAAGTGAAGTAGCAGAATACTTTTCTTCTTTCTCTCTATAGTTTCTCTCTCTAGAGTTTCAGTGAATTCGTAAGAAATAATGAAGGAATGAGCTTTCTATTTATAGAAAAACTGAGGGTGGCTCTTGGTAATATTGAAGAGACAACTACTATTTGAGAAGGGGTAATTAACCCTTGGAACACTGAAGAGGCAGTTAACTCTTGGTAATATTGAAGGGACAATTACTATTTGCGAAGGGGTAATTACTATTGACAAAGGTAATTACTATTGACGAAGGTAATTACTATTGAAGAAGGTAATTACTATTGACGAAAGTAAATACTATTGACGAATGTAAATACTATTGACGAAGGTAAATACTATTGACGAAGGTAAATACTATTGACGAAGGTAATTACTATTCACAAAGGTAATTACTATTGACGAAGAAACTCTTAGATGATGACATATGGGCCCCCCATAAAATAATCAAACTTACCACAAACGTCTCATAACAGACTCTTTATATACATCAAGGATTGAATAAATATTACCACAAATTATTTTATTTTTAATCAACACATATTTAATCTTTCAACAATTATTAATCATTTATAACTTGTCGTCTCAATTAATAATATAACATATTATACAGATGATAATGTGACAATAATTGAATCAATAATATAAGAGATATGATGCATCAATAATTGAGTATAGCTAAGTGACTTATCACGTAAGCATCAATAATCAATACCGCGTGCTACTATGCAACCACGAGTATTACTGTACTTTTACCACCGGGTAGTTCAACAATTTTAATGGTAACACCTCCGCCGTTATTTTTATAGAAAGATAATTTTGTCGTTTTTTAACTACGATAATACTTCCGCCATGGGGTCCAATTAATGATTGAGTCAGTCGTCATCGAATATTCCCCAACAAAAAGAATATTCCCAGACCAAACTAATATTTTATAACAACTTGTTTACTTTGCAAAATTTATAAATATTACCCACAACTATAACATTATATCAAATTTATTCCATAATATTCAAAAATAATATTTATAGAAAATTCATCTTTATTTATAAAAGTTGGGGTCTTACAAAATCCACTAAGGATATCTTTTACAACTTGTGAATCACACAGATTCCTTCTAGACCAGCAGTCTAGGAACTTCTTAGTTCACTCTTGAACTCTTCAAGTCCACCAGAATTGGCTCTCCTACAGTTCACCTAGAACTCTTCAAGTCCTCCTGACTTGGAACTTTTTCTTTAATTGATTGGTAGATGTTGAGTTCTTCATGGTTTCTACTCAGTTGCTGTTTAAGCACTTGTTCGAAAGAACTGAGTAGCTGAGCAAGCTTTTCTTTTTCTAAGATCGTAGAGTTAAGCTTTGAGAGTTCTTGTTGTCGACGTTGGGATTTTTGGATGTCCCTTTTCCGTTACTTGTTCTTTGGTGTTCTCATTTTAGGTGAGATTTGTTTGAAAAAACAAGTGAAAAAGGTCTGACATGTATAATGTCGACGATGGGACTGTTAAGAGTCGCCAGTTGGTTTTTTAAATGGTTGTACCAACACAACCGATAAAAGGTTTTCATATTGACCCAATGATGTGACACTGATATACGGGTCGGCAAAACCGAGATTCGTTTAGGGTCCGGGGACTTGGTTATGCAGGAGGAAGGTGTTAGGCACCCCCCGACATCCGTGTTACCACGATGACCGCCTCTTTTTAAGAAACTATTATCTGAGTGTGTGTGTGTGTGTGTGTGTCTGGGTCAATGTGATGTTATATGAAAGTGGTGCGAGGTCTCGTTCGAACCAATATACACAGGGTTTGAATTTATGTAGAAAATTCAGTTTTTAGCAAGATATGGCAGTGATGTTTTATGAAAGAGGTTTTTCAAACCCTGATGCTCAATAGGAATTGAGACCTTTTAGACTCCCATTTTTATTAAGTGAGCGGCTGAATTGATTTTATTTGACGGATGCAAAGCATCCGTATGAAAAATAATATACAAAAAATAATGTCGACTTCCTCGTGGGTATGGAAACCATCTGAAGAAAATTCAGACATCGCATAATAATTTACAAGCTGCTTATAGTTGAAAAATGTCCATCACGGGAACCGAATCTAGATCCAATGGGATGAATCTGTGATCACATGATTCCTAGGCGCACAGAATGTTGCAATTTGTATAAAAGCAATAAGCAGGTATATATATAAAAGCAGTAAATATATATATACGAACATGATCACCAACCATGAAGCACCTCCATGGGGGATCAAAAATGTAAATAAAGCTATTAAAAGCTATCAACCGCCATGGAGGAAACTCCAGGCGGGACAAAACATAAATAAAGTTGTAAAGCGATCAACTACCACGAAGAAAACTCCAAGCAGGACGATATATATATATATATATATATATATATATATATATATATATATATAGCAGTAAATGCACCGGATGTAAAATACAGGCTCATCGAATAGAGTTCGACCACAGTTCAGTATATATATATTAGTATATATATATATATATATATATATATATATATATATATATATATATATATATATATATAAAAAGTTTAGTAAATGCAGGATATAAAATCCAGTATCATCGAGCAGAACCATAGTTCAAATATATAGTATATATAATATATATATATATATATATATATATATATATAAAAGCTAGTAAGCTTATTAGGATATAAAATCGGGCTCATCGATGCAGTCCCACACACAGTTAATATATATAATATATATATATATATATATATATATATATATATATATATATATATATATTAAAGCAATAAACACTCTGCATCAAGTACAGGCTCATCGAACAAAGTTCGAGCACACGATTCATATATATATATATATATATATATATATATATATATATATATATATAGAAAACAACTAAGCGCGCCTGCATCAAGTCAGGCTCAATCGAGGCATAACTCGATAATGTTAGATATATATATATATATATATATAGTATATATATATATATATATATATATAGGAGCCCTTCCATGCTTATTTGGTTCTTTATGGAGTGTATCTGACACCCCTTTTGAATAGTTGATAAACTTATTGGAAGGTGAGATTGAAACATAAATATACCCGGTAGTAATGACTTATGCAGGCTTTTATTTTAATATGAGGACCCCACCATAGTCGACATGTTGTCGGTTTGTTTAACTAAAATGAATTTTAATATTAAATAATGACAAAGTGCGACATGTAAACTTATATAAAAAAAAAATCAAACCGTAACAAGCTCTTACGACTTGTAAAAAAAAAAAAAAAAAAAATTACCATTAGTAGCATGACCTCTTACGACATGTAAAAAAAAATAATGGTACCTGAGTTCTTTATTTGCTATTTTTATAACAATATTTGTTATTTTATAAAAACAAATATTTTATAAAACAAATATTTTATAATAACAAATAAAGAATATAAAATATTTTATAAAACAAATATTTTATAAAAGATTTGTTTTATAAAATATTTGTTATAAAATATTTGTTATAAAAACATTTGTTATAAAAACATTTGTTATAAAATATTTATTTTTATAAAATATTTTATAATAACATTTGTTTTTATAAAATATTTGTTATTATAAAAATATTTGTTTTTATAAAATAACAAATATTGTTATAAAAAATAGCAAATAAAGAACTTGTGCCACTATTTGATTTTTATACAAGCGTAGTAAGAGGTTGTGCTTTCTTGGTAATTTATTTATTTATTTATTTATTTTTTTTATAATAAATACAAGTTTATCTTATTCGTATTATTTAATATTAAAATTTGTTTTAGTTAAACAAAGCGACAACATGTTGACTATGGTGGGGTCCTCATATTAAAATAAAAGTTTAAATAAGTTGTTACTACAGTGGGTATATTTATGTTTCAATCTCAAACCTTCCAATAAGTTTATCAACGGTCCAAAAGGGGGTGTCAGATGATACATCTATAGCAACCGATTGCTATGGAAGGGCTCCTATATATATATATATATATATATATATATATATATATATATATATACTCTGATGGAATGAAACCACTAGATCGAAGTCCCGCAAAAGCGAAAGTAACACGACTCTCAGCGTGTTGAAGGGTGTGTGCAAAGATGAAGAGAAAGACTCTAATGTGTGTGAGAAGGCTTACAACTGACTGATAAAAAAGGCTTCTATATCTTTAGAGTGGGTAAAAACTGGCTTTTGTGGGTACAAAAGAGGCTATATATGAGCTTACAGGTGTTTAAAAGTGGGAAAATAAACTGTATGGCGAGTGCAGAGCAAATTGTGCAGGGTTTCCCCGTCTTTTTACTCTTAAAAATCAGCACTCAAAGCCCTCTATTTATAGGCAATATGAGCCGCGGGTGTACCAGAGGCGGGTCGAGTCGGCCCGGGTTTGTCGGGTCCGGTCGTCTCGAAGTACGTGCACTCAAGCACTATAATGTCCACTCAGATTTTGAGAAGTGCAATCCGGGCATCCGTTTTAAGGTATACAAGACCTATTTTGGACTGTTGTTGTCGATAGTTGTATGATGGCATGGGATTAGAGTTTGTACGAAGTCATTAAAGATGGGACGATGCCCTCCGGTCTTCAAGCTTCAACTTTCATCCGTTACCCCGCACAATAGTCACTCGATATTGGTTAGCCTTGTGGGACATCGTTGCATAGAGACGTGATGTGGCATCGTGTTCGTCGAGATAACGATGTTTCCCCTCACCGGTGTTATCGTCAGATTGGGCCAATAAAGTAGACGTTGCTCAGACTTCGCTAAGATTGAACTGCTGCAATTGTTGAAGGTCCTCATTGTCATCTTTGAGGTGTGCCTGTCTTCCCGATGTTATTGCCAGGTTGGTACAGTGTATCTCGTGGTGAGCACCGAGATTGAAGCTGATGGCATTTGAAACATGCATTTTCGGGGTTATCTCCGAAACTTCATTCCTTGGGGTTATCACCAAGGTTAGTGGCTATTCCCATGGTTAGAACTGAGACTGGGTACCTCGGGGTTATCTCTGAGATTAATCAGTCTTCTCCAATGCTGCCGGTATTGTATCTGTAGGCCTCGGGGTTACATCCGAGGTTGAAATCATTACTCCCAGATTGCGATCCGGGGTTGATGCTGAACTCCCGGTAGTATCCGGTATGGATTTGGATTGTTTTTCAGGGTTCTCTCTTAAAAGGCGAATCTTTCCTCCTGCAATGTCAGCAATAGTAGTACAGAAAATTTCGAGTGTCTACAGATGCCCCTCTTTATCATACTCAAGCATGGCGATGCATGGGTAGGATAAAGAATCCTAGACACTTCAAACACAACAAGATAAATATGGTACTATGGATAGCAACATGATACAACTGTATGATGCATGTGTACGGGGTTGTGGCCCAACATGATGGGGATGATTGCTGGCTCCCTGTTGCTTCAACTGGGGATTGGCAATACTGACCAGATCTGATGTGCAAGCCGAATCTGTTATAATGTTGATGTTGGAGTTATCACCAAATTCCTGTGTTCTTGATAACGACTTGATCCTGAAGGGGTACCTCTTATGTGTAAGAGATCTGTGGGGATAAAGTGTGATCTGTTTAAGGATGTGTATAACATATTCCATTATCTATCGTCTTTGATAATGTTGACCTCTCCTGGTTAGTATCGCCAGAATATGTCACGATTCTGTTGGATTTATCGCCAACAAAGAAATCTTTATGTCGTGGATGTCGACCTTCGTTGACGTGTGAATCAACGGCTGAAATATTCTGTGAGATATACTATCAAGGTTGCTTGACCTTCGCTGACGTGTGAATCAACGGCTGAAACTCTGTGAGGAGATCGTCAAGGTTGCTTGACCTTCGCTGACGTGTATATCAACGGAGCATTACGTTGTGACCCCTGTCGGGATCCGCTTGGGAATATGAGCAGCCGAGGACATACGTTGTAACCCCCATCGGGGACTGACGTTGTAACCCCCGTCGGGGACCTACGTTGTAACCCCCGTCAGGGACCAACTTAGGGTAATGACCCGGAGTTGGCGGCATCGGACTTGTACGAGGTATTGCCGGATGTGATTTGTGACAAATGGGATCATTGGCAGGGTATACCTCGTGTTCGGGTGACTACCAATGAGAGATGTACAGGTTCAAAATCTCATCTGAGAAGACCAGGATTGTATGCTATTTTGCTCAATCGCGTGGCATGTTTATTCTTGATTTGACCTTTTTAGCCCGTAAGAACTCCGTTTTAACTCGAACTGGACCGAGCCGAAGGGGTGGGACCCACATAGAGGAGCCGCAGGTGCACCTGCTGCAGCCGCAGGCCCACCTGCTAAATCCTACAGCCTTCCTTTGCAAGTTCATTTCTAACTCACTTCGCTTAGAAAAAACCGCGAGCCTTCTTCAGATCTGCTGAGTTCGGGCTTCTTTCTACAAATTCTGTCACCGTACAAGTGTTCTACACTATTTTGGTAACGTATGCATGTATTTTTTTCCAGTTTCTGTCCGTTAGATTGTGAGATATTGCACGAAATGCATCTAAACACATAGTAGTGATTATGTATGCACAAATGACTTGATAAAAAATATTCAACTAGTAAATGTTAGTATTAAACCAATGCTGAACATAATGATGTGAAAAAATTTGACTTTTGAGACAGTCAAATTGACACCTTTTTCTGCTATTTTTTGTCCTATTTGAGGTCCAATGAGCAAAAGGTAGAATGGAAAAATACTCCTAGCATTGAGGTTGGCCTTATGCATGATGATTTTGATTTTTAATGCATATATTAGGTATATGACTTTGGGATAGGTGTGCTACTGAATGGCCACCTAGACATGCCTACGTGTATGTGGATAGTCCTATTTTCAAAGGGGACTATGGCGAAATTTTTCCAAATGTAGGCATTGGGTAGTCATGCACTTTAACTCTATTATATGTTAAAGTAAATGCATGCATGCATATAGTCATAAATGCATTTTAAAAAGCTCTAGGTAAGGAAATACCACACCCTTTCTGAGGTGATTTAGAGACTTGTTGTCCAGACATTGATGGATCCGGATCAGCCGAGCAGTTCTTACAGGACCGCTTCTGGCTTACGGCGGAGGGCTTCTGAAGTGCCTCATCCCCATTTTTTCAAATAGCCTCGTCGGTTGGTGGAGGCTGTGATACGTCCTGTCCAGGTAGATGTTCCAGACGTCAAGGACGAGGAGGTGGATATTGAGGATCCTGCTCCTGCTGCACATATCCCTCGCAAGGAGCTACCGAGCATCCAGGTTGTGAACCCAGAGTTGCGAATTTAAGGGTTTTGATGTTGATATGCATTTCATGTAGGTTCTAGGTTTTACACAGCCTCGAGGGAATTGGTTTAGCATCCACTCCATGTACTAGGCACTTCATCCTGATTATAGAGCAGTAGTGCATGAGTGGGGATTTGGGGCATTTTTCTCCATCCTTCCCCGTCGTTGTCCCTGGGGTTACCCTAGGGCATTGTCTGAGCGATGGTTTTATCGGTTCGATCACTCCCCACCCTTTGGATTGTGAGGTGATGATGACGCCTATGGATTGGCGATTTATCATAGGTATGGAGTTTGGAGGGGAGCCAGTGCCTTGCATGGCGAATATTACCCTCACTGCCGTCAGATCCTTATTAGGAGTTTCGGCAGAGGCGCTCAAAGGTAGGACTATCCGTTCAGATCCTTTGAGCGTAGATGTTATGAGTGGGCTATTGAGTGAGCCCATGCATGATGATGTCAGGATCAGGGATCGCGTTCTGCGGCGATTGTTCCTGATGATCATTCGAGGCTGCTTCAAAGTAGATAAATCTTCCACGATATCTTTCGCTTTGGTCAGTGCCACACGCGATGTGGACCATATAGGAGAGTATGACTGGGGCTCTTACACCTTTGCCTATTTCCTCTGGGGCATGCGTCTGCGCTCATAGGGTTTGACCAAGGCTTGGCTAGGATTTTACCCATTTCTGCTGATGAGTATTTCTCTTGTCTTTTTCCATTCACAGGTTAAGAGTGTTTACTGATAGCAGATGTTTTGCCATTATGTTGGCGATTTTTGGGCTATGAGAGGCTCCCATGTTTTAAATCCCATGAGTGTGTTAAGCTTAGATACCTATCCACGAGGACGACGATGGCACCATTCTATTTTGTCGGAGGTCCCCGTATGTCGAGGGCTAGCTTGGCCATTTTGTCATGTACAGTTTACATTGTATATATATTAAACAACATTATATATAACAGGGAAATATATTTTGGGATCACTTCCCTTTTAGATATGCCTTACTATTTGATTGATATTTTGCATGCTGCTTTAGGGCTTGTGGTCTTGATGTATTCTGAATTCCTCCTGGGTGGATAGACATTGAGTTGTCTCTGGATAGTTCAGAATGTATCATCGATCTATGTATCCCTACCATTTTTGGTGTCTTGGGATTTATTTTTGAATGGAGAATGGAGTTGAGTGTGGCTTTCCTCTTTGAGATTGATCGTACCACAGATGGTCGTCAGTATTTCTATTTAGGAGGAGCCTAGTTAATTCCACCTCTTATGGTTTGGTGTTGCTCTTCGAGGTATGACCGCAGCTTAGATGGTCGCCAAATCTCCTATTTTGGAGGATTTCAGGTAATTCCATCCCTTTGGTCTGAAGCCTAATGAAATGTAGTGGTCTGAAAGATAATCCCAATATCCGTTGATAATGATTTGTGTTTTGGTAGGGGGTGAGACCGCACCATGAATGGTTGCCTACGTACTCATATTGAAGAGGAGATCAGGTCTACGTAGTTCGAACCCGGTGTAAGAGGTTCAACGCTGTATATGGTTGACATGGTGTAGGAATGTTTTGGTTGTTTTTGTTTTATGTAAGAGGCATAAATGTTTTTTGTTATTTTGTTTTATTGCGTAGGGCCATATGAAATGGTTGCCTACGCACTCTCTATTGAAGAAGAGATCGGTCGACGTAGTTCGCCCTCGGTGGAAGAAAAGCATAATCCCATGTATGCGGTCAGTTGGGGAAAAAAAGTTTAATCCTAGGTTGAGGATAAACTGCAGGTGAAAAGTTTGATCCCAGGAATGGGTAGCCAAACTATAAACGGAAGAGGTTCAATCCACGGTGGGATGACCTAAGTCATAGGAATGCAAAGGAGAGCCAGGCTGCTGGCTTGAAATGGATGTTTCCCTGAGGGGCAAAGTGTTGGAAAGTTGTAGGTGGTAAAGGGTTAAAGAACCGGAATGACTAGTGACCTGATGATGATGCACCATTGGTGTTTCTTTGGTTACCGGACATATAATACCGTTTCACGGTGTTCGAGTTGATGAGTTGTGGAAATTCATCGTCGATAATTTCTTGCAATCTGAGAGCACCTCCTGTCAATACTTCCTTGACAATAAGCGGGCTCGCCGCCTTGATTAGGAGCGAATTTTCTCTCACGATCTTGGTTGTCAAGAATCTTCTTCAAAACCAAGTCGTTGTTGTTTAAAGCTGCAGAGCCAGGACTTTTTTTGTTGTAGGATCAGCAATCCTTTTCTTTGATATAATCGACCATGGAAGATAGCCGCGGTTCCTTTTCGCCTATTAGAGACAATTGGTGATACATGTCCTGTACCCATTGGTCTTCATCCGGTGACGTCGATCAATACTCGAGAGATTCCATCTCAACTTCTATGGGAACCTTTGCCTCCATCCCATAGGTTAAAGCGTAGGGGTTGCCCGGTTGAAGTGCGTTTGGAGGTTACGTGAGGCTATGAGTAAGAAGCGATAGGTCGGGCCAATCTTTGTGGTTGGCGGACATCTTTTGCATAATCTTCTTGATATTTTTGTTAGCCACTTCAGCAGCACCGTTCATCTTCGGACGATAGATGATAGAGTTAAGATGTTTGATGTGGAATTTACTACATAATTCCTCCATCATTTTGTTGTTGAGTTTTTTGGCATTGTCTGACACAATCACCTCTGGTTGTGCATATCGACAAATGACATTGTTTCTGATGAAATAAATGATTACTTCTTTAGTGACCCTAGGGAAGGAGGCTGCTTCTACCCACTTAGTAAAGTAGTCGATAATGGTAAAGATAAACTGATGACCATTACTGGCTTTAGGCTCAATGGGCCCGATAACGTCCATTCCCCACATTGAGAAGGGCCAAGGCGAACTAATATTGTGGAGTTCCCGTGGAGGGGCGTGTATAGCATTCCCATGAATTTGGCACTGATAGCATCTTTTGACGTGGTCGTTACAATCAGCTTTGAGGGATATCCAATAATGTCCCATCCTGAGAACTTTCTTGACAAGGAGGGAGCCACTCATGTGGGTACACAGACTCTGCCATGGATTTCATCCATAAGCCTTTGGACTTGATCTTTGTCTAGACATCTGAGGAGACCTAGTCCTGCATCTCTTTTGTAGAAGCGCATCTCCACTCGGTAGAATTTCATAGAAGTCGATGGATCCGCCTTTTCTCGGTCAGGCTCGCCTCGGTGGTGTAGATCCATCTCGCAGATATTCCTTGATATGCTGATACCAAGGAGTTTGGATGGGAGGTAGCTCATCCGATACTTCTCCAACGTAATTTCCATAGGCCGGGGCCTTGTGCAGGGAAGTTGTGACGCTCGGTGAGTGTTCCATGTCTGATATGTGAATCAAGGAGGCCAAAGTTGTTAATGCGTCCGTAAAGTCATTCCTATTACGGGGAATGTGTAGAAAGGAGATTTCTTCGAACTCCAAAGCCATCTTCAAAACCTGCCGATGGTAAGGCATCAAATGTAGTTCCTTGGTTTGATAGATTCTAGTGGATTGTCTGATTATCAACTCCGAATCTCCACGGACAGTTAACCGCCTGATGCCCATTGAACATGCAAGTTTTAGGCCCATGAGACAGCCTTCATACTCAGCCGTATTATTGGTGCTGACAAACTGTAATTTGACGGCAATGGGATACTGCTCCCCCGTACCAGATACTAGAACTTCCCCAGCTCCAGAACCTTCCATATTAACAGCTCCATCAAAATACATCTTCCATGACTGGTGTGTATCATACTGATGGTGTTGCTGCACTGTCATTACTCCTTCATCAGGGAAATATGTTTCCAAGGGTTTGAAATCCCCTGAAGGTGCGGCGGCCAGTTGATCCACAATTCCTTGACCTTTGATGGACTTTTGAGTCACACATACGATGTCAAATTGTTGTAGGATCAACTGCCATCTGGACAGCCGACAATTTAACATGAGTTTATTGAACACGTACTTGAGAGGATCCACGCGGGATATGAGATGGGTTGTGTGGCCATGTAGGTAATGTTGTAACCTCATGGAAGCCCATGCTAAAACACAACATGTCTTTTCGATCAGAGTGTACTTGTGTTCACTGCTGCTGAACCTTTTGCTGGGGTAATAGATAGGTCGTTCTTGGCCTCTATCGTCTTTCTGTCCCAGCATGCAGCCCATGGTGTTGTCACTTACGGACAGGTACATGAACAGGGGAACATCATCCCTAGGTGGTACCAAGACGGGAGCTTTGATTAGTTGTTTCATGATTGTAATGAAGGCATCCTAGCACTCGTCATTCCATTTCATGGAGGAGTTCTTCCTTAATATCTTGAAAATTGGTTCACAGGTTACTGTGAGTTGAGAGATAAACCTGCTGATGAAGTTGATTCTTCCCAAAAATCCCCATATTTCCTTTTCTGTCTGAGGAATGGGCATTTCAGTGATGGCTTGGATTTTGGCAGGATCCAGCTCTATCCCTTTGTGGCTGACTAGAAATCCTAGCAACTTGCCTGATTTAACGCCAAAGGCGCACTTAGTTGGATTCAACTTCAAGTTGTACTTACACAACCTGTTGAACAATGATGTCAATGATGTCATCCACATAGATCTCAATCTCTTTATGCATTAAGTCGTTGAAAAGAGTCATCATAGCTCGTTGAGAGGTAGCTCCGGCATTGATGAGGTCGAACAACAACCGTCTATAGCAAAAAGTTCCCTAAGGAGTGATGAAAGTAGTCTTCTCACGATCTTCCTCGGCAACCATGATCTGATGGTACCCATGCAGCAATCAAAGAAAGGAGTACATGTCGTATTATTGCAGTATTGTCAATGAGAATATGAATAAATGGCACGGGAAAGCTGTATTCTAAGCAAGCTTTATTCAAGTCCCGGTAATCCACACAAACTCGCACCTTCCCTCCAGGTTTAGGTACAGGCACGATGTTGGATATCCACTCAGGATATGTAGACACCGTGATGATGCCAGCTTGAAATTATTTCACAATTTCTTCTTTCACCTTTAAACTACACTCAAGTTTCAATCGCCTGAGTTTCTGCTTGACTGGCTTAAATCCCTCTTTAATGAGAAGGTGATGAAGGACAATGTCAGCGGACAAACCCACCATGTCTTCATGAGACCATGCAAACACATCCTGGAATTGGGTTAATAGCGCAACCATATCATTTTGTTGGTTTGGGGTAAGGTCTGAACCAATCTGTATTAACTTAGGGCTTTCTAAGGTTCCGAGATTGAAAGAAGTGTTTTGATCAAGGTTGGGTTTGGGTTTATCTTTGGCCCATTCTTGAATTTCTGGAGGCACCTCAATGTCATCCTGGATATTCATCAAGGCTGAATTCATCTCTACATCAAGGGTAAAATCCTTGTGTAGGAGAGGCATCGTATCCGCAAGTACAAGCACATCTAAATTCAGAGTCCTGAAACAAAATATGCTTTCACTTAGTATATATGAAATGTGTTGATCATACGGTGTTAGCATATCTTGGCAAAATAAAGCGCTAATCTTTTGCATGAAAAAGTAAGTTGTTATTATATCTATAGGGCAGAAAGAGTTTCTGCCCGCTTTACCCTCGTCGACCAAAGCAAGGAATGCTGTCTCAATTGGTAAGGGTAAAGTCCGGGTGGACCGCAGTGATGAAGGGATTGTCATCATCCTCCTTGTCCCGAATGATGGCCATTACGTCAGGGCAATCATCGTCTGCAGGTCAGATTCATTAGTATGTTCATCATGAGCGATGATGCGATATACGGACATCATCAAGTATGACGTCTTGTTTGATTCTTCATTCCTCTTCTTCCACTGCGGGATTTGGAACAACGATTTCTTTCTCCTTCACCAGTACCGGCTTAGGAAATAACATAGCCATTATATTGGTTGGCACCTTTACTGGAGGTTGTGCGGACTCAGAGTTTGAAGGGGAAGCCAAACGCCACAGGGTTGAAGATGAAAGAATCTGCTGATGCTTATGAGGATTCCTGTGACTAGAGCTGGCAGAATAGCCTAGTCCAGCTGTTCCAACTTGCTTAGTTAATCGAATGGGGTACTTGATACCCTTGCCATCTTTACCCAACCTTTGTCCCGGTTTATGCCCTAACGACATCATTTCTTGAGTGGCTGAAATCACCTCGGCAGAGATCTTAGGTTCGGGAAATGGTGCTCCAATAGCGTGGTATTGGGTGTTGCTTATTTCCAAAGCATGAAAACTGACTGGTTCTATGTCTGTATTGGCATTGATGAATGGCATGTCCCCATGCTGAGGAATCTCTGGTTCAGCGTTGACTTTGACCAGGCTATTGTTAATGATGTATTTCAATTGTTGGTGAAGAGTGGAGGGGACTGCCCCAGCCATTTGAATCCATGGTCGTCCCAAGAGCAGGTTATATCCCGAATCTATCTTGAGCACATGGAAAGATACGCAGAATGTGTGAGGACAAATTTTGATTGGCAGCTCAATTACTCCGACCGAGTTATGTCGGGCACCATCAAAAGCTTTTATGATGGTATGGCTACTCCGAATTCTGTTAAGATTGATATTCATCTTCACCAAGGTAGCATATGGGCAGATATTCAGAGAGGAACCTCCATCTATTAAGACTCCTGCTACCATGTATCCGGAGGATAAGACCGCAATGTGTAACGGTTTGCAATGACCGGTCCCTTTGGATGGTATGCCATCATCGGTGAAGGATATCACATTGTTGTTGAAAATGTGATCAACCATATGTTGAAACTTTTCCGTATCCACTGATGTCGGGAGATAGGCTTCTTCTAGAACCTTTAGGAAGACCTTCTGGTGATTCTCAGAGGTTAGGACCAAGTCCAAAATTGATATTTGTTGTGGGGCTTCTTTCAAGCTTAAAACCACCATAGCTTCATTATGACCCACATCGCGGAGGAATTTTTCAACCTTCTCCGTGGGTATTTTCCCCTTTGATTTGGTGGTAGACTTCATCACCCGTTGGGAAAGATACAATGGATTTTCCTTTGACACTGCAGCAGTTGTATGTGAGGTGGATGCTTCACCTTCTGCATAATTCCACGGAACCTTGCGCAAGCTAACAATAGGATATTGTGCTCTGCATGGCAAGTTGAATGGCTCGGGAGTGGCCAATTTCAAAGGATTGTTTCCTCCTTTGAGCTGAATTATTGGTGTTGTTAGTAAGTATTAACCCCTTCAGCTTCAGTGGATATAGCTGCTACCACACTTTTCCACTTAGTAGGGCATGCATTCTCACTTTCACGTAACATAGTGTCGTTATCTTCCAAGCGCAGTAAACCACTGTCGATTAGATTTTGAATAAGGTGGCGGAGTACCCAAAATTCTTACGTCTTTGTAATCATGAGGCGGGAATGGTATTAACATACTCCATCGAGTTATATCGAGTCGAACGGGGTTGATTAGAGGTGAAGAGAACTGATCCTTCCTTCATTGATTAACATGTGAAGGATTTCCTCCATGGGTTGGCCCAAATAGGTGAATTCGTTTGTTGGCCAAATCGACGAGCTTTGGCATTTGCTCTCTTCGTCACTTTGTCTTCCAAACATTTCATTTTTTTAAAACCGGCGAGGGAATATTTATGACAATAGGTAGAGAGGCGGCATACTCTGGTGATTAATTGTCGAGTCACTTGATCTTTGAGAAGTCACCGATTCATGATTGCTCAATTTATTTGCCGAGAGCTTTGATCTTTCGTTCCATTGTGAATTGGAACTTGGCATAATCCCATTTGTCATCACTATCTTTGAGGGTCATGGAAGATTCACAGCTAAAGTTGGAACTCTGTCCATTGCTCCAATTGATCATGTTAACCTCTTCTTCTTTGTGTTGAGGAAGAGGGTTGTCTTGAACTTGAGGCTGATCGGGTTTGGTGACAACGATCTCCCCATTGTCTATTAGGTCCAGGATCTTGTGTTTCAAGGTCCTACAATCCTGAGTATCATGTCCAGGTGCCCGGCATGATAAGCACATTTCATAGCAGCATTGAAACCCCCTCCATTAGGGCTAGCTGGTGGAAGAAGATGCGTGATTTTCTTCTGTGTTGTCAGAAGATTAAGAATGTTCTCGAGGGTATCCCCTAAGTGTGTAAACACTCGAGGGCATTTGACTTCTCCACCTTTTGGTACCGGAAGGTTTGCAGACTGTGCTGGAAAGGGAGTGTAGTTTCTCCTTTGAATAGGCATGTTTCCCCTGTAGTATCAGGGAAACATCTTCTTCTTTCTTTTTATGGACCCTCCGGGGGTTGTTCCCATAATTTCCAGATTGGATGTGGTCTGCGCAGCGACTTTGAGTGAAGCTAGGTCTTGAATCTTTTTCGACTTCAATCCCATCGAGCCATCTCCTCATGTTTAACCATTTCAGAAAGCGATTGGTGTGCGATCTTGGCTAAAACTCTCTCATAGATGGGAGCTTCTTGTATGTCTATGAATGTCATGACCATTTCTGATTCCGTCATGGCAGGACTTACTTGGGCAGCTAGGCGTCTCCACCTTTGAGCATACTCTCTCCGAATGACTCATTAGACTATTTTTTATCTTGGTAATTTGATCGATCAGAGCCATCGAGTTTGAAAAGCGTATTGAATGAGGAAGGCGTGTGCTAGCTCTTCCCAATTTGTAGATTTTGGAGTTGTTTAATCTTGTGTACCACGAGCAGGCTTCTCGGTTAGACTCTTTTGGAATAATTGCATTCTGAGCTTTTCATCCTCTGCATAGGATCCAAGTTCTCCAATAAATACTTTTAAATGTGTATAAGGATCTCCTAACCCGTCATATTTTTCAAAGTCAGGAGTTTTAAATTTTTCTGGGTAATGAACACCAGGAAAAATACACAGATCAGCATATAAAACACTCTAGTGGGTTCCAATTCTTTTGATAGCGCGAAGGGTCTCTTCCATTTGGAGGACTTTATTTTTGATGTCACTAGTGTCTGGATCTCCAGTGGGATGGGTAGCATCATGATTTTGTTGGTTGTATCCAACTGTAGTTCAGGTATGGTAATGACCGGGATTCCTCCTTGTGTGGAGGATTCAGTATGTACGGGTATTTTCTGACCCTGTGTAGACTGGTGTAATTCTTTTAGTAGAACAGCCAAATCTGTAATTTGTTTACGTAATCCATCGAATTCTTTGCGAGAAACTGGATTAAGTTCAGTCTAGTCGGATGACGACATGATTGACTGTAGGTCTGTTGCCTTTTTGGACTTTGACCGTGTAGTAGGTCCGATTAATTCCCTGCAAAAGACTTGCATAGTTTAGTCTTTAGGGAATGTATGTAATAACATGTTATGTGATGTGTTCGTTTTAGGAATTTTATCCTGCAAAACGGGTGTCAGCTGTTTGTAACATGTATGTGGACACATTGCTTCATATTTCTCATTACATGGAGATATATATGGAATGAAATTACTTGTAATTGTGTTTACAAGTAATTGAAATGAGAGCATGAAGAGACTTTCCTCCGTTTGGGTTTATCAGAGGCTGACCTATCTTAGGTTACTCTCGCGGATTTTTGGCATGAAGGTTCCCAAATCATCATGATCTACTAGGCGGGAAGTTAATCCAGGTCTTTTCATTTGGGAGGGCAATTTGGGTGGTGCCTTTCCCGAGCCTCGGAGAATTAGACTTCTCACGAGTCCAGTAATCAAACACCGACGGGATAGCCTCCTGGTGGAGGGACCACACAACATACATCGCGTCTCACCGTATGAAATGATGACATGTGTGAAGCACTAATATCATAAGCTGTTTATAGTGCGAAGCACTAACATCACACGCAGATATGATGTGAAGCACTAAGTTCAATCAAGACATGAATTCATACACATTCATCCAATGTAAATGCAACATCCACACATAAGCAGATAACAGTTTTGAAAAGATTGCAATAGCGGCTTAAGTTGTGAAACCCCAGATTTTATGAATAAAGAATTAATTTTCTCGATTTTTTTTTTATATTATGGTGTGAATTTGAGATAATGTTATAGTTGTGGGTAATATAAATTTTGCAAAGTATGCAAGTTGTTATATAATATTCGATTGGTCGGGGAATATTCGTTTTAACAGGAATATTAAATCTGTTGCACAATCAACGATGGACCCCTAGCGGAATTATTGTCGACCGAGAAAGCGACAAAAATATTTTATTGAAAATAACGGCGGAAGTTTTCTTTGTTGATCTTTGTTGATTTACTCGGTAGTAAAAAGTACAAAGAATGCGTTGTTGCATAGTAGCACACGGTATTGATTATTGATATTTATGTGAGAAATCACTCAGTTTTGTTCAATTATTGCTACAATAGTTGCTACATAGTATCTCACATTATTTGATTAAATTATTGTTGATTTAGAAGTTTTGTTTTATTCGTATTATTAACGTAATAAAAAGAAACATCTTTTTATATAAAACAGAATACTTTATTAAAGTTATTCTATAAATAGAATATATTATATTTTATTATGCATAGTGTTTGCATAGTTACTGCATAGTGTTTGTATAGTAAAAATCTTTTTATATAAATAGAATATATTATAATTAAAAGATTTTACTTTAAATATGGACCGTCAGATTAAAGTAAATAAATCTGGACTGTTCATGGATTAGTTACTATGCATTCCATTTTCCTATAAATAGAAGCTCATTTCTTCATTATTTTCTTACAAATTCACTGAACTCTAGAGAGAGAAACTATAGAGAGAGACTATAGAGAGATAGAAGAAAAGTTTTCTGCTACTTCACTACTCTTATATCAAGTATTATTTTACGGTAAGGGATATTATTCTTTTATATTCATGAAGAGAACTTCTTTTATTCCATTTCTTTATTGTTCTGTTGGAATAACCTGTATACGCGGGCTACCCTATACTTGGTGACATTCTTATATTATTACATCTTTATTATTACTGCCGGAATATCACATGCATGTCTTTGTCACTTGGACACTGGTTCCATTTTATTATTACATTGAATATCCTGTTTTGTGCTATTATCTGTTGGACTGGTTTCATCATTTATTATTCCACATTATTATTTTGTTGGAACATCATGTCAGTGTGAATTTCACCTGACCTGGTTCGGTTATTATTATTCTATTGGAATAACCGTCTATGCAAAGTACTCGCATGCATGGTTTTATCTTTTGTTATTCCATTCGGTATTATACTCAGTTGGTTAAAGTTTTAACTTCTATACTCCATGAAATTAGTAGAATATCCTTGTTATTTGCGCTTCATCCAGTATTTTTCATGGAAATATTCTTCTGAGCATTCTTGAATTTTATTATACAAAGAAGTATCATGTTGACAATTTGGACGTTATTGGTTCCTGGACAAATTAATTCTTGAACTTGTTTAATTGAATTCTTATATCATTGTCATCATCCTCACATTTATATTTATTGAAAGCCATCTGTGGCTTGTAGTGTATAGATGGACTTGGTATGATTATGACCAGGGATTATTCGGTATAGTCATGACCGTAATGTTTCAAATGATGTGAAAATTAAAAGTCCTCATTGGCCCGTAGTGCATTGATGGATAGTTTTTGGTATGATTATGGCTATGGATTCTCTTGCCGAGGTGCAAAGATGAATTGATTTATGGCATGATCGGGAATAGTTGATGAAAACACGATTATCTTTGGCCCGTAGTGCATGGATAATTCGTGGTCGTGATACTAAATAATATCCTTGGCCTTTAGTGCAGGGATGATTTAATGATGTGGATTATTTATTGAGCCGAGTCTCAGTGATAAAAGCGATGAAAAACCTTTTTAATCATAAAAGATAGTAGATTTTATTTTCTACTTGACTCTTTTATTGGATTGCTTGTTCCGCTGCAGTTAAACTTGATGTCTATTGTATTTTATCAGTTTAACATTGTTGGTGGCTAATGATAATTTATTTTGCAATATCTTAGTCCTAATATTTCTTGCTGGGCTAGTTGAGCTCACCCTTTCTTTCACTGTTCTCTTCAGGAAATGAATATATAGCTGGGACGAGTCGAGGAATGGAGTGATGGTCCAGAGGATAGCATTAGTAGTCCTCACTATTCTGTGAAATAGTGTGTTAATAATTGTAATGAGGACTCCTTTAGAGTTTGTATAATCTCTAGTAGACAATAATTGTATTTAAACTCACAGTTATGTTTTGTCGTATTGTACACAACAGTTGTATTAGTAAGTTGTATTTGACTTTTGTACCATGTATCTGGCGACCCAAGATGGGTGATGTATACCTAATTTTTGGGGCGTCACAGTCGGTATCAAGTCTTAGGGATATGATCCCTGGCTAAGATGTGAGATAAGAACTAGAAGGGGAGAGACGGGGAATTCCTTCGCTAGTATGACTTACCTAAGTTTATTTGGTATTTAATTGGTAGGTCAAAGTGTAGGAATAATATGTGATATGTTAATTAACCCTTGTTTTGTGGCAGTGCTTGAAAATGGCATCCGAGAATGTTAAGATTATCAATGGAGCAGAGGAGACCGTTGAGTCTCCACAGATCAATAATCAGGATAATGTGCAACTAGAGGACAATACTCCTCATGAAAACAATAACACCGATGAAATGGTGAATGATAGGATGGTCAGAGACTTTATGCAATTCATGCAACAACAAGCGAAGGCAACTCATGTCCAAAATAAAGGTAGAAATACTAATAACTCTCGGACGGTCACCGCTAAGCAGTTTAAGGAGCAATTCATGCAACAACGGGTGAAGGCAGCTCCTGTCCATAATGCAGGTGGAAAGAATGGTAACCCACTGTTGGTCACCGCTAAGAAGTTCAAGGAGCTGGGACCACCGGAGTTTTTGGGAAAGCCAAAACCACTTAAGGCGGAGACATGGATAAAGCAGATTACCAAGATATTTGATATCTTGGAATGCTCAGAGGAGCAAAAGGTTCCATTCGCCACCTTTATGTTGCGCGAAGAATGAGATCATTGGTGGGAATCTATAAAGCGCATACCCGACTGGCCTTTTCAAGATGTCTTGGGAGAAGTTCCAAGAATTATCTAACGACAAGTACTTTCTTGAAAGTATTCGTCACATGAAGGAGGTAGAATTCATCAAGCTGGAGCAAAACAATATGACCGTGTCACAGTACGAGGCTATGTTTGCGGAGTTATCCCGGTTTACATCCCATTAGGTCGATAATGAGGAGCGAATGACGCGAATGTTTTTGCGAGGTTTGAAACCCGATATACGTCAATACCTCATTTCTCAAAAAATTTGTTTATATTCAGATGTTGTGAATAGGGCTCAGTTATTGGAGCACGATAATGAGTCAGCACAACCAAAAGGCAACGACCAACAACACGATACTAATCATATTGGTGGCAACGGTCATCAGAACAACGATAACCATCGTGGGGGATATTATCATGCCAAGGATGGTAACCATTTCGGTGGTAATCATGGCCAAGATAATAAGAATGGACATTTTAAGAAGAGAAAGTTCAACAATGACATGAAGACGTCGGCACCAGCACCCGTTTCAAAGGAAGAAGAACGCCCATCGGTTGTATGTTTCAAATGCGGACAAGAGGGACACATCCGTCAAAGCATTTAATAATCCAAAGCGTGTTTTAATTGCGGAAGAGAAGGTCACCTAGATCGATTTTTGTCGTATGGTGAAGTCAAGTCCAACCGGGATAGTGATGCCAAAGGATGTCCCGAAGACAAGCGCGGTAGGTAGTTTAAGAGAGCATTTTTTTCTCGTGACGAGGAACTGAATAAAATTATCACGGGTAAGTTAATCATAAGCTCTTACGAAGTCTATCTTGTGTTGAATACCGATTCTACTCACTCTTTTATTTCACCTAGTTGTGTTCAATGTTTGTACTTAACTCCAGAGAAGTTAAACTTTGATTTATCTATTGAAACTCCACTGGGAGAAACCTTCGTTACCTCCACTGTTTATAAATCTTGTTTGATTCAAATCGACACTTTCACGTTACCTGTCGATCTTATCTCTTTGAAAATACTTGCCTTTGATGTGGTTTTTTTTGAAACAATTGGTTAACTACTCATCATGTTTTTCATAAGGTTGTTAGCTTTCATATTCCTAACCAACCTATTATGCGAATTTAAGCAACCAAACCACTAAATTCAATCATTGTCATATCAAGCCATAAGTAAAGAGCCCCGATCCTTTTGTTGATAACTTCCTTGTGTGGAATGCACGAAGCGGACTTTACGTGGCGGCGTCGTGAATGACGATGACAAGTTGATAAGTATCATTGTGAGGTGTTATCTAGGTTAAAGGATAGAAGTCACAGTTGGTATCAATGTGATGTACTATCCAAGTCTTGGATGAGAGTAACAGTTTTGAATGATATTTCTATCATTAATAAATCTCCTGACGTATTCCTGAAGACTTTTTAGCCTACCCCAGAGCGTGAAATCGAATTTTGTATTGACACTAGTACAAAACCCATTTCTTAAACCCTCAAAATATTTCTTCAACTAAAACGAACGTAACATGCACCAAAGTCGTTGACTCGAGCTGTTGAAGATTACGATCGTACTATTCAATAGCATCGTGGAAGAGTGAACGTGGTAGCTGACGCGTTGAGTAGAAGATCGTATGCGTTTACGAGTTCGATGTTGTTAACACAAAAGCCCATTTCGTATGACTTACAAATGATGGAGATAGAGTTAGAGACTCTAGGAACCCAAGTGAAGATAACGAATATACGAGTAGAATCGACTTTAATCGATAAAGATAAAGCCGCTCAAGCAGCATACTCAGAGCTGATGAATGTGAAGAAGAAGGTTCAAGAGGGCGTTATTCTAGAAGCAAGAATCGACGAAGAAAGGAAATCTCAACCCTCGATTTAATTGGCCCATTTGAAATCCTTGATTGAGTAGGAACTGTGGCTTATAGACTCGTTTTACCGCCAAGTATGTCACGTGCTCATAATGTTTTTAACGTATCAATGTTACATAAATATGTGGATGACCCGAACCACATTATTAATTTAGAATCGGATGAGATAGCGGATGATTTAACGTATGAGATCTCGTGTTAAAATCCTGGATAAGAAGAATCGTATCCAAGACTCGAGGTTATACCTCAAGAGTTAGAATCGAAATGAAGTCAAGGTATCCTCACATTGTTTGGCATACCAGAATCGTCACGTAAATTTGAGGGCGAAATTCCATAAGGAGGGAGATTGTGAAACCCAGATTTTATGAATAAAGAATTAATTTTCTCGAAATAATTTTTTTTTATATTATGGTGTGAATTTGAGATAATGTTATAGTTGTGGGTAATATTTATAAATTTTGCAAAGTATACAAGTTGTTATATAATATTCGATTGGTCGGGGAATATTCGTTTTAACGAGGATTATTAAATACAACGACACAATCATTGGTGGACCCCTAGCGGAATTATTATCGGACTAAGAAAAGCGACAAAAATATTTTATTGAAAATAACGCGCGTTGATCTTTGTTGAACTACTCGGTAGTAAAAGTATAATGTCTGGCGTTGTTGCATAGTAATAGCACACTTGTATTGATTATTGATAATTATGTGAGAAATCACTCAGTTTTGTTCAATTATTGCTACTGATAGTTCTTTGCATAGTATCTCACATTATTTGATTCAATTATTGTTGATTTAAAAGTTTTGTTTTATTCGTATTATTAACTTAATAAAATAAAAACATCTTTTTATATAAAACAAAATACTTTATTAAAGTTATTCTATAAATAGAATATATTATATTTTATTATGCATAGTGTTTGCATAGTGCGATAGTGTTTGCATAGTAAAAATCTTTTTTATATAAATAGAATATATTATATTTAAAAGATTTTTCTTTAAATATGGACCGTTAGATTAAAGTAAATCAATCTAGACCAGTTCATGGATTGAATACTTATGCATTCCACTTTCCTATAAATAGAAGTTCATTCCTTCATTATTTTCTTACAATTCTTTGAACTCTGAGAGAGAAAATATAGAGAGAGACTATAGAGAGATAGAAGAAAAGTTTTCTCGCTACTTCACTACTCTTATATCAAGTATTATTATTTTTACGGTAAGGGATATTATTCTTTTGTATTCAAGAAGAGAACTTACATTATTCCATTTCATTATTGTTACGTTGGAATAACTTTTGTATCGCTGCGGGCTAACCTATACTAGCGACATTCTTCAATTATTACATCTTTATTATTACGTCGAATATCACCGCATGCGTGATATCGTCGGACTGATTCCATTTTATTATTACATCTTTATTATTTACGCCGGAATATCTTGTATGCATGCTATATCTGTAGGACTGGTTCCATCATTTATTATTCGCATTTATTATTACATTTGGAACATCCTGTTGGTGTGAATTTCACGACACAGTTACATTATTATTATTACATTGGAATAACAAATCATCAAGAAATCTGCATGCATGGTGATATCTTTTGTTATTCCATTCGGTATACTCAGTTGGTTAATGTTTTAACTTCTATAGACACAATTTATGTTTTGTCGTATTGTACACGACAGTTGTATTAGTAAGTTGTATTTGAATTTATGTACCATGTAAGTGGCGACCCAAGATGGGTGAAGTATACCTAGTTTTGGGGGTGTCATAGTTGGTATCAAAGCTTAGGGATATGATCCCTAACTAAGATGTGAGATAAGAACTAGGAGGGGAGAGACGGGGAATTCCTTCGCTATTATGACCTACCTAAGTTTATTTGGTATTTAATTGGTCGATCAAAGTATAGGGATAATATGTGATATGTTAATTAACCCTTGTTTTGTGGCGAGTTTGAAATGGCATCCGAGAATGTTGAGATTATCAATGGAGCACAGGAAACCATTGAGTCTCCACAGATCAATAATCAAGATAATGTGCAACTAGAGGACAATACTCCTCATGAAAATAATAACACCGATGAAATGGTGAATGATGGGATGGTCAGAGACTTTATGCAATTCATGCAACAACAAGCGAAGGTAGCTCATGTTCAAAATAAAGGTAGAAATACTGATAACTCTCGGACAGTCACCGCTAAGCAGTTTAAGGAGCAATTCATGCAACAACGGGCGAAGGCAGCTCCTGTCCATAATGTAGGTGGAAAGAATGGTAACCCACGGTTGGTCACCGCTAAGCAGTTCAAGGAGCTGGGACCACCGAAGTTTTTGGGAAAGCGGAACCACTTATGGCGGAGACATGGATAAAGCAGATTACAAGATATTTGATGTCTTGGAATGCTTTAGGAGCAAAAGGATCCATTCGCCACCTTTATGTTGCGTGAAGAATGAGATCATTGGTGGGAATCTATAAAAGCATACCCGACTGGCCTTTTTCAAGATGTCTTGGGAGAAGTTCAAGAATTATCCAACGACAAGTACTTTCTTGAAAGTATTCGTCACATGAAGGTGGTAGAATTCATCAAATTTGGAGCAAAACAATATGACCGTGGTGTCGCGAGACGAGGCTAAGTTTGCCGAGTTATCGGTTTGCATCCCATTTGGTCGATAACGAGGAGCGAATGGCGCGAATGTTTTTGCGAGGTTTGAAACCCGATATCGTCGATACCTAATTTCTAACAAAATTTGTTTATATTAGGATGTTGTGAATAGGGCTCGAGTTATTGGAGGCGCGATAATGAGTCAACACAACCAAAAAGCGAGGACCAACAACACGATAATAATCATCTTGGTGCAGCGGTCATGAACAACGATAACCATCGTGGGGATATTATCATGCCAAGAATGGTAACCATTTCGAGGGTAATCATGGCAAGATAATAAGAATCGACATTTTAAGAAGAAAAGGTTCAACAATGGCGTGAAGGCGTCGGCACCAATTACTGTTTCAAAGGAAGAAGAATGCCCATCGGTCGTATGTTTCAAATGCGGACAAGAGGACACATCCGTCAAAGCTATGCATAACAATCCAAAGCGTGTTTTAATTGCGGAAGAGAAGGTCACCTAGATCGATTTTGTCATATGGTGAAGTCAAGTCCAAGCTGGGATAGTGATGCCAAAGGATGTCCCGAACAAGCCAAAGCCCGGTAGTTTAAGAGAGAGCGTTTTTTCTCGTGACGAGGAACACGAATAAAATTATCACGGGTAAGTTAATCACAAGCTCTTACGAAGTCTATAAGTGTTAGATTCTTGGTTCTACTCACTCTTTTATTTCACCTAGTTGTGTTCAATGTTTGTACTTAACTCAGGAGAAGTTAAACTTTGATTTATCTATTGAAACTCCATTGGGAGAAACCTTCGTTACCTCCGCTGTTTATAAATCTTGTTTGATTCAAATCGACACTTTCACGTTACCTGTCGATCTTATCTCTTTGAAAATACTTTCCTTTGATGTGGTTTTTTTTGAAACGATTGATTAACTACTCATCATGTTTTTCGTAAGGTTGTTAGCTTTCATATTCTAACCAACCTATTATGCGAATTCAAACAACCAAACCACTAAATTCAATCATTGTCATATCAAGCCATAAGTAAAAAGCCTCGATCCTTTTGTTGATGACTTCCTTACGTGGAATGCCGAAGCGGACTTTTCTATAGGCGGCGTCATGAATAGCGATGACAAGTTGATAGGTATCATTGTGAGGTGTTATACGGGTTGAGGATAGAAGTCACGAGTTGGTATCGATGTGATGTACTATCCAAGTCTTGGATGAGAATAATGATTTTGAATGATATTTCTATCATTAATAAATCTCTGACGTATTCACGAAGACTTCTTAGCCTACCCCGAGGCGTGAAATCGAATTTTGTATTGACACCGATACAAAACCCATTTCTTAAACCCTCAAAATATTTCTTCAACTAAAGCGAGCGTAACACGCGCTGAAAGTCGTTGACTCGAGCTATTGAAGATTACGATCGTCTTATTCAATATCATCGTGGAAGAAGCGAAGCGTGGTAGCCGCGGCGCGTTGAGTAGAAGATCGTATGCGTTCTGAGTGCGATGTTGTTAACATAGAAGCCCATTTAAATGCGACTTACAAATGATGGAGATAGAGTTAAAGACTACAGGAACCCAAGTGAAGATAACGAATATATGAGTAGAATCGACTTTAATCGAAAAGATAAAGCCGCTCAAGCTACATACTAAGAGGCGATGAATATGAAGAAGAAGGTTCAAGAGGCGTTATTCTAGAAGCAAGAATCGACGAAGAAAGGAAATCTCAACACTCGATTTAATTAGCCCATTTGAAATCCTCGATTGAGTAGGAGGCGTGGCTTATAGACTCGTTTACCGCCAAGTATGTCACGTGCTATTAACGTTTTTAACGTATCAATGTTACGTAAATATGTGGATGACCCGAACCACATTATTAATTTAGAATCGGACGAGATAGCGGATGATTTAACGTATGAGATCTCGTGTTAAAATCCTAGATAAGAAGAATCGTATCCAAGACTCAAGGTGTAAGACCCCAACTTTTATAAATAAAGATGAATTTTCTATAAATATTATTTTTGAATATTATGGAATAATTTGATATAATGTTATAGTTGTGGGTAATATTTATAAATTTTGCAAAATATGCAAGTGGTTATATTATATTCGATTGGTGGGGAATATTCGGTTTAGCGAGGAACATTTAGATAACTGGCTCAATCATTGGTGGACCCCCTAGCGAAATTATTATCGGATTGAAAGCGACAAAAAATATTTTATTAAAATAATGGCGGAAGTTTTCTGGTTGATCTTGTTGAACTACTTTCGGTAGTAAAAAATCACGATGTCGTGTGGTTGCATAAGCCTTGCAGCGGTATTGATTATTGATGCTTATGTGAGAAGTCACTCGGTTTGATTCCATTATTTTCGATTAATAATATGAATTATTATAGCGATAATGACGTTTTGTTTTATTAGTATTATTAACGTAATAAAAGCGAAACATCTTTTTATATAAGCGAGAATACTTTATTAAAGTTATTCTATAAATAAAATATATTATATTTTATTATGCATAGTGTTTTGCATAGTGTTTTGCATAGTGTTGCATAGTGTTTGCATAGTAAAATGTTTTTATATAAATAGATTATATTATATTTTATTTAAAAGATTTTTGCTTTAAATATGGACCGTTAGATTAAAGTAAATCAATCTGGACCGATTCATGGATTAATTACTATGCATTCTATTTTCCTATAAATAGAAGCTCATTCCTTCATTATTTTCTTACGAATTCTTTGAAACTACAGAGAGAGAAACTATAGAGAGAAAGAAGAAAAGTATTACGCTACTTCACTTTGCCGATATTAGGTTCTTCTAAGGTAGGGAATATTATTTGTTGTACCGTAAGGGGTGTTATTCTTTTGTATTCATGAAGAGAACTTCTTTTGTTATTCCATTCTTATTTATTACATTGGAATAACTTTTGTATCTGTGAATTCCCTATACTTGGTGATCTTCTTCTTTTATTCCATTCTTCTATTATTACATTGGAACATCACATGCGTGTTTTTTACAGGACACTGGTTAAAATCTTTATTATACGTTGGAACATCACATGCATGTGTTTTACAGGACCTAGTTAAGATTTTATCATTACGTTGGAATATCCTATCTACGTGTGTTTTACAGGATCTGGTTCCATCTTTATTATTACATTGGAACATCACGCGGTGTGAATTTCACTAACTTTGGTTCCGTTATTTATTATTCTATTGGAATAACTTTGCACTGTGTGATCTATCGAATGCATGGTGATTTCTTTTGTTATTCCATTCTTTATTATACCCGATTGGTTAAAACTTTGACTTCTATATACTCCATGAAATTAGTAGAATATCCTTGATATTTGCGTTTCATCGATATCTTTTCATGGAAATATTCTTCGATCATTCTTGAATTTTACTCTACAAAGCGATTATCATGTTGTGCCAGTTTGGATGTTATTAGTTCTGAATAACTTAATTCTTGAACTTGTTTTATTGAATTCTTATATCATTGTCATCATCCTCATATTTTTTAAAAGTCATACGTGGCTGTAAGGCATGGATGGACTTGGTATGATTATGACCGAGGATTATTTAGTGTAATCATGGTAGTAATGTTACAAATGATGTGGTAAAAGTCTTAAGTGGTAGTAGTGCATTGATGAACGATTGTTGGCATGATCATGACCATTAATGAATACACAACTATTCTTGGCCCGTGAGTGCGGGAATAATTGTGGTGCGTGATACTAAAGAATATCCTGGCCAGTAGTGCGAGGGGTGATTCGATGATGTGGATTATTTATTAAAGTTGAGTCTCGGCTATATGATGATGAAAAACCTTTTAAATCATAAAAGATAGTAGATTTTATTTTCTACTTGACTCTTTTAATGGATTGCTTGTTTCTAACTGCAGATTAAACTTGATGTTTATTATATTTTATCGGTTTAACAATGTTCAAGGCTATTGATAATTTATTTTGCATTATCTTAGTCATAATATTTCTTCTTTGGGCTAGTTGAGCTCACCCTTTCTTTCCTTGTTTCTTGAGGAAGTGAGAACATACATTTGGGACGAGTCGGGGAGCGGAGTAATGGTCCGAGAGGATAGCATTAGTAGTCCCTCACTATTACGTGAAATAGTGTGATAATAATTGTAATGAGGACTCCTTTTGAGTTTGTATAATATCTAGTAGACATTATTTGTATTCAAACTCACACGTTTATGTCGTATTGTACCACAGCAGTTATATTAGTAAGTTGTATTTAAATTACATACCATGTATCGACTACCCAAGATGGGTGATGTATACCTAATTTTGGGGTGTCACACAAGGTTACACCTCAAAAATTAGAATCGAAATGAAGTCAAGGTATCCTCACATTAGCATACCAGATATCGCACGTAAATTTCGAGGGCGAAATTCCATAAGGAGGGAGATTGTGAAACCCCAGATTTTATGAATAAAAATTAATTTTCTCGAAATAATTTTTTTTTATATTATGGTGTGAATTTGAGATAATGTTATAGTTGTGGGTAATATTTATAAATTTTGCAAAGTATACATGTTGTTATATAATATTCGATTGGTCGGGGAATATTCGTTTTAATAGGGAATATTCGTACAACTACACAATCATTGGTGGACCCCACAACGGAATTATTGTCGGACTAAGAAAACGACAAAAATATTTTATTGAAAATAAAGCGTTGATACTGTTGAACTACTCGGTAATAAAAGTATAGTAATACGCATTGTTGCATAGTAGCACACTGTATTGATTATTGATAATTATGTGAGAAATCACTCAGTTTTGTTCAATTATTGCTACAATAGTTGCTGCATAGTATCTCACATTATTTGATTCAATTATTGTTGATTTAAAAGTTTTGTTTTATTCGTATTATTAACTTAATAAAATAAAAACATCTTTTTATATAAAACAAAATACTTTATTAAAGTTATTCTATAAATAGAATATATTATATTTTATTATGCATAGTGTTTGCATAGTGTTTGCATAGTAAAAATCTTTTTATATAAATAGAATATATTATATTTAAAAGATTTTTCTTTAAATATGGACCGTTAGATTAAAGTAAATCAATCTAGACCGTTCATGGATTAGTTACTATGCATTCCATTTTCCTATAAATAGAAGTTCATTCCTTCATTATTTTCTTACGAATTCACTGAACTCTAGAGAGAGAAACTATAGAGAGAGACTATAGAGAGATAGAAGAAAAGTTTTCTGCTACTTCACTACTCTTATATCAAGTATTATTTTACGGTAAGGGATATTATTCTTTTGTATTCAAGAAGAGAACTTCTGTTATTCCATTTCTTTATTGTTCTGTTGGAATAACCTGTATACGCGGGCTAACCTATACTTGGTGACATTCTTCAATTATTACATCTTTATTATTACGTCGAGAATATCACGCATGTGATGTATCGTCGGACTGATTCCATTTTATTATTACATCTTTATTATTACGCCGGAATATCTGTCTGCGTGCTATGTGGGACTGGTTCCATCATTTATTATTCCGCATTTATTATTACATTTGGAACATCCTGTTGGTGTGAATTTCACGACACGGGTTCTATTATTATTATTCATTGGAATAACTAATCTCATCAAGCACCGCATGCATGGTGATATCTTTTGTTATTCCATTCGGTATACTCAGTTGGTTAATGTTTTAACTTCTATAGACACAATTTATGTTTTGTCGTATTGTACACGATAGTTGTATTAGTAAGTTGTATTTGAATTTATGTACCATGTAAGTGGCGACCCAAGATGGGTGAAGTATACCTAATTTTGGGGGCGTCATAGTTGGTATCAAAGCTTAGGGATATGATCCCTAACTAAGATGTGAGATAAGAACTAGGAGGGGAGAGACGGGGAATTCCTTCGCTAGTATGACCTACCTAAGTTTATTTGGTATTTAATTGGTCGATCAAAGTATAGGGATAATATGTGATATGTTAATTAACCCTTGTTTTGTGGCAGAGTTTGAAAATGGCATCCGAGAATGTTGAGATTATCAATGGAGCACAGGAAACCATTGAGTCTCCACAGATCAATAATCAAGATAATGTGCAACTAGAGGACAATACTCCTCATGAAAATAATAACACCGATGAAATGGTGAATGATGGGATGGTCAGAGACTTTATGCAATTCATGCAACAACAAGCGAAGGTAGCTCATGTTCAAAATAAAGGTAGAAATACTGATAACTCTCGGACAGTCACCGCTAAGCAGTTTAAGGAGCAATTCATGCAACAACGGGCGAAGGCAGCTCCTGTCCATAATGTAGGTGGAAAGAATGGTAACCCACGGTTGGTCACCGCTAAGCAGTTCAAGGAGCTGGGACCACCGAAGTTTTTGGGAAAGCCAGAACCACTTATGGCGGAGACATGGATAAAGCAGATTACCAAGATATTTGATGTCTTGGAATGCTTTAAGGAGCAAAAGGATCCATTCGCCACCTTTATGTTGCGTGAAGAATGAGATCATTGGTGGGAATCTATAAAACGTACCCAGCCTGACGCACTCAAGATGTCTTGGGAGAAGTTCCAAGAATTATCCAACGACAAGTACTTTCTTGAAAGTATTCGTCACATGAAGGTGGTAGAATTCATCAAGCTGGAGCAAAACAATATGACCGTGTCGCAGTACGAGGCTAAGTTTGCGGAGTTATCCCGGTTTGCATCCCATTTGGTCGATAACGAGGAGCGAATGACGCGAATGTTTTTACGAGGTTTGAAACCCGATATACGTCAATACCTAATTTCTATCAAAATTTGTTTATATTCAGATGTTGTGAATAGGGCTCAGTTATTGGAGCGCGATAATGAGTCAACACAACCAAAAGGCAATGACCAACAACACGATAATAATCATACTGGTGCCAACGGTCATCAGAACAACGATAACCATCGTGGGGGATATTATCATGCCAAGAATGGTAACCATTTCGAGGGTAATCATGGCCAAGATAATAAGAATCGACATTTTAAGAAGAAAAGGTTCAACAATGACGTGAAGACGTCGGCACCAGCACCCGTTTGAAAGGAAGAAGAATGCCCATCGGTCGTATGTTTCAAATGCGGACAAGAGGGACACATCCGTCCAAACTGTACGCAACAATCCAAAGCGTGTTTTAATTGCGGAAGAGAAGGTCACCTAGATCGATTTTGTCATATGGTGAAGTCAAGTCCAACTGGGATAGTGATGCCAAAGGATGTCCCAGACAAGCCAAAGCCGGTAGTTTAAGAGAGAGCGTTTTTTTTCTCGTGACGAGGAACCTGAATAAAATTATCACGGGTAAGTTAATCAAAGCTCTCTTGAAGTCTATCTGAGTGTTAGATCTGGGGTTCTACTCACTCTTTTATTTCACCTAGTTGTGTTCAATGTTTGTACTTAACTCCGGAGAAGTTAAACTTTGATTTATCTATTGAAACTCCATTGGGAGAAACCTTCGTTACCTCCACTGTTTATAAATCTTGTTTGATTCAAATCGACACTTTCACGTTACCTGTCGATCTTATCTCTTTGAAAATACTTTCCTTTGATGTGGTTTTTTTGAAACGATTGATTAACTACTCATCATGTTTTTCGTAAGGTTGTTAGCTTTCATATTCCTAACCAACCTATTATGCGAATTCAAGCAACCAAACCACTAAATTCAATCATTGTCATATCAAGCCATAAGTGAAAAGCCTCGATCCTTTTGTTGATGACTTCCTTCTGTGGAATGCACCGAAGCCAGACTTTCTATAGGCGACGTCATGAATGACGATGACAAGTTGATAGGTATCATTGTGAGGTGTTATCTAGGTTGAGGGATAGAAGTCACAGTTGGTATCAATGTGATGTACTATCCAAGTCTTGGATGAGAGTAACAGTTTTGAATGATATTTCTATCATTAATAAATCTCCTGACGTATTCCTGAAGACTTCTTAGCCTACCCCAGAGCGTGAAATCGAATTTTGTATTGACACCAGTACAAAACCCATTTCTTAAACCCTCAAAATATTTCTTCAACTAAAACGAACGTAACATGCGCCAAAGTCGTTGACTCGAGCTATTGAAGATTACGATCGTACTATTCAATATCATCGTGGAAGAGCGAACGTGGTAGCTGACGCGTTGAGTAGAAGATCGTATGCGTTTACGAGTGCGATGTTGTTAACATAGAAGCCCATTTCGTACGACTTACAAATGATGGAGATAGAGTTAGAGACTCTAGGAACCCAAGTGAAGATAACGAATATACGAGTAGAATCGACTTTAATCGAAAAAGATAAAGCCGCTCAAGCTACATACTAAGAGCTGATGAATATGAAGAAGAAGGTTCAAGAGGGCGTTATTCTAGAAGCAAGAATCGACGAAGAAAGGAAATCTCAACACTCGATTTAATTGGCCCATTTGAAATCCTCGATTGAGTAGGAACTGTGGCTTATAGACTCGTTTTACCGCCAAGTATGTCACGTGCTATTAACGTTTTTAACGTATCAATGTTACGTAAATATGTGGATGACCCGAACCACATTATTAATTTAGAATCGGACGAGATAGCGGATGATTTAACGTATGAGATCTCGTGTTAAAATCCTAGATAAGAAGAATCGTATCCAAGACTCAAGGTGTAAGACCCCAACTTTTATAAATAAAGATGAATTTTCTATAAATATTATTTTTGAATATTATGGAATAATTTGATATAATGTTATAGTTGTGGGTAATATTTATAAATTTTGCAAAATATGCAAGTGGTTATATTATATTCGATTGGTCGGGGAATATTCGGTTTAGCAGGGAACATTCGTACAACGGCTCAATCATTGGTGGACTTATTAAATGAAATTATTGTCGGATTGAAAAACGACAAAAATATTTTATTAAAATAATGGCGGAAGTTTTCTGGTTGATCTTTGTTGAACTACTCGGTAGTAAAAAATGCGATAATACGTGTGGTTGCATAGTAGACACCAGTATTGATTATTGATGCTTATGTGAGAAGTCACTCGGTTTGATTCCATTATTTTCGATTAATAATATGAATTATTATAGCGATAATGACGTTTTGTTTTATTCGTATTATTAACGTAATAAAACAGAAACATCTTTTTATATAAAACAGAATACTTTATTAAAGTTATTCTATAAATAAAATATATTATATTTTATTATGCATAGTGTTTTGCATAGTGTTTTTGCATAGTGTTGCATAGTGTTTGCATAGTAAAATGTTTTTATATAAATAGATTATATTATATTTTATTTAAAAGATTTTTGCTTTAAATATGGACCGTTAGATTAAAGTAAATCAATCTGGACCAGATTCATGGATTAATTACTATGCATTCTATTTTCCTATAAATAGAAGCTCATTCCTTCATTATTTTCTTACGAATTCATTTGAAACTCTAGAAAGAGAAACTATAGAGTGAAAGAAGAAAAGTATACGCTACTTCACTTTGCCAATATTCGCCTTCTTCTAAGGTAGGGAATATTATTTGTTGTACCCGTAAGTAAGGGGTGTTATTCTTTGTATTCATAAAGAGAACTTCTTTTTTATTCCATTCTTATTTTTTCTCTTTGGAATAACTTTGTATACATGAAATTCCCTATACTTGGTGATCTTCTTCTTTTATTCCATTCTTCTATTATTTACATTGGAACATCACATGCATGTGTGTTTTTACCGGGACTGGTTAAAATCTTTATTATTACGTCGGAACATCACATGCGTGTGTTTTACAGGACTGGTTCCGCTTTTTATCATTCTACATTGGAATATCCTATCTCTGTGTTTTACAGGATCTGGTTCCATCTTTATTATACATTAGAACATCCCGCTTGCGGTGTGAATTTCACCGACACCGTTCCGTTATTTATTATTACATTGGAATAACTTTCGCACTGTGTGGTCTATCGAATGCATGGTGATTTCTTTTGTTATTCCATTCTTTATTATACCCGGTTGGTTAAAACTTTGACTTCTATACTCCATGAAATTAGTAGAATATCCTTGATATTTGCGTTTCATCCGATATCTTTTCATGGAAATATTCTTACGATCATTCTTGAATTTTACTCTACAAAGCGAAAGATCATGTTGTGGTTTGGATGTTATTAGTTCTGAATAACTTAATTCTTGAACTTGTTTTATTGAATTCTTATATCATTGTCATCATCCTCATATTTTTTAAAGTCATCTGTGGCCTGTAGAGCATGGATGGACTTGGTATGATTATGACCAGGGATTATTTGGTGTAATCATGACCGTAATGTTACAAATGATGTGGTAAAAGTCTTAAGTGGCCGTAGTGCATTGATGGACAGTTGTTGGCATGATCATGACCATTAATGAATACACAACTATTCTTGGCCCGTAGTGCAGGAATAATTGTGGTCGTGATACTAAAGAATATCCTTGGCCGTAGTGCAGGGGTGATTCGATGATGTGGATTATTTATTAAAGCTGAGTCTCTCGGCTATAATGATGATGAAAACCTTTTAAATCATAAAAGATAGTAGATTTTATTTTCTACTTGACTCTTTTAATGGATTGCTTGTTCTTACTTGATTAAACTTGATGTTTATTATATTTTATCAGTTTAACAATGTTGAAGGCTATTGATAATTTATTTTGCATTATCTTAGTCATAATATTTCTTACTGGGCTAGTTGAGCTCACCCTTTCTTTCACTGTTCTCTTTAGGAAATGAGAACAGCCGGGACGAGTCGGGGAGCGGAGTAATGGTCCGAGGATAGCATTAGTAGTCCTCACTATTACGTGAAATAGTGTGATAATAATTGTAATGAGGACTCCTTTTGAGTTTGTATAATATCTAGTAGACATTATTTGTATTCAAACTCACAGTTTATGTCGTATTGTACACGACAGTTATATTAGTAAGTTGTATTTAAATTCTGTACCATGTATCTGACTACCCAAGATGGGTGATGTATACCTAATTTTGGGGGTGTCACACAAGGGTTACACCTCAAGAATTAGAATCTGAAATGAAGTCAAGGTATCATCACATTCTAAGATACAGATATCGCACGTAAATTCGAGGGCGAAATTCCATAAGGAGGGGAGATTGTGAAACCCCGGATTTTATGAATAAAAAATTAATTTTCTCAAAATAATTTTTTTTTATATTATGGTGTGAATTTGAGATAATGTTATAGTTGTGGGTAATATTTATAAATTTTGCAAAGTATACAAGTTGTTATATAATATTCGATTGGTCGGGGAATATTCGTTTTAATAGGGAATATTCGTACAACTACACAATCATTGGTGGACCCCACAACGGAATTATTTTCGGACTAAGAAAATGACAAAAATATTTTTTGAAAATAATGGCGAAAGTTTTACCGTTGATACTGTTGAACTACTGGGTAGTAAAAGTTTTTAAAAGATTTTTCTTTAAATATGGACCGTCAGATTAAAGTAAATCAATCTGGACCGTTCATGGATTAGTTACTATGCATTCCATTTTCCTATAAATAGAAGCTCATTCCTTGAAGTATTTTCTTACGAATTCAACTTTGAACTTTAGAGAGAAACTATAGAGAGAGACTATAGAGATAGAAGAAGTTTTTACGCTACTTCACTACTCTTATATCAAGTATTATTTTACGGTAAGGGATATTATTCTTTTGTATTCAAGAAGAGAACTTACCGCTATTCCATTTCTTTATTGTTTGTTGGAATAACTTTGTATCGTGGGCTACCCTCTACTTGGTGACATTCTTCTATTATCATGTCTTTATTATTACATCGAGAATATCACATGCATCATCTTTGTCTGTACGGACTGATTCCATTTTATTATTACATCTTTATTATTACGCCGGAATATCACATGCGTGCTATCTGTAGGACTGGTTCCATCATTTATTATTCCGCATTTATTATTCTGTTAGAACATCCTGTTGGTGTGATTTTCACCTGACCTGGTTCTATTATTATTATTACATTGGAATAACAAATCATCGCAATACCTGCATACATGGTGATATCTTTTGTTATTCCATTCGGTATTTTACTCAGTTGGTTAATGTTTTAACTTCTATACACACAGATTTATGTTTTGTCGTATTGTACACGACAGTTGTATTAGTAAGTTGTATTTGAATTTATGTACCATGTAAGTGGCGACCCAAGATGGGTGAAGTATACCTAATTTTGGGGGCGTCATAGTTGGTATCAAAGCTTAGGGATATGATCCCTGGCTAAGATGTGAGATAAGAACTAGGAGGGGAGAGACGGGGAATTCCTTCGCTAGTATGACCTACCTAAGTTTATTTGGTATTTTATTGGTCGGTCAAGGTATAGGGATAATATGTGATATGTTAATTAACCCTTGTTTTGTGGCAGTGTTTGAAAATGGCATCCGAGAATGTTGAGATTATCAATGGAGCACAGGACACCGTTGAGTCTCCACAGATCAATAATCAGGATAATGTGCAACAAGAGGACAATACTCCTCATGAAAACAATAACACCGATGAAATGGTGAATGATGGGATGGTCAGAGGCTCTATGCAATTTATGCAACAACGGTGGCGACTCTGTCTAAAATGTAGGTAGAAATCTCGATAACTCTCGGACGATCCACCTTAAGCGGTTTAAGGAGAAATTCATGCAACAACCATGCGAGGCGCTCCCGCCATAATACAGGTGGAAACAATGGTAACCCACGGTTGGTCACCGCTAAGCAGTTCAAGGAGCTGGGACCACCAGAGTTTTTGGGAAAGCCATAACCACTTAAGGCGGAGACATGGATAAAGCAGATTACTAAGATATTTGATGTCTTGGAATGCTCAGAGGAGCAAAAGGTTCCATTCGCCACCTTTATGTTGCGTGAAGAAGGAAATCATTGGTGGGAATCTGTAAAACGTACCCAGCCTGACGCACTCAAGATGTCTTGGGAGAAGTTCCAAGAATTATTCAACGATAAGTACTTTCCTAAAAGTAATCGTCACATGAAGGAGGTAGAATTCATCAAGCTGGAGCAAAACAATATGACTGTGTCACAGTACGAGGCTAAGTTTGCGGAGTTTACCCGGTTTGCATCCCATTTGGTCGATAATGAGGAGCGAATGACACGAATGTTTTTGCGAGGTTTGAAACCCGATATACGTCAATACCTCATTTCTCACAAACTTTGTTTATATTCAGATGTTGTGAATAGCGCTCAGTTATTGGACCGCGATAATGAGTCAGCACAACCAAAAGGCAATGACCAACAACACGATAATAATCATACCGGTGGCAACGGTCATCAAAACAACGATAACCATCATGGGGGATATTATCATGCCAAGAATGGTAACCATTTCGGTGGTAATCATGGCCAAGATAATAAGAATGGACATTTTAAGAAGAGAAGGTTCAACAATGACATGAAGAATTCGGCACCAGCACCCGTTTCAAAGGATGAAGAACGCCCATCGGTCATATGTTTCAAATGCGGACAAGGGGGACACATCCGTCCAAACTGTACGCAACAATCCAAAGCGTGTTTTAATTGCGGAAGAGAAGGTCACCTAGCTCGATTTTGTCGAATGGTGAAGTCAAGTCCAACCGGGATAGTGATGCCAAAGGATGTCCTAGACAAGCCAAAGCCGGTAGTTTAAGAGAGAGCGTTTTTTTTTTCGTGACGTGGAACCTAGATAAAATTATCATGGGTAAGTTAATCATAAGCTCTTACGAAGTCTATACCGTGTTAGATACCGGTTCTACTCACTCTTTTATTTCACCTAGTTATGTTCAATGTTTGTACTTAACTCTGGAGAAGTTAAACTTTGATTTATCTATTGAAACTCCATTGGGAGAAACCTTCGTTACCTCTACTATTTATAAATCTTGTTTGATCCAAATCGACACTTTCACGTTAATTCATCGATCTTATCTCTTTGAAAATACTTGCCTTTGATGTGGTTTTTTAAGCGATTGGTTAACTACTCATCATGTTTTTTCGTAAGGTTGTTAGCTTTCATATTCTAACCAACCTATTATGCGAATTCAAGCAACCAAACCACTAAATTCAATCATTGTCATATCAAGCCATAAGTAAAAAGCCCCGATCCTTTTGTTGATGACTTCCTTGTGTGGAATGCAAAGCCGGACTTTACGTGGCGACGTCGTGAATAGCGATGACAAGTTGATAGGTATCATTGTGAGGTGCTATCTAGGTTAAGGTATATAGAAGTCACGGTTGGTATCAATGTGACGTCTTATCAAGTCTTGGATGAGAGTAATGCTTGATTTTGAATGATATTTCTATCATTAATAAATCTCTTGACGTATTCTTGAAGACTTCTTAGACTACCCCAGAGCGTAAAATCGAATTTTGTATTGACACCAGTACAAAACCCATTTCTTAAACCCTCAAAATATTTCTTCAACTAAAACGAACGTAACATGCGCCAAAGACGTTGACTCGAGCTGTTGAAGATTATGATCGTACTATTCTATATCATTGTGGAAGAGCAAACGTGGTAGCTGACGTGTTGAGTAGAAGATCGTATGCGTTTATAAGTGCGATGTTGTTAACACAAAGACTCATTTCATATAACTTGCAAATGATGAAGATAGAGTTAAAGACTCTAGGGACCCACATGAAGATAACAAATATACGAGTAGAATTGACTTTAATCGATAAAGTTAAAGTCGCTCAAGCTACACACCCGGAGCTGATGAACGTGAAGAAGAAGGTTCAAGAGGGAGTTATTCTAGAAATAAGAATCGACGAAGAGAGGAAATTTCAACCCTCAATTTAATTGGCCCATTTGAAATCCTCGATTAAGTAGGAGTTGTGGCTTATAGACTCGTTTTACCGCCAAATATGTTGCGTGTTCATAACATTTTTAACGTATCAATGTTACGTAAATATGTGGACGACCCGAACCACATTATTAATTTAGAACCGGATGAGATAGCAGAAGATTTAACGTATGAGGAGATACGTGTTAACATCTTGGATAAGAAGGATCATATTCGACGCACAAAGGTTATACCTCAAGAGTTAGAATTTGAAGTGAAGTCAAGGTATCCTCACCTGTTCGGCATACCAGGTACGTACGTAAATTTCGAGGGCGAAATTCCATAAGGAAGGGAGATTGTGAAACCCCGGATTTTATGAATAAAGAATTAATTTTCTCGGAATAATGTTTTTTATATTATGGTGTGAATTTGAGATAATGTTATAGTTGTGGGTAATATTTATAAATTTTGCAAAGTATGCAAGTTGTCATATTATATTCGATTGGTCGGGGAATATTCGTTTTAAATAGGAAATATTCGTGCGACGACACAATCAATGGTGGACCCACAACGGAATTATTGTCGGATTAAGAAAACGACAAAAATATTTTATTGAAAATAACGGCGGAAGTTTTACTGTTGATACTATTGAACTACTCGGTAGTAGAAGTACAGTAATACGCGTTGTTGCATAGTAGCACTAATGAGTGAGTTTTATACACATGAATTGGATACATTCGGGCTTAATTTATTATTGTTCTCAAGTCTTTTAGATTAGTTTTTAAGTGTTTATGTCTATTCAAGCATGTTTTATGTTGTTTTATAGGAATTGGGACGAAAGTTACATGGATCGACGTTCGGGGTGGCTAAATTCGCATTTTCGGCTTGCCATTGACACAGCAGTCACTTCAGAGCCAATCTGAGTATTTCTACAGACCTTATTTCGAAAATCTTAAAGAATGAAAGTTGTAGATCTACTTTTCCTCTTTCTACATCATCTTGAATCATCTAAATTGGAGTTTGGACGAAGAAGTTATAGCCATTTTCCCAAAGGACGTCGGAGTAGAAAATGTCAAAAAAAGTGGTTGCGTCGGGGCGCTAATTTTAGGCTTATTTTCAGCGCCGGGCGCTTATAAGGCGATTCTGGCGTCGTGCCTAGTATTTGAAGTAGGCTGGGAAGAGGTTGAGTGCGGCCTGGACGTTTTGGGGTAATTTTGACACCTTTTGACTCAATTGGATTGGGTTTGTTCCTAAACTAAAAATTGGACTTGTAACCTATAAATACATGATGTAAGGTATAAAATAATGGGAGATTACATAGATTAGACTAAAGATACTCTCTATTAGATTAGAACATAACCCTAGTTCTTATTAGTTTTGGAGATTGAAGCAACTTGGAGACCATTGAAGATTCAAAGCAAGAACGAAAGAGGAGTCTCAAGGCTACTGACAATAGATTATATTCTCTTCTCTTCTCTTACTTTTATCTTTTAATGTCTATTCAATTGTGGATTCTTGATTTTAATTCATTAATTATGAACTAACTCTTTCGTTAAGATTTCAATTAAACTTTTTATGATTATGAATTGATTATTTGATTTATTCTAATTATTTATGTTGAAGTAAATTGTTCATCTTGCTTTGTGCTTATTGATTAATTATCGATCGAGAATTACCTTGTTACTCTAGAAGAAATTGAGAAAGGAATTCTAGGGTTAGAGGCTGGGCATGGTGACATGTGACTTAGTTATTTGCGATGAATAATAAGGTTTGTGAATAGAATGAGAATATCTATTTCTTTGCATGTAACACATAAGGAATTGGGATTATATGAGTTTAATTCAATTGTTTTGCATAGAGATATAGCAAAATTAATCTGGGTTAAATAGAAGGCAATTGATCTTTCGAGAGAGGGCTTTTGGCATTTGAGAATTCTCATTAACAATTCAAAGAGACATAATAATTGGAATAGTTGAATAATTGATTTATAATTCATAATTGGGGATATTGAAGTCTTAATCCTTATTTATCCTAATTCATTCAAATTTTAGTTGTTTATTTGCTTTCTTTTAGAATAATCTCTTTTAATTGTTTTAATTTAGTTTTTTTAATTAGAAAAATCACAATTATTGGTTGTTTAAATAAAATTAATTTGGTTAAGAGTTAGTACTTGGTAATTTTTATTAAATAATTCCTCGTGGGAACGATACTCTACTTTCACTTTATTACTTGTTGACCGTGTATACTTGCATGTATTCATTGATTGCGAAATCGATTAAAAAGCACACGGTATTGATTATTGATATTTATGTGACAAGTCACTCAGTTTTGTTCAATTATTACTACAATAGTTGTTGAATAGTATCTAACATTATTTGATTCAATTATTGTTAATTTAGAAATTTTGTTTTATTCACGTAATAAAATAGAAACATCTTTTTATATAAAACAGAATACTTTATTAAAGTTATTCTATAAATAGAATATATTATATTCTATTATGCATATTATTTTGCATAGTAAAGTCTTTTTATATAAAGCAGAATACTTTATTAAAGCTATTCTATAAATAGAATATATTATATTTTATTATGCATAGTGTTTGCATGAAGTGCGCATAGTGTTTGCATAATAAAATATTTTTATATAAATAGAATATATTATATTTTATTTAAAAGATTTTTCTTTAAATATGAACCGTTAGATTAAAGTAAATCAATACAGATAGATCATGGATTAGTTCTTATGCATTCCATTTTCCTATAAATAGAAGCTCATTCCTTCATTATTTTCTTACGAATTCACTGAACTCTAGAGAGAGAAACTATAGAGAGAGACTATAGAGAGATAGAAAAAAGTTTTTGCTACTTCACTACTCTTATATCAAGTATTATTTTACGGTAAGGGATATTATTTGTTGTACTCGTAAGGGATATTATTCTTTTATATTCATGAAGAGAACTGTAGTTATTCCATTTCTTATTATTACATTGGAATAACTTTTATATCTGTGAATACCTATACTTGGTGACAATATTCTATTATTACGGCCGAATATCACATGCATGCTATCTGTGGGACTGGTTCCATTTTTATTATTCCGTCTTTATTATTTTGTGGAATATCACATGCATGCTATCTGTGGGACTGGTTCCATCATTTATTATTCCGCATTTATTAATATGTTGGAACATCACATCAATTGTGAATTTCACGACATGGTTCCGTTATTATTATTACGTTGGAATAACTTTGTCTTTCTAAATCTGGCATGCATTGTGATTTCTTTTGTTATTCCATTCGGTATTATACTCAGTTGATTATAATTTTGACTTCTATACTCCATGAAATTAGTGGAATATCCTTGATATTTGCGCTTCATCCAGTATCTTTTCATGGAAATATTCTTGACCATTCTTGAATTTTTACTCTAAAAAGCGATATCATGTTGACAATTTGGGACGTTAATGGTTCTGGACAAATTAATTCTTGAACTTGTTTAATTGAATTCTTATATCATTGTCATCATCCTCATGTTTATATTTATTGAAAGTCATATATGGCCTGTAGTGCATAGATGGACTTGGTATGATTATGACCAGTGATTATTCGGTATAATCATGACCGTAATGTTACAAATGATGTGAAAATTAAAAGTCCTCATTGGCCCGTAGTGCATTGATGGATGATTTTTGGTATGATTATGGCTATGGATTCTCTTGACGAGGGTGGAAAGATGAATTGTTTTATGGCATGATCAGGACCGTTGATGAAAACACGATTATCTTTGGCCCGTAGTGCATGGATAATTCGTGGTCGTGATACTAAATAATATGTTTGGCCTGTAGTGCAGGGATGATTTAATGATGTGGATTATTTATTGAGCCAAGTCTCAGCGATAAAAGTGATGAAAAACCTTTTTAATCATAAAAGATAGTAGATTTTATTTTCTACTTGACACTTTTAATGGATTGCTTCTTCCGCTGCAGTTAAACTTGATGTCTATTGTATTTTATCAGTTTAACATTGTTGGAGGCTAATGATAATTTATTCTGCATTATCTTAGTCATAATATTTCTTACTGGGCTAGTTGAGCTCACCCTTTCTTTCAATGTTCTCTTCAGGAAATGAGAATATAGCTGGGATGAGTCGGGGAATGGAGTGATGGTCCAGAGGATAGCATTAGTAGTCCTCACTATTCCGTGAAATAATGTGATAATAATTGTATTGAAGACTCCTTTTGAGTTTGTATAATCTCTAGTAGATAATAATTGTATTCAAACTCATAGTTTATGTTTTGTCGTATTGAACACGACAGTTGTATTAGTAAGTTGTATTTGAATTTATGTACCATGTAAGTGGCGACCCAAGATGGGTGAAGTATACCTAATTTTGGGGGCGTCACAAATATTATAACACTATCCAATATTAAATATCTATTTTACAACAGTTAATTTCTTTCAAAACTTTTGAGATGCACAGTTAATTAATTCTCTTTGTATTAAACTGTCACACATGATTTTATTGTACTACTTGGTACTTCATACCCTTATATGTACTCTTATCATATGATTTTTATAATGTCATACATTACAATAATGTTCCATACAATTCCTACAATAATAACCAACTTCTAACATCATCGCATTCGACGCAGCGATTCTTGGCGCCAATTTCTCTACCAGAAAGGCGATGAATCACTTGGATCCACAGCATTATCAAAGCTGGTTTAGCCATGCCGATTCGACCTCTATTATCATACCAGTTTCACATAACATAATTTAAATCCCAAATTGATAATACTACTAGTTAAAGATCCTATTCATTTCATGCATGGAATTATACAATTAAACATAATTAATCTCTCTCTTATTAAATCATTTCTCTTTTAATTAACTTATTGATTCTCTCAATCCTCCATTATGCCACACTAGGCAATTTCGATAAACTTTACGGTAAGATCTTTGCCAGTCTCATCACAACACCTTGCTGACATACTCAACTTAATTTAATAGAGTTTCACATCCCACAACAATATTTAATTATATTTAAATAAATATTTGACTTTCATTAATTATTTATTATTAATATTCTTAAATTCTCGGGTATTACAATGTCGAGTATATATTGTCCACCCATCGGATTCCTCTCCTTACTGACAGAGGTTGGGAGCTCTATTTAGAAGAGCATGCTATTAGGAGCACCATAGGAGAGATAACATTCTGATCTTTCCTCCTGCCAAGCGTCATTGGCCTTTATTGTAGCCGATCACTGAGATCCCATTGATGGGCATTCATATCTTTACTTTGTCAGAGGGACCTTTCGCTCAGGAGGCTTTTTACCACTAGTGGTTCTTTCGTACCATTATAGCTCAGACCAGCGCCATATAATTTATAGGGGATATAGTTCCTGGCTCCGTCATGTTGACAAATTGGATTGCATGTGTAGCATCCCCAAATCCGGGTCCCAAATCACCACGAATCTTGGTGTGCTAATTCTATAACTATTACTATTTGTGGAAGATATAAACATAAATTGTTTATACAATACATTACACACTATTTCCCCCAAGGTCGAGTAACCTTCAAATAAACATAATTCATAACCTGTCTAACATACAACATTATTATTATATTATACTATTACAATTAAGCTGCACATAAAATCCCAAACTGAACTTGGCTTTATCCTTTCCTGTATCCGACGTATTTGCCTTAATCTGTAATGTTAAATCATGATATAGCAAGGGTGAGCATAAGATTGAAAGTATTATGCATACAAGCCAATCATGTATGATGATAAAGCATATACTGTGTAATCAATCTTATTTATTTATTAATAAAAGAATTATTTATTAAAGGCATTTATTATCTACATGGTGTTGTTTTAATAATATAAGATAAACCCATAGTTTTAAGCAAAGCTATTAGAATAACGATGATGATCATTCTAATGAGATCTAAATTCTTAGAAAGCTTAAAACTAAAATAGTTCCCAATCATTGGATTACTAAATTGGGGATTAGTGAATCCGGATAGATTGGTACATATGTTGCTTGCTCATTGGATGAGGATGATTGATCTCATGATCATTTGTGTGGAGACACTAAAGCAAGTATGTAGGTGCTTATTAGAGAATAAGTTCACTGAACGTGACTCGCTAAGGAATACCTAATGGAGTTTTACTTACCTGTCAATAGGAATTCCTGTAGTGATAGTAGTGCAAATGATCCTTAGACTTGAGATCATCATAGTATCTTATATATAATGAATTGCACTTTGACTTATTCCTTAAGACTCTTAGAGTATATCAAAGGGTATGCTTGGGTGTAATAATTTATATATGAAGATAATGAATGATCAATAAAGAATCTACCACTTCTAGTAAAAAGGAGAAATGTCTATGTGATTCGATAAATGACAACCCGGAATCCTTGGCGAGGTGGAATGAAATTAGAAAGTAGTTTCTAATTTGCATTCATTAGGAGTTATTCATTTAGGAATCGAAATACATATAATTAAATAAAATAAGACTTGTGATGAATTACATGTCTTATATTTAATTGGGACATTGTATGGTGGAAGGATTTAATTGTCACGGTAACTATTTACTCAAAGGTTCTTTTATGATTAATGTTGAAATCTATATTATCGGAAAGTCGTTGATCACTAGGGAGGCTTATCCTATTGTAGAATAAATATTATTTATTTAAATAAATTATTTTTTAATTTATTTATTTAAATGAGATTAGAATTATTCTAATTGATTTATTCACAGTAGGTTTAATATGGAGAACCTAAAGGGCCACACCATAAAAGGAAGAATAATTATTTAAAAGTTAATGACATGATTGTAATAATATGTTAAGTATATTTAATTTAATCTATGGTGATAGAATAAATTAAATAGCTTAATATTATTATTTAATATTTTGAAATATTAAATATAAATTAATAAGAGGAGTCTTATTAATATTATTACAATTATTATTATTTTAATTTCTAAAAGGTTTAGGAATTAATTTAATATAAGTACTCTCATTTATTCCTAATTGGATTAGGAAAGAAAATTAGTTAAAGGGGTTTAATTAATTACCCCTAATAAGATTAGGGAGCCCATTTAATTAAAAGAGTTTAATTAAATAAATAATACCTTATTTTAATTAAAATAGGGTTACATGATATCTTTATAAGAGAATCTTATATCGGATATCAAATATACGTAATTCTAGAGTTGGAGAGTACGCCTCCTTTTTCTATTCAGATAGGAAAAACTAGAGTTTGAGCCAATACCCCTTCTTCTTGAAAATTCTTCTTCTTTGGTGGATCACCTATAGAGGCCATACACTTGGGTGGCTTACATTGATCAAAGGAAGGAATCTACCCGGAGATTGAGGAGATCATGAGAAGTAGGAGGTGAACTCGTGCACGAGGAAGCTCGTTTCTACAAGGGTATGATTTCATAATTTCTTATTCTTCGTTTAATTAATAATATGCATAAAGGATGATCCGGGTAATTGGTTTGTGAAAAATTTTAAAATCTGATTTTATTTCGCTTCCGCTAAATTTTGCAATTTGATTGCTACTTTGATTTTCATAAAACCTAACAGTGGTATCATGAGCCAAACTTTATGCGAATTATTAATAATTTTGATTCCATATATGTTTGGGTATGTATTTAGAATAATTTATTGGGCATAATTTGTTGTATAAAATTATTATTTTATGAAAAAAAAAAAATTATTTTACCGAAAAACTGTTTTCAGAATTTTTTATTTTTTTTTTTTATGATTTCGTGGGTAATCATTTTTTTTTCAGGGGCATGATCGCTGAAAGTTAAAATAATATATTACCGAACGGTTATATATATATATATATATAAATAATATATATCTGCTGGTTATATATGCATGACTCTTGCTTTTTTTTTTCAAAAGGTTGAGTCCTGATTCAAGGGCGGTTGGCGTGGCTGTTATATAGTATATATTATTATATATATATATGCTTATGTAACCTGCTGTCCGTGCATGTCATTTTTTTTTTTCGGCATGGATTTTTTTTTCAAAAGATTTAGTCTTGCAAGGGCCCACGCTTAAAAAAAAAAATTAAATTCCGTGTGGCTGTTATTGTAAGCAAAGAAGGTCCTGCCGTTAGTTAAAAAAAAAAAAAAAAAAAAAAGAGGAGTAGGACTTTTATTATATATATATATATATATATATATATAATTGTTATATATATATATATATATTAATCTTAATAATTTTATAATTAAAATAAAAGAGTTTATTTTAATCTTGAAATTGGATTTCATGCAATATAAAATTGCCCATTAAATGATACTCGTATATATATGGAATGATTTTATTTATTGATACATATGATGATATGTATGATAATAAATGGGATTGATTATGGACAATTGACCAATATGATTGGATTTATTTTAGTTGGATGTTTGAATGAATGGGTTTTATTAAATGGGGTCTGCGTACCTCGTCTTTTCTGGTTTCTTCTTGATGTAAATTCTATCTATCTCCTATGTACTTCCCTCGATCTGGCGATCAAGGTTTCTATTTAAATTAAATAGTTTAATGTAATAGGATTAGTTAGAATTTTTTTTGAAGAACCAGGAGATCAAAGATCAAGGGCGCTTGAAGACCCGTTTGTAATGGAGCAGGGTTTAAATGTAATAGTTATATTTAAATGTTTATTCTTTGCACCCTAGGGTTTGACCTTTTGGTTCACTTGGTGGCTCTAGTGAACCAAACTAGAATAAAAGTCCATAATCAATCAGGGTAGAATATAGTATTCTATATGTGCATGCTAGTATTATATATATTATATATTATGCAAACATGCTTCGCATGTTTAATAATATGACGCGTATTATATATATATATTTGCATGTGCGCTAAATAAGATGAGACAAATAATAACAAATCCCTCAAAGTTTTTTATATATTAAGTCTTAAGCGTTCAAAGATATTTAGAATATCGAACGTCGCCTTCTAGCATGATAAAATTAATAGAGTATTAAATATTTAATATGAGTTTGTTGTGTCACCACAAGGCAAGTATAAAGTATTTAAGATGTTAATTTATCACATTTGATGCTTATAAAGAAAATTGAACAATATTGTTTTGTTGTGTCACCACAAGGGCGATATTTTTCTTTTTTGAATATATGGAAGTGCTAGGTTGGACTTAACTTAGATAATTTTGATTCGGATGTGCCACCACTTGATCAAAATAATCCAAGAGGCAAAACATAAGGAGTTACATGTTGATGTAATTGACAAGGAGTTGTCTACCTATTTATTTATATATAGTTTGTTGTGTCACCACAAGGCTATATATATTTGAAATGGGATCCTTATTCTCACTAGCAGCAAAAACTTTAATTAGATTTTTCCGAACTATATAAATGAGGGTAATATAGTTTGAAGAAAATAGTGGGAGATACCAATATAAAATAAGACCTAATTTATTTTGGTAATTAATTAAATGAATGTTTGCTAAAATATTGTCTTTTTACATGCGAGAATTTTGAAAATGTCACATTCACTAATTTCCTTTGCGTAGCATACTTGATCTTAACAAACCGATTGGACCGAACTACATGGGTGGTTAAGGAATCGAGAATTGTTCTCACTTCTTTGAAAAGATTTCTTATGTCCTAAATTCGCCTGATACACTGAAAAAGTTGCGAGATGACCTCGAGGAAGAGATTGCTACTTTTAAGCAAAGTGGTGAGATGATGCATCGTGGCTCGATGCATCATGCTCATATCTATGAGTAACGAGCTTCGACACAAGATGAAAACATGGATGCTCCTACTATGCTACTACACCTTCGAGAGTTGTATGGTGAGCAAAGTAGGATTGCTAGATATGAAATATCTAAGGAGCTCTTAGATCTCGGATGGCCGAGGGCACTCTGATTGAGACTCATGTCCTAAAGATGATCAATCGATTGAGCGTCTTGGACGACTTGGGTTTCGTCATGGATGGGGAGTTGAGTCAAGATTTAGTCTTGCGATCACTCCCGGACACCTTCTCGAGAATTTGTTGTGAATTTTCACATGAATAAGTTGGATGTCGACTTTCGAATTACTTAACATGTTAAAATCTTTGAAGGTCACTTCCCATCCAAGAAGAACTATGTCTTCTTGGTGGATGATTCTTCCAAGAAAAGAAGGGGCCCAAGGTATCTTACGAAAAGAAGAAATCCAAGAAGGCTAAAGGAAAGGCGAAAGTGAAGGATCAAAAGAAACACGATCCAACTAGCAAAGGAATTTGCTTCCATTGCAATAAAGCGAGGTCTTTGGAAGAGGCGCAAGGATTATCTCATGAGAACAAAAGCGAAGAAGCTTGAGAAGCTTGAATCCTAATCAAGGTTTGTTTATGATTGAAATTAATTTTTGAAAGTCAATCTTCTACTTGGGTATTGGATCTAGGATGTGGTTCTCACATATGTAATAATATCGAGGACCGGGTCGAAGTAGAAAGTCGAGCAAGGATGAGGTCGATCCCTACGAGTGGGAAATGGAGCAAAAGTTCTTTGCATTAGATGTAGGGACTTATTGTTTAGCACCGCCTACACGGCAAGTTCATTAATTTAAATAATTGTTATTTTGTTCCAAATATCATTAGAAACATTATTTCTATCTACGTATTGGATATGGATGGTTTTAATATTATAATAAAGAATAATGGTTGTTCTATTTATAATGATAATGTTTTATATGGTGTTGGTAATTTGCGAAATGGACTTTATATACTTGACTTGCATGAAAATATATTTCAAATTGAACAAACTAAGAAAAGGAAAAGAGATGATGTTAATTATACCTTCATGTAGCCTTTGTAGACTCGGTCGTATTAATGAAACAAGATTATCCAAGTTGCATAAAGATGGGCTCTAGAGCTATCGATTATGAATCATATCCAACTTGTGAATCTTGTCTCATGGGTAAAATGGCTAAATCCCTTTTAGTGGAAAAGGAGAAAGAGTTTCTGAGTTGTTAGCGTTGGTACAATAGATGATGTATGTGGACCTATGACAACGACCGCACGAGGAGGGTATTCTTATTTTATTACATTCATCGACGACGACCACTCAAGATTTGGATATGTGTATTTAATGAAATACAAATCTAAATCATTTGAAAAGTTCAAAGAGTTCGAAGTGAAGTTGAGAAGCAAGCTGGTAAGAGTATTAAGATTCTTGATCGATCGAGGAGGAGAATACTTAAGTGGTGAGTTTCTCAATTGTCTCAAAGAAAATGGTATAATCTCACAATGGACTCCACCGGGGACGCCACATATGAATGGTGTATATCTGAAAGGAGAAATCGAACATTGTTGGACATGGTTCGATCTATGATGAGTTTTACTGACCTTCCGGTTTCATTCAGGGATATGCCCTAGAATCGGTTGCATACCTACTTAACAAGGTACCTACAAAATCCATCCCCAAGACCCCATATGAGTTATGGATGGGGGAGGAAACCAAATCTTAAGCATGTTAAGACTTGGGGTTGTCCAAACTTATGTCAAAAAGTTTGAAAAGCGATAAGGCTGCAGACTAGATCGACAAATATAGATTTGTGGGATACCCTAAAGAAACATCGGGTATTATTTCTATCATCCAAGTGATCAAAAGGTGTTTGTCATGAAACATGCCGCCTTCTTGGAAAAGGAGTTTATCCTTGAAGGGTCGATGGGAGTAAGATATATCTTGAAGAGGTTCAAGAACCACAAAATACTCTGAGATCAAAGTGAGGTACCTAACTAAGTAGAGATTCATACATACCACACCCTATTAAGTAAATACGGAAGAGTACCAAAGATACCAGACAGGTATAGACTTGTCATAGAAGATGACAATGAGGTACGCATCATAAATGATGATGATCCATTGAATTATGAATAGGCTATGAGTAGTAAAGACTCAGAGAAGTGGCAAGAAGCCATGAAATCCGAGATGGACTCCATGTATGAGAACCAAGTATGGACTTTGGTCTCACCACCTAAAGGCATTAAGCCTATTGGGTGTAAATGGGTCTTTAAAAGAAAGACTAGAGCAGACGGCAAGGTAGAGACCTATAAGGCCCGACTGGTTGCAAAAGGTTTCAAACAAAGACAAGGAGTTGACTATGATGAAACCTTCTCACTAGTAGCAATGCTCAAGTCCATTCGGATTTTGCTTGCGATTGCAGCTTACCATGACTACGAAATCTGGCAGATGGACGTGAAAACGGCCTTCCTCAATGGAAAACTTGAGGAGGATGTGTATATGACACACAACCGGAGGATTTGTTTCAAAGGTTGGAACAAATCAAGTCCATAAGCTTCAACGATCCATTTATGGATTAAAGCAAGCTTCTCGTAGGTGGAATATCCGTTTTGATGAGACAATCAAAAGTTTAATTTTATTAAAATGAGGATGAACCATGTGTGTACAAGAAGGTTAGTGGGAATATTTGTTTCATTCCTTGTATTATATGTTGATGATATATTACTGATAGGGAATGATATTCCTATGCTGCAAACAATTAAAATCTGGTTATCTAAACACTTCTCCATGAAGGACTTGGGAGAAGCATCCTATATTTTGGGGATAAAGATCTATAGAGATAGATCTAATAGGATGTTTGGCTTGTCCCAAGGAACGTACATTGACTTGATGCTAAAAAGGTTTAGCATGGAAGATTCCAAAAGAGGTCTCATGCCGATGAGCCATGGAATATATCTCTCCAAGAAACAAGCCCCAAAGACACCTGATGAGAGAAACCGTATGAGTAAGATTCCTTATGCTTCAGCAATAGGATCTATCATGTACGGTATGATATGTACTAGACCAGATGTCGCTCATGCACTTAGTGTAACAAGCAAATATCAATCAAATCTAGGAGAAGAACACTGGAAGGTAGTGAAAAATATCCTAAAGTACTTAAGAAGAACTAAGGATGTATTTCTTGTCTACGGTGGGTCTGAATTAAAACTAGAGGGCTTCACAGACTCAAGTTTTCAAACAGACCAATATGACAGTAAATCCATTTCGAGGTATGTGTTTACCTTAAACGGTGGCGCAGTGAGTTGGAAAAGTTCCAAGCAATGAAGCGATTCTTTGATTCGATGTGACAGAGGCGTGCATACATAGTGCAAGGCTGCAAAGGAAGCTGTTTGGATGAAGAAGTTCATTACCGAACTTGGTGTGGTTTCTAGCATTAAAGGACCAGTGCCTTTATTCTGTGACAACACTTTGGGTACATTAGCAAGCTAAGGAACCCACGTCTCATCAGAAATCCAAACACGTGTTGCGGCGATTTCATTTGATCAGAGAGATCATTGAAATAGGAGACATCACCCTGGAGCGTGTGGACTCTCAAGATAATATTGCAGATCCATTTACTAAAGCGTTAACACAACAAACGGTTTGATCGTCACTTAGAAGATGGGTATGAGATACCACGGCGATTGGCTTTAGTGCAAGTGGGAGATTGAAAGTATTATGCATACAAGCCAATCATGTATGATGATAAAGCATATACTGTGTAATCAATCTTATTTATTTGTTAATAAAAGAATTATTTATTAAAGGCATTTATTATCTACACGGTCTTTGTTTTAATAATATTTGATAAACCCATAGTTTTAAGCAACGCTTTTAGAATAATGATGATGATCATTCTAATGAGATCTAAATTTTAGAAAGCTTAAAACTAAAATAGTTTCCAATCATTGGATTACTAAATTGGGGATTAGTGAATCCGGATAGATTGGTACATACGTTGTTCTTTGCTCATTGGATGAGGATGATTGATCTCATGATCATTTGTGTGGAACACTAAAGCAAGTATGTAGGTGCTTATTAGAGAATAAGTTCACTTAACATTGACTCGCTAAGGAATACCTAATGGAGTTTTACTTACTGTCAATAGGAATTCTCTGTAGTGATAGTAGTGCAAATGATCCTTAGACTTGAGATCATCATAGTATCTTATATATAATGAATTGCACTTTGACTTATTCCTTAAGACTCTTAGAGTATATCAAAGGGTATGCTTGGGTGTAATAAGTTATATATGAAGATAATAAATGATCAATAAAGAATCTACCACTTCTAATAAAAAGGAGAAATGTCCTATGTGATTCGATAAATGACAACCCAGGAATCCTTGGCCAAGGTGGAATGAAATTAGAAAGTAGTTTCTAATTTGCATTCATTAGGAGTTGTTCATTTAGGAATCGAAATACATATAATTAAATAAAATAAGACTTGACAGTAATTCCATGTCTTATATTTAATTGGGACATTGTATGGTGGAAGGATTGAATTGTATGGTAACTATTTACTCAAAGGTTCTTTTATGATTAATGTTGAAATCTGTATTATCTGGAAAGTCATTGATCGCTAGGGAGGCTTATCCCTATTGTAGAATAAATATTATTTATTTAAATAAATTATTTATTTAATTTATTTATTTAAATGCGATTAGAATTGTTCTAATTGATTTATTCACAACCGGTTTAATATGGAGAACCTAAAGGGTCACACCATAAAAGGAAGGATAATTATTTAAGAAGTTAATGGCATAATTGTAATAATATGTTAAGTATATTTAATTTAATCTATGGTGATAGAATAAATTAAATAGCTTAATATTTATTATTTAATATTTTAGAAATATTAAATATAAATTAATAAGAGGAGTCTTATTAATATTATTACAATTATTATTATTTTTAATTTCTAAAAGGTTTAGGAATTAATTTAATATAAGTACTCTCATTTATTCCTAATTGGATTAGGAAAGAAAATTAGTTAAAGGAGTTTAATTAATTACCCCTAATAGGATTAGGGAGCCCATTTAATTAAAAGAGTTTAATTAAATAAATAATACCTTATTTTAATTAAAATAGGGTTACATGATATCTTTATAAGAGGAGTCTTATATCGGATATCAAATATACGTAATTCTAGAGTTGAGAATACGCCTCCTTTTTCTATTGAGATAGGAAAAACTAGGGTTTGAGCAATAACCCTTCTTCTTGAAAATTCTTCTTCTTTGGTGGATCACTATAGAGGCCATACACTTGGGTGGCTTACATTGATCAAAGGAAGGAATCTGCAGGAGATTCAAGGAGATCATGAAGAAGTAGGAGGTGAACTCGTGCACTGAGGAAGCTCGTTTCTACAAGGGTATGATTTCATAATTTCTTATTCTTCGTTTAATTAATAATATGCATAAAGGATGATCCGGGTAATTGGTTTGTGAAAAATTTTAAAATCTGATTTTATTTAGCTTCCGCTAAATTTTGCAATTTGATTGCTACTTTGATTTTCATAAAACCTAACAAAGATTGCCCAGCAAGTTTAAGTTCAATAATTTAACGATTTATCATGATTGAAAGAATCTGAATAATAAGCTGGCTATAATTCAACAATATAATTGTGAACTAGCAGGAACAAACTTTTGACTGAACAAGTATATAACATGAACAAATATATCTTGACCGAATGGTAATGAAGGTGATCAGCCTTTCATACCTTACTTATACATGCAATATGTATAGAGTACAATTCTACAATGGCAATCAGAAATGATTAACCATAAGTATATCTGAATGAAACAATTCTTAGTAGAGTTAAGTAAAAAAAACTTATTCGAGCTGGATTGATTATCGCTACACGCAATTTATCTAGCTTGGTCTAAAAACCTAATATAAATAATACCGATCTACACATTAGAATAATATCATCACAGTATTTAAAATAACCAAAATACTTTTATCACATAACCCTATCAGTCTATTTAGCACATAAGACTCGGTATTAAGTCAAACTATTGTAGTCTGAGTTGAACCCGACACAATTCTAACATCCCGAAGGTCTAGTCGGATAATATTTGAGTTTAAGTTCAATTAAACTCTACCTAAACACTTAACAATTATCTTAGATAATTTATTATCAGTCAAAATATTTTTCATAGGCTCATAATAATTTTTAGATAATTAATATCATTTATCATAAATTTTCAATCATTAATATTGTATTTATATAATATAAATACTACAATATTCTTTTATCATTAATATTTATTTATTATCAAATATTAATGAAAATCATAACATAATATTATAATATATTTATAATATTATAAAGTATTTTTAATACTTTAAAATCACCTTTATATGATTTTTAAACAATTAAATACATTATCCGATAATTACTTTTAATATTAAAATATTAATATTTTCATAACAAAATATCAAAAGTTATATTTTATAACTTAAAATATTTTTCTAACACTTAAATCATTTTTATATGATTTATAAAACATTAATCCTATTTTTCCATAATTTATTTAATATATTTATTAAATAAGTTAACTATCATTAATATTGATTAATTAATGAAATTCATCACAAAATATTAAAAGTTACTAAAATAACTTAAAATATTTTATTATACCATAATATTATTTTTCATGATTTTTCAAGCATTAAAATTATTTTTAAATAATTTATTTAATATTATAATTAAATAAATAAATACCTTTTGTATACCAAAAATATTAAATATTTTTGAAATATACTCAAAATAATTAAAAACTATTTTTCAGGCTTTAAAATAATTTTTCATAATTTATTATGTATTTTTAATAATTAAAAATCATTTAATTCGATTTATTTAATAAAAATAATTATTTTCCGAAATTAAATGTCACTAAAGGGCCCTATAATGATGTAATCGTCGCTATAGGTGTTCTTGAGCCTGTTCTTCATCAACCCAGAAATGCCTGTCAGACTACATGGTGCTTGGTTTGACCATAAATTGTCCCATGATCCTAAGGTTTTCTGGGCCGTTTAAAGCATCAATATTGTAGTATTGATGTAACTCTACAAACATCAACAATTGTTATGGAAATCCAACATCATAACGGAGAGATATAGGTCATCAATTTTCATGTATCAGGAGTTGTTCTTCATTTCGGGTTTTCCAGAAATGAAGAACAGTTCATGGGTACTACTTTCGATCCGTGTAACGTGGAATCCAGTTCTATTTTGCGTGATATTAAGGTTCGTATTTGTAGTGGCGATGTCAGTGAACAATTTTATACCATCATATAAGTCTAAAAACAACATAAAAGGGAGATTTAGGGCGATCAAAGTGTTGCTCAGGAAACGGTTCTTGAAGATCCGGGATTTCCGTAAATCTTAATCCGTTAAGTTAGTCGGCTAATTTGTTTGACCACGGTTAAATGTCATCCTGGTAATGGTACGAGTAATCTAAAAGCATGATTGTATAGCCTACATGTCAAAAAACAACTCGAAATCAACAACATGGTCTACAACATTAACACAAGCAAGATTTGTGGCTTCAGAAAGACGATTGTCGAGACAAGATCTCGGGTTTCGGGTTGCTTGAAACCCATTCCATTTAGGTCGGCCAAACGGTTTGACGCTCATATTTCTCAATATACTAATGATCTGGGTGATCTAAGGACACTGATCTGTACCTCTCATATTATACTACAAGGATCAAACAACAAAATAACCAAAACATATACATACAACAAGATTAAGGGCTTTAAAAATCTTGTCAGATAACCTGGAAAAATTCTGGGTTGCCCAGATTCAAATTTTGTGCTCGGTCAACGGACTTTGACCGATCCTATCTTGCAATCCGAGTATTCCCTGAGCTTGATTCAAGTCTCAGATCAAAGCCCTAACATCAAAGAACAGATCTATAACATAACATACACCAAACATCAAACACACACGGATCTAAGGCCTCTGACATATGACTGTCAGACCATTTTTTTTCTAGATTTCTAAATTTTTCAAAACATTAACTTCGTGCATCTAGTTGTTATAGATCCTTGATCTAACAGCCCAGATCACTTATTAACACCCTAATATACATCTTTAACCAACAACTTTCAACATCTAACAACAATTACCAAGATTTTCCAGATTTAGGGTTTTCATACCTTTTTGGCTTTGATCATGGTTCTGATCTTGATGAACTGATAATGGAAAGCTAAAGACTGACATTAGCTTATCCTATCTCACTTTATCACTCTATATTTTCAGATTTCAGAAGGAGAAAAGCTTTGGAGAAAATAAAGTGGGCTCTTTCTATCTCTAAAATCTATTATAATTGATATGTTAGACTATATTGGACTGATCCAAGGGGCAAGATGGCTGGTAATTGATATAAAGCTAAGGCTAGGGCTAGGGTTAGCCACCCCCGACAAGATCATGGCTAGATTTGCTCACTTCCCTCCAATAATGCACAAAGGGTAGATTAGACATTTTGATTTTTTTGTCTTTAATGGCATATTAGTAAATTTTCCAAACCTTTAGGGTTTAGGGTTTAACCCTTAGGGTTTAGGGTTTAACCCTAACATATTTGAAATTAAATTTCTAGGATTTCAAAATTTTGATTTTCAAAATAAAAAATTAATATTTCAAAATTATAATTAGGATTTTCTAATTATATTAACATTTACTAATCATTATACAAGCTTGCTAATTAGGATTAATATTTCTTAATTAAAATTACTAATTAACAATTATGTTTCATAATCATTCATTAGGGTTTATAACCCATGAATTAGGGTTTCTGAATTGTTCAAAAAACCTAATTACTCATTAAAGTTATCTTTTATTAGGTTTGTAATTAAAATACATAAACCTTATACATAGCATTTAAATTCCTAAATTAGAATTTTAATATTCGAATTAGGGTTTTAATTTTCTGGAACTGAAATTAGGGTTTCTAGAACCGGTTTCTAGGGTTTCTTATTAGTCGTTAGGGTTTTCTAACTGAACGTTGACATTCTTAATATAATATTAGGCTTTGCCGCTGATATAGTTTATTTGTTCAACCCTTGACCCTTAACCACATACTATACACATATAGAACCATATACACAGAACATAATCATGTATATCCTTAATCCTGAATAATTCACCACAAAGATTTTTAAATCTAAAAATTTCTTTTCAAAAATGTCAAATCTATACACTTATTTTATGTCTAGGTTTATTATTTAACCTTTATTCAATAATTTAAGATTTAAATAATTTTTCTAAATTCTTGGGTCGTCACATTCACCCCTTCTTCTAAAAATTTCGTCCCCGAAATTTACCTTACACCATACATCATTCATACACAGCATCACATGCTACCCAATACATTCCTCACTAGGGTAAAAATTTCAAGTATTGCTAAGGGTTTTCTAGACTATTCTTTGTCATTTTCGCAAAGGTTATATGGAAATTCATCCGCAAACCATCATAACTTACGGACATAGTGGGTAATTAATCTGATATGCCCTGTACTTATCAAGTACTTCTGGTCAACTCTGTTTCTCGTCTCTGCCATAGGCACAAAATTTTTCCTCAGTCTTATTAGATTCCGCACCAAAATAATTTGGTTCGGGAATTTCTTTCAATGAACACTTAGAGTTTTCACAAACATTAGTCTAGTTGAATCGAATAGCACATACTCATATCAATAATTCAATTCAATCGAATTATTTAGGTGTAGCCAAACCCCGTTGACAAATTAAAATTTTTGAAATTTTTTTTGAGAATGACGTCATGATGTCGTGCTGTATTAACAGTCCGTTTAAGGATGTCGTCATCGTATGTCTTTGTCATAACACATCATACAATAGTGGAACAACGATTTTAGATCAATTCAACACTAAGTATTCCTGCATTTACAACTCCATCAACTTTTTATCATCTCTGCACCAGGTTACATGGTACATAAGTGATAAATAAAAATATATTTTAATATTTCAAATCATCTTCGTCTAGCTGAAACAATTAGCATAGACTATACTTTAAACCGTTCCAAAAATGATTACGAGTCTACACACATTTTTTTTAAAAGCACATAGTGCGTATTTAACTTGATGTCCAAAAAGTTCGAAGTCTAGCATAGCTAGGAATTTTAGAAAACCTATGTCTCTACTAATAATCATTTCCTTAAACAGTCTATCTATTCCTATTATCCTTAATACTCCATTCACACAAAACTATACCCAGTTCGTCAAATTTAACACACTTATGAGTTCAGGAACTTGCCACAATCATATGTGTTTAAGAACTTGTCCTGAGCATGACCTTTGGCGTCCATTCGCTGAGGGGTTCATAAACATTTCATATAATTTTGAGTCACGATCGTACCATAAGTATGAGTCTTAAGAACTCGTACTTAACCTGATATTCTCTACCTATCACCTATCTATCTGTTATACACATGAGAAAAGAATCACCTTCTCAACATGCATATAACAAATAGCGCGACACAGATATTTCAATGATTATCAGTGCCAGAAACTAAGTGGTTTTCACACCAAGTACAATTCACCTCCCATACGAAGAATCATACAACTCAGCTGCTGACATGAGTCCTCAATTGAAATTTCCAACTAATTAATCTTAACTCCCTTCTCAATACGAATTTCATTCAACTCGTATTCATAATCCTTTACTGATTCTGTACCAATTCATAGACACACAGCAATCTTGCTGTAAGCTTGTCAATCATTCTCTCATTCCATATCAGATCACGGGGTGATCTCATCCTATATATTATGATTCATTTTTATTCTGTGATCGTTTTGCTTTTCGATCTTCTATCACTGTACTCTTAGTCTTTTAGACTCTATCTGTTCATCACTACTATTCAACTTTATTATCAGAGTTAGGGAACTCTGTAAATTATACTCCGCCGAGATTCGTCTTTGAATCTTACCGACACACTAACTCTATTTGAGTTAGTACTTATCCTAATCATCATGCGGTTATTAGTCTCAAGTATTTCTACCTAAGGTTTATAACCAATGACTTTGATATTAATTGTAGCATCCCCAAATCAGGGTCCCAAATCACCACGGATCTTGGTATGCTAATTCTATAACTATTACTATTTGCGGAAGATATAAACATAAATTGTTTATACATTAAATTACACTATTTCCCCAAGGTCGAGTAACCTTCAAATAAACATAATTTATAACCTATCTAACATACAACATTATTATTATACTATACTATTACAATTTAATTTGCACATAAAATCCTGTTTGAACTTGGCTTTATCCTTTTCACTGTATCCAACGTATTCGCTTTTATATCTGCAATGTTAAATCATGATATAGCAAGGGTGAGCATAAGATTGCCCAGCAAGTTTAAGTTCAATAATTTAACGATATATCATGATTGAAAGAATCTGAATAATAAGCTGGCTATAATTCAACAATATAATTGAGAACTAGCAGGAACAAACTTTTAACTGAACAAGTATATAACATGAACAAATATATCTTGACCGAATGGTTATGAAGGTGATCAGTCTTTCATACCTTACTTATACATGCAATATGTATAGAGTACAATTCTACAATGGCAATCAGCAATGATTAACCATAAGTATATCTGAATGAAACAATTCTTAGTAGAGTTAAATAAAAACTTGCCTGAACCGTTGATTACCGCTACGCAATTTATCTAGCTTTGTCCGAAAACCTAATATAAATAATACCGATCTACACATTAGAATAATATCATCACAGTATTTAAAATAACCAAAATACTTTTATCACATAACCCTATCAGTCTATTTAGCACATAAGACTCGGTATCAAGTCAAACTATTGCAGTCTGAGTTGAACCCGACACAATTCTAACATCCCGAAGGTCTAGTCGGACAATATTTGAGTTTAAGTTCAATTAAACTTTGCCTAAACATTTAACAATTATCTTAGATAATTTATTATCAGTCAAAATATTTTTCATAGGCTCATAATAATTTTTAGATAATTAATATCATTTATCAAAAATTTTCAATCATTAATATTGTATTTATATAATATAAATACCACATAATTCCTTTATCATTAATATTTATTTATTATCAAATATTAATAAAAATACATAACATAATATTATAATATATTTATAATATTATAAAGTATTTTAATACTTTAAAATCACCTTTATATGATTTTTAAACAATTAAATTCATTATTCGATAATTGCTTTTAATATTAAAATATTAATATTTTCATGACAAAATATCAAAAGTTATATTTTATAACTTAAAATATTTTTCTAACCCTTAAATCATTTTTATATGATTTATAAAACATTAATCCTATTTTTCCATAATTTATTTAATATATTTATTAAATAAGTTAACTATCATTAATATTGATTAATTAATGAAATTCATCACAAAATATTAAAAGTTACTAAAAATAACTTAAAATATTTTATTATACCATAATATTATTTTTCATGATTTTTCAAGCATTAAAATCATTTTTAAATAATTTATTTAATATTATAATTAAATAAATAAATACCTTTTGTATACCAAAAATATTAAATATTTTTGAAATATACTCAAAATAATTAAAAACTATTTTTCAAGCTTTAAAATAATTTTTCATAATTTATTATGTATTTTAATAATTAAAAATCATTTAATTTGATTTATTTAATAAAAATAATTATTTTTAGAAATTAAATGTCACTAGTATTTATAGCTTACGTAATCCGTCGCTATAGGTGTTCTTGATTCTGTTCTTCATCAACCCGTAAACTCTTGTCGTAGGACTACTGAGTGCTTTGGTTTGACCATAAATTGTCGCATGATCCTAAGGTTTTCTGGTAGTTTAAAGCATAAATATTGTAGTATTGATGTAACTCTACAAACATCAACAATTGTTTATGAAATCCAACATCATAACGAGAGATATATAGTCATCAATTCATCATATCGAGTTGTTCTTCATTTCGGGTTTTCGAGAAATGAAGAATAGATTCACGGTACTACTTTCGATCCATGTAACGTGGAATCCAGTTCTGTTTTGCGTGATATTAAGGTTCATATTTGTAGTGGCAATGTCAGTGAACAATTCTATACCATCATATAAGTCTAAAAACAACATAAAAGGGAGATTTAGGCCGGTCAAAGTGTTGCTCAGGAAACGGTTCTTGAAGATCTGGGTTTCCTAGAAATCTTCATCTGTTAAGTTGGTCAACGGCTGTTTGACCACGGTTAAATGTCATCCTGGTAATGGTATGAGTAATCTAAAAGCGTGATTGTATAGCCTACATGTCAGAAAATAACTCGAAATCAACAACATGGTCTACAACATAAACACAAGCAAGATTTGTGGCTTGCAAAGACGGTGTCAGACAAAATCTGGGTTTCTTGGTTGCCCAGAAACCCATTCCCATGACCGGTCAACGCAGTTTGACTGCTCATATTTCTCAATATACTAATGATCTGGGTGATCTAAGGACACTGATCTGTACCTCTCATATTATACTACAAGGATCAAACAATAAAATAACCAAAACATATACATACAACAAGATTAAGGGCTTTAAAAATCTTGTCAGATCACCTTGAAAAATTATGGATTGCCCAGATTCAAATTTTATGCTTGGTCAACGGAATTTGACCGATCCTTTCTTGCAATCCGAGTATTCCCTGAGCTTGATTCAAGTCTCAGATCAAAGCCCTAACATCAAAGAACAGATCTATAACATAACATACACCAAACATCAAACACACACAGATCTAAGGCTTTTGACATATGACTGTCAGGCCATTTTTTTTTCTAGATTTCCAGATTTTTCAAAACATTAACTTCGTGCATCTAGCTGTTATAGATCCTTGATCTAGCAACCCAGATCACTTATTAACACCCTAATATACATCTTTACCCAACAACTTTCAACATCTAACAACAATTACCAAGATTTTCTAGATTTAGGGTTTTCATAACTTTTTGGCTTTGATCATGGTTCTGATCTTGATGAACTGATAATGGAAAGCTAAAGACTGACATTAGCTTATCCTATCTCACTTTATCACTCTATATTTTCGGATTTCAGAAGGAGAAAAGCTTTGGAGAAAATAAAGTGTGCTCTTTCTCTCTCTAAAATCTATAATAATTGATATGTTACACTATATTGGACTGATCCAAGGGGCAAGATGGCTGGTAATTGATATAAAGCTAAGGCTAGGGCTAGGGTTAGCCACCCCCTACAAGATCATGGCTAGATTTGCTCACTTCCTTCCAATAATGCACAAAGGGTAGATTAGACATTTTGATTTTTTTGTCTTTAATGGCATATTAGTAAATTGTCCAAACCTTTAGGGTTTATGGTTTAACCCTTAGGGTTTAGGGTTTAACCCTAACATATTTGAAATTAAATTTCTAGGATTTCAAAATTTTGATTTTCAAAATAAAAATTAATATTTCAAAATTATAATTAGGATTTTCTAATTATATTAATATTTACTAATCATTATACAAGCTTGCTAATTAGGATTAATATTTCCTAATTAAAATTACTAATTAACAATTAGGTTTCATAATCATTCATTAGGGTTTATAACCCATGAATTATGGTTTCTGAATTATTAAAAAAATCTAATTACTCATTAAAGTTATCTTTGATTAGGTTTGTAATTAAAATACATAAACCTTATACATAGCATTTAAATTCCTAAATTAGAATTTTAATATCCGAATTAGGGTTTCAATTTCCCGGAACTAAAATTAGGGTTTCCAGAACCGATTTCTAGGGTTTCTTATTAGTCGTTAAGGTTTTCTAACTGAACGTTGACGTTCTTAATATAATATTAGGGTTTGTCACTGATATAGTTTATTTGTTCAACCCTTGACCCTTAACCACATACTGTACACATATACAACCATATACACAGAACATAATTACGTATATCTTTAATCCTGAATAATTCACCACAAAGATTTTTAAATCTAAAAATTTCTTTTCAAAATGTCAAATCTATACACTTATTTTCTGTCTAGGTTTATTATTTAACCATTATTCAATAATTTAAGATTTAAATAATTTTTCTAAATTCTTGGGTCGTCACAGCCTGCGTCCGAGAGCCTACTCATTTGGCGTAGATTGATAGTTTGGCCCAGCAGTTGGATCGGGCACATTTTTTTATCCCACATTTGGGCAAAGATCCTTCCGAGGTGAATACTTTTGATCCTTCCAGCTCTGGGGCTGGCCCTTCAGGTGACCCATTTTTAAATGGTTTTGTCGGTGTAGATCCTCCGTTATATCTACCTGATATCCCTACTGGCAGAGATTCAGTGACTTAAGAGGAGTTACATCAGATGGACAGATTAGATGATGTGGATATCAACACCATTGACTTTTTCTGATGCATTTGTTGCTATATCATTTGATAGGCCTCTGTTAGATATTGGGCGGGTGTGTCCTAATTCTCGTTATATCTTTTTATAGACCTCTGTTAGATGTTGGGCGGCTGTTCCCCATTTCCCTGTATTTTTCAGTTGTATATAATGCTGATGTATTTAGATGATGATACACTTAGGAATGTATGTATAATGCTTTTATATTCCCTACATTATATTGTCATCTATTTTTTTATAATGTATGCATTATGTTATAGACATGCATTTCCAGAGATTAGTTTAGCATTGGCCCCTGGATGGTCTTATGACACAGCTCAATTGATGTCTTCATCCACTATTAACCGGATTGAGCATACCCCACCTGTGTTGGTGGCATCTTCTTTGAGATCGTGGTATGCCAGTTTGTCCTCCCTAGATCGGGTGACAGTTGATCAGATGTTGCGACACTCTGTGACACTCTTTTCATTTCAGGTTCCACCGAGCTTTATAGAGGGCATGTATGAGCAATGGGTACCAGATAGGAAAGTATTCAGATTTGATACCTAGGAGTTGACTCCTACATTGGAGGAGTATGAGCATCTTACAAACTTGACATTAGATAGGCTTTGCGCTCGAATGGCTGTCGGTGATATGAGTCGGTAATTGAGGTGCAAAGTTGCCTTAAACGAGATTTCCTCGAGGCATGTGGTTTCCATGAGTTTCTTGGTTGACATATTTGGGTCATTGGATTGCTATCTGCGATACTCAGGGACTTCACCATTTCTGAGGGTGATTGGCATGTCGCCTGTGTAGACATACTCTTGATGTGCATACTGGCTTATCTGTACATGCCATTGTACATGGACCACCTGGATATCGGCGTGATCATGGTAGTATGTGCTCTTCGGGAGGGTCATACCATCTTATCGATGATTCTGGCAGAGACCTTGAGGTCAACCATGTTTTGCCATTCCCATTCAGTAGGGGTTTTTATAAGCAGTGCGATCTTGTTGTACGTGTGGTTTGTGACACACTTGAGACCAATTGGCACTTTAAGATGTCATGGGTATTATTTTTCCCATGAGATAGCCATGTTATATTCCTTTCAATTGGCTGAGTGTACAAAAGCAATTTCTTGGTCGTCTTTCTTGTCAAGGATCGAGGACCCGTTTGATATTTTTCCATGTTCAACGCTCAGTTCTCCCTATAGCTTAGTATTGATGAGGCCGAATGTCAATAGCAAAAGGTTCCCCAAGGCGTGATGAAAAAAATTTCTCACGATCTTCTTCAGCAACCATGATCTGATGGTACCCCGCAAAGCAATCAGCAAAGGAGTACATGCAGTATTGCGCAATATTGCCAATAAGAATGTGGATAAATGGCACGGGAAAGCTCTCTTTTAAGCAAGCTTTGTTCAAGTCCCGGTAATCCACGCAAACTCGCACCTTCCCTCCGGGTTTAGGCACAGGAACAATGTTGGATATCCACTAAGAATATGTGGACACCATGATGATGCCAGCATAATATTATTTCATAATTTCGTCTTTTACCTTTAGACTCCACTCATGTTTCAATCGCCTGAGCTTTTGCTTAACTGGCTTAATCCCCTCTTTAATGGGAAGGGGATGAAGGAAAATGTCAGTGGACAAACCCACCATGTCTTCATGAGACCATGCAAACACATTCTGGAATTGGGTTAATAGTGTAACCATGTCATTCCTTTGGTTTGGGGTAAGGTCTGAACCAATCTGGATTAACTTAGGGCTTTCTAAGGTTCCGAGACTGAAGGACGTGGTTTGGTCAAGGTTGGGTTTAGGTTTGTCTTTGACCCATTCTTGAATTTATGGAGGCACCTTAATGTCATCCTGTATTTCCATCAAGGCTGAATTCATCTCTACATCAAAGGTACAATCCTTATGGAGAAGAGGCACCATATCACCAAGTACAGGCACATCTAAATTCAGGGTCCTGAAACAAAATATGTTTTCACTTAGTATATATGAAACGTTTTGATCATACACAGTGTTAGCATATACTGGCAAAATAAACTGCTAATACTGTACAGAAAAGTAAGCAGTTATGATATCTATAGGGTAGAAAGAGTTCTGCCCGTTTTACCCTTGTCGACCAATGCAAGGAGTGCTGTTCCAATTGGCAAGGGCAAAGTCCGGTGGACTGCAGTGATGGAGGGGTTGTCATCTTTCTCCTTTTCCCGAATGATGGCCATTACGTCTGGGCAGTCATCGTCTGGGTGTATTTGTTGGTATGTTCATCATAAACGATGATGTGTTTGCCTGACATCATTCAGATGACGTCTTGCTTGATTCTTCGTTCCTCCTATTCCATTACGGGATCTGGAACAAAGACTTCTTTCTCCTTCACCGATACCGGCTTGGGAAATAACATTGCCATGATATTAGATGGCACCTTTACAGGAGGTTGTGCGGACTCAGAGTTTGAAGGAGAAGATAAACGTCGCGTGCTTGAAGCTGAAGGAATCTGCTGATGCTGATGAGGATTCCTATGACTAGAACTGGCAGAATAGCCTAGCCCAGCTGTTCCAGTTTGCTTGGATAATTGAATTGGATACTTGATACCCTGGCAATCTTTACCCACCCTTGTCCCGGCTTATGACCCAATGACATCATTTCTTGAGTATGCGACATTACTTCAGCAGAAATCTTGGGTTCGAGAAATGGCGTTCCAATAGCATGGTATTGGGTATTGTTTACTTCCAAGGCATGAAAACTAACCGGTTCAACATCTGCATTGGCATTGATGAATGGCATGTCCCCGTATTGAGGACACTTTGGTTCAGCGTTGACCGTAACTAGGCTATTGTTGATAATGTATTTGAATTGTTGATGAAGGGTGGAGGGGACTGCCCCAGCCATATGGATCCATGGTCGTCCCACGAGCGTGTTGTATCCCGAATCTATCTTGAGCACATGGAAAGATACGCAGAATATATGGGGACCAATTTCGATTGGCAGTTCAATTACTCCGACCGAATTCCGGCGGGCTCCATCAAAAGCTTTGATGATAGTATGGCTACTCCGGAGTCGATTGAGATTGATATTCATCTTCACCAAGGTAGCGTATGGACAAATATTTAGAGATGAACCTCCATTTATCAAGACTCCGCCTAGCATGTATTTGGAGGACAAGACCGCAATGTGCAACGTCTTGCAATGACCGGTCCCCTCGGGCGGTATGTCATCATCAGTGAAGGATATCACATTGTTGTTGAAAATGTGATCAACAAGATGTTGAAAGTTTTTCGTATCAACTGATGTCGGTAGATAGGTTTCTTCAAAAACCTTTAGCAAGATCGTCCAGTGATCCTCGGAAGTTAGGACCAAGTCCAAAATTGAAATTTGATTTGATGGTAGACTTCATCACCCGTTGGGGAAGATACAGTGGATTTTCTTTAGAAACTGTAGTAGTTGTATGTGAGGTGGATCCTTCACCTTCTCCATAATTCCACGGAACTTTGTGAAAGCTAACAATAGGATATTGTGCTCTGCACAGCAAGTTGATTGGCTCAGGAGCGGCCACTTTCAAAGGATTGTTGCTTCCTCCGAGTTGAATTGTTGGCATTGTGAGTGATTTATTAGCCCCATCGGCCAAGTGGATATGATCGCTACCAAACTCTTCCACTTAGTAGGACATATATTCTCACTTGCACGTAACACAAAGATTCATCGTCCGCTAGAGTGCAGGAGACACCACCACAATTAGATTTTGGATGAGGTGGCGGAGTGCCCAGCATTCTTCTGTGCTGTGACCGCGAGAATGGGAGTGATATTGACATACTCCTTTAGAATTGTATCGTCCTGAATTGGGGTTGATTGGAGGGAGAAGGGAACTGATTCTTCCTTCATTAATTAACATCTGAAGGATTTCCTCCATAGGTTGGCCTAAATAGGTGAATTCCCTTTTGTTGGCAAAATCCCGACGGGATTTGGCATTTGCTCTCTTTGTCACTTTGCCTTCCAGCATTTCATTTTCTAAAAGTGATGAGGGAATATTCATTACAAGAGGTAGGAGACTGGCGTGCTCCTGGCTGACTAACTGGTGTGTCACTTGATGTTGATAGGTAACTAGTTCCGCCAATTGCTCAATTTGGTTCCATAGAGCTTTCATCTTTCGTTCCATAGTGAACTGGAACTTAGCATAATCCGATTTGTCAACACCATCTTTGAGGGTCTGCGAGGATGCACAGTTGAAATTTGAATTTTGTCCATTGCTCCAATTGATCATGTTGACCTCTTTTTCTTTGTGTTGAGGAAGAGGGTTGTCTTGAACGTGAGGCTGATCTAGATTGGTGACCAAGATCTCACTGTCGTCTATCAGGTCTTGGATCTTGTGTTTCAAGGCCAAACAATCCTAAGTATCATGTCCAGGTGCTCCGACATGATAAGCACATTTCTGAGCAGCATTGAAACCCCGTCCATTAGGGCTGGCTGGTGGAAGAAGATGCGTAATTTTCTTTTGTGTTGTCAGAAGATTGAGAATGTTCTCAAGGGTGTCCCCTAAGGGTGTGAAAACTCGAGGGCGTTTGACTTCTCCACCTTTTGGTATTGGAAGGTTCGCAGACTGTGCTTGAAAGGGAGTATAGTTTCTCATTTGAATAGGCATGTTCTGATTGCCTTTTTGACCCTGTAGTATCTGGGAAATATCTTCCTCTTTCTTTTTATGGACCCTCCGGGGGTTGTTTCCATAGTTTCCGGATTAGATGTGATCAGCAACAGCTTTAAGGGCAGCTAGGTCTTGAATCTTTCCAGACTTCAAACCCATCTCAACCATCTCCCCGTGTTTGGCCATTTCAGAAAATGGTTTGCCGATGTCGGCTAAAACTCTTTCATAGAAAGGAGCTTCTTGTATGTCTATGAAAGTCATGACCATCTCTGATTCTGTCATGGAAGGAATAACTTGTTAGAGTTTATGCCCTAGAGGCCAATTATTTGATATAATTGCTTAACATTTTGATATTATATTTGATTAAATAAATGAATGATTTTATTATGGTTTTATTTACTGCGTTATATAAATATTAACATAATAAAAAAAATCCTTAGAATATTGATACAAATTATATAGTTTCAAGTATGTGACTTGAACATGAGATTATATATTTACAATTAGTATCATTGTTCTTAAATGTCCCTAGTCGAGTATCATTGTTGATGGGACAACAATAATGCATTAAGACTAGTATGTGGATTAACTGATGACCAAATCTCATTGGTCATAAATATTTGAGGTATTAAGTCAATGCATAGGAACATGTTAGAGAACGATGTATTGGACAGACCCACCATGAGAATTCTATGTGGATTATTATGCGAAGTGTCATTAGCAATTCTCATAGTGACAATGATGTAATGGTCCTCTGACCTGAAATAACTATATTTCTTCACGGGAAGTTATGTACTTTGATATCATCAAATGTCACCTTTAATAGGGTGGACTATAAAGGTGATTATTGGGAACATCATGAATCGTGTGAGGAATATGAGTGATCTAGATGGAATTTAACCCTCTTATGTATTAGGGGTGATATTCATAGGCCTCTTGAGTGAGTAGGACTATGAAATGCATGGCCATGCTCAAATAGTGATTTGTTTCATATAGTCTACTCATTGATCAAGAAAAACTTAATTAAATTATGAAGAGTATGACACATTCCATGACTCGAGTTTAATCTACGATATTAAGGTTAAAAGGATTAAATTACATTGAAACATTGATCACTAAAAGGTTGCATCGAATCATCGATCTTATTATTACTTGGGTAGCAGTGATGCATTACTAGATGCCGTTCACTGTTTATAATTTTATAATATGATTTTAAAATTATTGCCAACGTAATAATAACCTATAAGGTCACACACATAGAATGTAATTAAAAGGAAATTAATTTAAATTATAAAGATTTAAATATGTCAATATGATTGATAGTATTTAAATTACGAATTTAAATTAATAGGATAATTTATATATAGGTATATTATTTAGGTAAGACTTAATTAAGATATATATATATATATATATATAAATTGGATTTTATTAAATTAGGTTTTGAATAATTCCTTTTTAATCGCTATATATATGATATGTAGCAGCCATTTTTAGGTATTATTCATTAACCAAAACCCTAGCCGCTCTTAGAGACAGACTAGAGAGAAAACAGTTTCAGAAAATCCGCATCCTTTGTGGCTAGTATCGCGTTTCCTTCTTCTGCAAATCGTAGGATGATTCGTGTGAAGCGTTCGTGTGGATACCGTAGAGACACAGTCTATTTGAATTGTGTTAGAGATTCGACCGCATCGATTATAGCTTTAACAATCGGTATAATTTCTAACCTCTGAATTAATTGAATTTTTCGCATGGATCCTGTTTTAGGGTTTCAGAATTGCCTTTAATTGGTTTATTTCCGCTGCGTTTCTATGCCAAAACCCAACATAACTTGGGCAGCCAGGCGTCTCCACCTTTGAGCATACTCTCTGAAAGACTCGTTAGACTGTTTCTTGATCTTGGTAATTTGATACCGATCAGGATCCATCTGAGACTGAAAGCTGTATTGAGTGAGGAAAGCGTTTGCTAGCTCTTCCCAGCTATGGATCTTTGAGTTGTCTAATCTTGTGTACCACGAACGGGCTTCTCCAGTTAGACTTTTCTGGAACAATTGCATTTTGAGCTTTTCGTCCTCTGCATAAGATCCAAGTTCTCCAATAAACACCTTCAAATATGTATAAGGATCTCCTAACCCATCATATTTTTCGAAGTCAGGAGTTTTAAACTTTTCTAGATAATGAACACCAGGGAAAATGCAAAGATCAACATATGAAACACTCCCGTGTGTTCCAATTCCTTTGATAGCACGAAGGGTCTCTTCCATTTGGAGGAATTTCTTTTTGATGTCATCGGTGTCTGGATCTCCAGTGGGATGGGTAGCATCATGAGTTTTGTTGGTTGTATACAACATCAGTTCAAGTATTGTAATGACCTGGGTTCCCCCTTGTGTGGAGGATTCAACGTATGCACGTATTTTTGGACCACGTAGTAGATCGGTGTAGTTCTTTGAGTAGTAAAAACCAAATCAGAATTTGTTTGCTTAATCATTGAATTTTTCATGAGAAATCGGATTAAGGTCAGTCTAGTCAGATGATGACATGATTGACTATTGGCCTGTAGCCTTTTTGGATTTTGACCGGGTAGTAGGTCCGATTGGTTCCATGCGAAAGACTTGCATAGTTTGGTCTTTAGGGAATGTAAATTAACATGCTATGTGATGCGTCCATTTTAGGAATTTTATCCTGCAAAATGGATGTCAGTTGTTTGTAGCATGTATATGTACACATTTCTTCATATTTCTCATTACATGGAGATAGATATGAAATGAAATTACAAGTAATTGAAATCAGAGAGTATGAAGAGACTTTCCTCCATTTTGGGTTTATCAGAGGCTGACCTATCTTAGGTTACTCTCGCGGTTTTTTGGCATGAAGGTTCCCAAATCTATGCAATTTACTCAATGGGAAATTAATCTGGTCTTTCAACTGGAGTGAATTTGGGTGGTACCTTTCCTGAGCCTCGAGGAATTAGTCTTCCCACAAGTCCAGTAATCAAACACCGACGGGATAGCCTCCTAGTGGAGGGACCATACAACATACATTCACATACATCGCATCTCACTGTATGGAAATGATGACATGTGTGAAGCACTAATATCACAAGAATTTATGGTGAGAGGCACTAAGTGGAATAAGTAAATGCATTCGTACACATTCATCATAAATGTAAATGCAACATCCACACACAAGAAGATAACAGTTTTGAAAAGATTGTAATAGCGTCTTAAGTCCTCTTACTGGTGTCCCTAGCAGAGTCGCCACCTGTCGACGTCGGGATTTTTAATTGTCCCTTTCCGTTACTTGTTCTTTGGTGTTCTCATTTTAGGTGAGATTTGTTTGAAAAAATAAGTGAAAAAGGTCCGACATATATAATGTCGACGATGGACTGTTAAGAATCGCCAGTTGGTTTTTTAAATGGTTGTACCTACACAGCCGAGAAAAGGTTTGTATATTGACCCAGTGATGTGACACTGTTAAACGGGTCGGTGAAACCGAGATTCATTAAGGACTGGGGACTTGGTTATGTGGAGGGAAGGTGTTAGGCACCCCCCGACATCCGTGTTACCACGGTGACCGCCTCTTTTCAAGAAACTATTTTGAATGTGTGTGTGTGTGTGGGTCAATGTGCTATTATTTGGAAGTAGTGCGAGGCCTTGTTCGCACCTATGTACACATGGTTTGAATTTATGTAAAAATTCAATTTATAGCAAGATATGGCAATGATGTTTTATACAAAAGGTTTTTCAAACCCTGATGCTCAATAGTAATTGAGACCTTTTGATACTTCCATTTTATTAAGTATCCGACTTGATTGATTTTATTTCTGAGATGCGAAGCATCTATAAAAAAATAATGTACAAAATAATGTCGACTTCCTCGTGGGTATGAAAATCATCTGAGGAAATTCAGACACCGCAAAATAATTTACAAGCTACTTACAGCTGAAAATGTCCATCACGGGAACCAAATCTAGATCCAATAGGTTGAATCTGTGATCACATGATTCCCAGGCGCACATGATACCGCAATTTGTATAAAAGCAAGTTAGTATATATATATAAAAGTCAGAATATATATATATATATATATATATATATATATATAGATATATATATACAGACATGATCACCAACCACGAAGCACCTCTATGGGGGATCAGAAATGTAAATAAAGCTGTAAAAGCAATCAACCTCCACGGAAGAAACTCTAGGCGGGAAAAAATGTAAATAAAGTTGTACAATCAATCAACCGCCAATAAGTGAACTCAAAGCGTGATTTAAACGTAAAGAAAGTCAAAAGTTTATCAACCACCACGTAAGTAAACTCCAGATGGGGAATATATATATATATATATATATATATATATATATATATATATATATATAGCAATAAACGAATCAATTTAAAATCTGTGCTTATCGAACAGAGTTCGACAACAATTCATATATATAATATATATATATATAATTGAGTAACCGCACCGGATGTAAAATCTGTGCTCATCAAATGAGTTCGACAACAGATTCATATATATATAAGTATATATATATATATAAAAGCGAGTAAACGCCTGCATCAAGATTAGGCTCATCGAACAAAGTTCGATACACGCTCATATATATATATATATAATAAATAAACGCTCTGCATCAAGTCAGCTCAATCGAGGCATAATTCGTTAATGTTAGTCCATATATATATATATATATATATATATATATATATATATATATATGTATATACAAATTGAAATAAAATCATGGACCGAAGTCCGCAAACGACGCACGCACACGACTCTCAACGTGAAGAAGGTGTGTGCAACATGAAGAGAAAGGCTTTAAAGTGTGTGAGAAGGCTTACAAGTAACGCCAAAGAAGACTTCTATATCTTTAAAGTGGGTAAACACTGGCTTTTGTAGGTACAAAAGTAGCTATATATGAGATCACAGGTGTTTAAAATGAGAAAGCACTCAATATGGGGTGAGTACAAAGCAAATTGGGCAGGGCGTCCTCGCCGTTTTTTCTTGCAAAATGGCCACCCCAAGCCCTCTATTTATAGAGGGTGGAGCCAAGGTGTACCTGCGGCTCGACCGTAGGTGTACCAGAGGCTACCCAGGTTGCCTCGGGTTTCTCGGGTCGGGTCATCTCGTAGTACATGCACTCAGCCATTGTAATGTCCGCTCGAACTTTCAGAATTGCAATTTGGGCATCCGATTGAGGTATACAAGAACTAGTTCGGACCTCTGTTGTCCAGCGTTGTATAATGGCTTGGGATTAGAGTTTTTACGAAGTCATTGAAGATGGGACGATGCCCTCCGGTCTTCAAGCTTCAAATTCTATCCGTTAACCCGCACAATAGTCACTCGGGATTGGTTCTCCTTAATTCTTATGGGACATCGTTGTATAGAGAGGTGTGTATAAAATGTTGAGATGACGTGACGTGGCATCGCGTTGGCGAGATGACGATGTTGCCTTTCACTAGTGTTATCATCCCTTTTAATGATAAAGAGACGTTGCTCGTGGCTTCACCGAGATTGGACTCATCAGAATGTTGAATGTCCTCAGTGTCATCTCTGAGGTGTGCATGTCCTCCCGGTGTTATCTCTAGGTTGGTACTGAGTATCTCGTTGTGAGTGTCGAGATTGAAGCTGGTTGCATTTGAAACAAGCATTTCTGGGGTTATCACTGAAACTGTATTCCTTGGGGTGATCACCAAGGTTGGTAGCTATTCCCACGATTAGGAATTAGACTGGATACCTCAGGGTTATCTCCGAGATTAATCGGTCTTCTCCGGTGTGTGTTCCAGTTTTGGATCTACACGCCTCGGGGTTATCTCCGAGGTTGGAACTGTTACTCCCGGTGTGTGTTCCGGGGTTGATGTCGATCTTCTGGTAGTATCCGGAATGGATATGAACTGTCTTCCAAGGTTCCCTCTTGAAAGACGAATCTGTCCTCCTGCAATGTTAGTGATAGGTGTACAGAAAATTTTGAATGTCTACAAGAACACTATGATTTCACTTAAGCACTGGTAGACTACGATCTTTGATTGCTTAATTTATAGACTCTACACTTCTGAGAGCACACTCGATTCTTGAGTTGGCTCGGCAGTCATTTGGACCACTCTACGATTCTGGGATGAGGTCCTCCAAAGCAGACAGACTACAATTCTCTATGTTCTACGATTCTGCCTTGGCTTCTGCAATCTGTTGATTGGCTCAACAGACTACGATACTGTTGAAGCCTATCTATTACATATCAAAAATTAGATCAACCTAACAGCTTTGATCTTTTCTTCTATACATTCATTTACAAAACGATAAACATAAAACACAAATCAAACCTAACAATTTTGATCTATCACTAAGTCCTTGTACATGTGTTCCTAGAAGGACTTTACATATAAGCATGAATATTTTCTTTCAACATCAAATTTAAATATGCAATTCCCAACAATCTCCCCCTATTTGATGTTGCCATAATCAAGGAGATTTGTATCATGGTCATCAATTTCTAGATGCAGTTGCTAGAAAGTAATTATGACTTAGTGTTTCAGTGACCAACTGAAATCTCTAGAGAGTAAGCACGAATTTATTGATGTTTCGAAAGAAAGATATTACAATAAAGCTTAGTTATATCAATAAGAAATGAATTTCATATCTCTATTTCTTCTACATGTTGCTCCTTGGAGGATTGGAATGCTCTGCAGCTCTCCTTCTCTTGCTGGTTTCGTCTCTCAATGCAATATCTATTCATAAAGGCAGAGTCTCTAATTAGCATATGTTGACTAGTAGTGGTTACCCCTTATGAGCTAGGAGATGGCCCTTGACTCCTTAGCGGTTGCGCCATGAGAATTTGTTGTTGTTCAGGTCGTGGAGTCTGATGGCGAGGCTGTCTTGAGGGAGGGCTCCTTGAGGATTGAGCAATGAGTTTCCCTCTGCTTTTTCCTTTCTCTCCTTCTCCTTTATTATCCCCCTTTATGTCAGCATTAAGGGTTCGAATATCTTCAGACAGTCGATTCATGCCTTGGACGACCTCGTGGAGCTGATTCCTGGATTGAGGAACGTCTTCAGGATTTTCTTGAACCAGAGAACCAGTTCGAAATTTATTTTTTTATAGAATGGCCAAGACAATTTATGTTTGTTTTATTTAACCCATTAAAAATTTTTAGAATTCCTTCATTGAGGTCCGTAGACTTGAGAGACTTTCAATCATAAGTTTATTTTGAGATTCCTGAGTCTTCTGCAGAAGGAGTACTGCTTCCTTGTGCTTCCTGGCAGCCTCAAAGTGAATTTGACCCCTTTCATTAATATTGTGGATCATTTCCTTGATGATCTCTCTAAGCTTTTTTGTAAGCTCAATACTCAGATTGCTGGGGAGGGTGTTGGCCGCATCTATCAAATGGTTTAGCCTCATATGAACACGCTCATAGTGAGTTTCAAGATCTTCTTGAATATCTTTTGTCACTTTCTGAGATGCATTAGACAGCTCAGTCTTGGTAGGAAGATCTGAGAGAATCTTAAGAATTTGCTGAGTGTGTGGAGGAGAGGCTCTAGTATTTTAATTTTGCAAATTGTAGAGAGCAAGATCAAGATCAAAATAATTATTGGTTGATGAGGAAGGAATATCTGAAGGAAGTGCAAGTATATGAGTTTTAGTTGCAGGAGGAGGTGATGTTGGCTCTGGTTGAGTGGGTGACTCTACGATTTGAGTATGATCGATATTCCTAGAATGAGAGATTATGGGAGACTGGATCAACATAAAATTAGGCATATTTTGTTTATCAGTTACAGAATGTTGGGATTCTATAACCAGAAATTGGTTTAGTGGATGAAGTATCACTTCCAACCTTCTTGGCAATTCGTAGAATTGGTTGAAGGTTGATGGAGGACAGTAAAAAATTCTGAAATAGATGGGAATTGAATATACCTCATGCCCAGTTTCTAAAGAAGGATGATTAGTGATTAGCTTCTGAGCAAATGTGAGGTTTCCTGGGATTCCATGAGCAAGCACATAGATGGCTGGATAAGCTTTGAAAGACCAGAACATGTGATCCTAGGAGTTGAGACTTTGATCTCTGTGATAGGGCATCAAAGGTAAGTATGAGAACATCTGATTATAGTTGGCTCTCTTGTATCCATCCCAGCTCACTGCTATAATCTCAACTTCATCTTCGTCTTCTTCTTATCGATCTTCGATCTATTCATTTGAGATTTCCACCACTTCAAACATCTCCTCATTCCTTGTCTGATCATCACTCTTTTCTTCTATAGCTCTTACACCTTCGATTTCCCTTTCCTCTTGCATGTCCCCCTCAGCTGTTGCTCTTTCTTGCATAGGAACTTTGAGATATTCTCCCTCAATCTGATCATTTATTTGAACTTCAAGGAGCTCCCCCTAAGCTGGAGCATTCTTTAGTGCAGGAACTTCAGGAAGCAACTTCTTTGTTGCTATTTTCATTTCTTCTTCCTTCAAAGATTTCACATTTTCAGGTACATATGTCTTGATGAGCTTTCTCCTTGCCTTTTTGGGTTGAGCTTCAGCTTTGGTGCTTTCTTCAGCTGCAGTTCTGACTATTGATTGAGATATTATTGCAGTATCCACTTCTAGAGTGATGTCAAGTCCAGACTCTACGATCGAAAAGAAGGAAGACTTCATTATTTTGTGGCTTCATTTTCACTTCTTAAGAGGCTGAGAGATGGTGGCTCTGTCTTCTTCCTCCTCAGAGTGCTGCTCTTTCCTCTTCATTTCCTTCAGAGTTTCCGTGCCCAAACTTTCTTGGGGTGCATCAGAAGTTGAGCCTTGAGGCTCTTCTATTGTTTGAGCTTTCATTTTCCTCTTTCCCTTTCTTTTTCTGATTAAAGCGATGGGTTCCTCTTGATTAATTTCTTCTTCATCATCAGCTTCCTTCACAACCAACATGTTTCCTAGTAGCCTAGATTCCTTTGCTTCACCAGTTCTTCCACTGGATTAAGACATCATTCTGACATTTTCTGCAGAATTTCTTTTCCAATTTTGAAATAGCTGCTGGGTCATTTTTCTGTTGGGATTGATGAATTCTCCTTCCTTGTCCCCAATTTTGTCACCTAGAGCCGATTGCAGAATTATGCTTATGAACCTCCCATAGAGCATTTTTCAAGAGCTCTTTGATTTCTTTGAACTAAGTATCTACTTCTCAATCCAATCGATAAGTAGGGCCCCGTATTTGAGTTTAATCCTAAACTATATTGCTGTCATGAGCTATAGTTGAACTTCATTTACAGATTCGTGGCCAGATCTTTTACAGCATATGCACTTCCCAACAATGTGAGCCAGAAATTTATATTTCTAGGGAAACTCTTTCTTCTTGTATCCCTTGACGTTCTGAAACTTTGTGTGGTGCATCTTCTTCAGACCTTCATGAAAGTCGATGACATTAATAGATACGAGTCGTTTTGATTTGAAACATAGGGCTAGGTTTATATCTTCAACTTTGAGCTTAATTTGTTCCCCGTTAACCCTTGTAGTGGTGATGTCGTTCTCAAAGACTCCATTTCTATAGAACTCTTTCACCAGCTACGGGTATATCCATGTGCTGTTGCTCAGAGCTTCTTCAAGACCAGCTTTCTTCAGAAGAGATAGAATCTTGTGAAACTGAGGGTCAAGTGTCTTGAATTCATCGATATCGAGTTGGTAACCAGAGTTAACATTGGAAGCAACCATTGATTTTCTTGAACTAAGGTAGGTTGATCATTCTAAAAGCTAGGGTTTATGCTGGTAGAGAGAGAGAGGAATGAGCTTTTTGACCTTTTGAGGTGAATTTTCAAAAAACCTTTTCAAACTGAACTTGTAACTTCCCTCCACACGATTTGCATAGTGGAGAACGTGTAGAGTTCTGTCGGGCTCCACGATTTTAAATAGTGTTGAAAATACTGATCTGCCTTTAGCTCCCCCTGAGCTAGTGTATCCTTTGGGAGGACTACGATTGTCGAGGTTGCACTATGATGGTAGAGTTTATTGTTGGCTCTTTTCTACGATCATTGTCTGTCCTGGTCCTTGTGATGAGCTTTGACATAACATTCCTTTTGGGTTAAGGTAGCTCAGAAAAGGCCAACCTCTTAGATTGAATTAAGGGCCAAGTTTGTCCCTGAGGCGCTTATCAGAGAGGTTGCTTGGATTTGATAGAAATGATGTCATCACATGATGCTTCTCTGTCATGTCGAGGTTGCTCTACGATCGTGGTTCCTCTTTAGTCATCTCTACGATTTTAAACATAACCTTTTTATCTGCATGGTTAACACAAACTAGAGCATAGAGTTTATGGTTGCAGATTTAGCATGCCTAACTCACTTATTAATTTATTAAATCTGGATTCATCTAGAGGCTTTGTAAATACATCAGCAAGTTGATTTTCAGTAGGGATGTATTGTAAATGTAATATGTGATGACCCCAAAATTCATACAATAATATTCTCTTTCACGATCGTTAACAATACAACTTTAATCTATCTTTACATCATTATTCGATATTAAAATCACTAACAATGCAAAATATTTAAAACTTTTATACATTTCCTTCTGTATTGCCCTAAATCGCAACCTTTACATTACATCTCTTCGATTCAAATTTATTTCATGAATCGTTACAAAAAAATGACTATACAAAGTCTTACATCATAAACAGATATCCATATACACCGGATAGCTCAACTTACAATTCAACAACATGTTACATTCAAAATATTAAATACATTTCTCATAAAACATAAGTAATCTTCGTGAATATGGATCTCTAAAATTCACTTAGCACATATCCTTACATTGAAATCTTTAACCTGCAAAAGTGGTTATTTGCAAGAGTGAGCTCGATTGCTCAACAAGTTCTAACAATTTTCATGCATCACATAGCACATAATAATATTGTGACGCCCCCAAAATAGGTATACATCACACATCTTGAGTCGCCAAATACATGGTACAAAATTCAAATACAACTTAATAATACAACTGTCGTGTAAAATACGACAAAACATAAACTGAGAGTTTTAATACGAATATTGTCTTTAGACAGTATTCAACTCAAATGGAGTCCTCAATACATTTATTATCACACTATTTCATAGAATAGTGAGGACTATTAATGCTATCATCTGGACCGTCACTCCATTCCCCGACTAGTCCTAGTTACGTTCTCATTTCTTGAAGAGAACAATGAAAGCAAAAAGGTGAGCTCAACTAGCCTAGTAAGAAATATTATGAATAAGATAATGTAGAATAATTTATCGTTAGCCTTCAACAGTGTTAAACAGATAAAATATAACAAACATCAAGCTTAACTGCAGCGGAACAAGCAATCCATTAGAAGAGTCAAGTAGAGCATAAAATCTACTATATTCTATGATTTAAAAGATTTTTCATCACTTTTATTGCTGAGACTCAACTTAAAAAATAATCCATATCATCGAATCACCCCCTGCACTACGGCCAAGGATATTCTTTAGTATCATGACCACAAATCATCCATGCACTACGGGCAAAGGATATTCGTGTTTTCATCAATGGTCATGATCATGGCAACAACTGTCCATCAATGCACTACGGGCCAATGAGGACTTTTACCACATCATTTGTAACATTACGGTCATGATTATACTGAATAATCCATGGTCATAATTATACCAAGTCCATCTATCCACTACAGGCCATAAATGACTTTCAACATAATATAAATATGAGGATTATGACAATGATATAAGAATTCAATAAAACAAGTTCAAGGACAATTTTTTTAAGATTTATATTTATCCAGAATTTAATATTGTCCAAATTGTCAACATGATACTGCTTTGTGGAGTAAAATTCATGAATGATAATGTATCAAAAATGATTTTGACTGAATAGAAATCAATTTTTGTTATAAATAGTACTCCGGGTGAATAGTAACTGAGTGAATAGTACCCCATGAATAGTACTTCGGGAATAGTACTCCGTGAATAGTACTTTGTGAATAGTACCCGTGAATAGTACTTTTGTAAATAGTACCGTATAAATTAATAGTACTCATGGACAGTACTCCGGCATGAAAAACTTAAAATTTAACAAGAATGTGCAGAAAATATCCTTGTGAGGCCATACTAGATGAAGCGCAAATTTCAAGGATATTCTACTAATTTCACGGAATATAGAAGCAATATTTTAACCGAATGATGGTATAATAAAGAATACGAGATGAAATAATATTACTCAAATACTACAGAGTATTGAAGAAAATATTATTCCTATGAATACTGAACAAAATAATATCCCTTACCTCGGAAGAAGATTGGATACTGGAATAGTGAGGTAGCAAACTTCTCTTCTACTTTCTCTCTAAAGCTTCTCTCTCTATAAATGCTCTTGTGAATTAATAGTACAATCATGTGAAAAAATAATTACAGTATAGTACCTTCATCTTTACCTCCATTTTTAATTTAGTCATGCAAGTATTATGAATCTTGCACCATCTCCCCTAATAGTACATGCATGTGAATCAATAGTACACACATGTGAACAAATAGTTATAAGCATGTGAATTAATAGCAATTAATTTCTCATTTATCCGATTAATTACCCGATTGGTCAATATAGCCTCCAGACATCCATTATTATCGAAATAGATGTTGATTTCCACTAACACAAATAATCCCAACATAATGGAAATATCAATTTCATCTTTAATCAACACAAACTTATTCATCATTAATATTATAACTCACAATATTTAACAACCATATCATTCCCAGGAAAGAGGGGACTTTTAGATAAGGATTTCTCCCTATTGGCGCGCAATTAGGTGACCAAACCTCTCATTGACAAAACTTTCTAGACATTGTCAATATTGCAAATAATAATATGAATAACTTTGTCATCTCAATTATTGATTTAATAATATAAAAAATTATCCAGATGATACTGTGACAATTATTTAATCAATAATATGAGAGATATTATGCAGCAATTACTGTAGTAATAATTAAGTATAACTAAGTGACTTCTCACGTAAGCATCAATAATCAATACCGTGTGCTACTATGCAACCACGAGTATTACTGTACTTTTACCACCGGGTAGTTCAATAGTTTATCGGTAAAACTTTCGCCATTATTTTTATAAAAAAGATAATTTTGTCGTTTTCTAACTACGACAATACTTTCGTTGTGGGGTCCACCAATGATTGTGCCGTTGTACGAATATTCTCTTTTAAAACAAATATTCCCCGACCAATCCAATATTATATAACCACTTGCTTACTTTGAAAAATTTGTAAATAATACCCACAACTATAACATTATATCAAAATCACACCATAATATTCAAAAATATAATTCGAGAAAAAATAATCTTTATTCATAAAAGTTGGGGTCTTACAACCTCTCCTTCTTATGAAATTTCGTCCTCAAAATTAGGCTGTGTACCTAGTATGTCGAAGAGGTGAGGATACCTTGACTTCATTTTAGATTCAAACTCCCAGGTCATTTCCTCAACATCGTGGTTTCTCCACAAAACTTTGACTTGAGGTATAACCTTGGAGCGTAGGATAAATCCTCCGCTATCTCGTCCGGTTCTAATTCAATAATGTGGTTTGGGTCTTTCACATATTTACGTAATACAGATATGTGAAAAACGTTATGAACACGAGACATACTTGGCGGTAAGGCGAGTCTATAGGCCACAGTTCCTACTCGATCGAGGATTAAAAATGGGCCAATGAATCGAGGATTGAGCTTTCCTCTCTTTCCAAATCTCGTAACATCTTTCCATGGAGCAACACGTAACAACACAAGATCTCCAGTATTGAATTCTACATCCTTTGGATGAAGATCTGCATAACTCTTTTGTCAATCTTGTGAGGTTTTTATACGTTGTCGGATCATTTGAATCTTTTCCGTAGACATACGTACTAACTCTGGTCCCAACAACATTGCTTCACCCACCTCATCTCAGCATACTGGAGAACGATACTTTCTTCCATACAACGCCTAAAATGGAGCCATGTCAATACTTGCTTGATAACTATTGTTGTAGAAAAACTCCACCAATAGTAAGAACTTGTCCCAACTTCCTTTGAAGTCAAGGATACAGAGTCTTAATAAATCTTCAAGAGTTTGAATAGTCCTCTCCGACTGCCCGTCCGTTTGAGGAGGATATGCCGAACTAAATCATAAATCTATGCCCATAGCTTTTTACAAACTAACCCAAAATCGTGAAGTGAATCTTGGGTCTCGATCTGAAACTATGGATATTGGCATACCATGCAATCTTATAATCTCGTTTATGTACATATGAGCAAGACGTTCAAGTGTATAAGTTTCTCGTATCGGTAAGAAATGAGCAAACTTGGTCAATCTATCAACAATGACCCAAATCACATCTATGCCTTGAGAAACCTTGGGAAGACCGAATGCTTGAAATCCATGGTAATGTGCTCCCACTTCCATTCTGGAATTTCAAGTGGTTGCAATGGACCTTTTGGCACTTGATACTCTGCCTTGACACGTTGACAAGTTAGACACCTTGAGATTAACCCCGCTATCTCTCTCTTGATATTGCTCCACCAAAATGTATGTCGAAGATCACGATACATTTTCGTACTACTAGGATGGATTGCAAACGGTGTGTTGTGCGCCTCCATCATGATTTTATACTTCAAGTCAAAATCGTTAGGAACACAAAGTCTGGAGTTGACTCGAAGTATTCCTTCTTCATCGATTATTACTTCCGGAATAGCACCTTCTTGTAATTTCTTCCTTATACGCATCAGCTCCAGGTCTGTAGCTTAAGCAGCTTTAACTTTATCGATTAAAGTCAGTTCTACTCGTATATTTTCCATCATCACATGGGTCCGTAGAGTCTTTAACTCTATCTCTATTCTTTGTAAGTCATACAAAATGGGCCTTTGCGTTGACAATATCGCATTCGTACCCGCATATGATCTTCTATTCAATGCGTCAGCTACTACATTCCCTTTTCCAGGATGGTATTGAATGGTGTGATCGTAATCTTTCAATAGCTCAAGTTATCCTCGTTGCCACGTGTTGAGTTCCTTTTGAGTGAAGAAATATTTGAGGCTTCTATGATCCGTATAGATCTCCACCTTCTCTCCATACAGGTAATGCCTCCAAATCTTAAGCGCAAAAATGACAGCTGTCAACTCTAGATCATAAGTAGGATTATTCCTCTCATATTCCTTAAGTTGTCGTGAGGCATAGGCTATGACTTTCCCATGTTGCATAAGAACACATCCTAACCCTTTGCCTAAAGCATCATTGTAGATGACAAATCCCTCTGAGCCAGATGGTATTGTTAGAATAGGTGCTGAAATGAGCCTCGTCTTGAGTTCTTGAAAACTCTTCTCGCATTCCTCGCTCTAACTGAATTTTGTATCTTTTCGAGTCAGCTGAGTTAATGGAGTAGTGATTCGAGAAAATCCTTCCACGAACCTCCAATAATAACCAACTAAGCCGAGAAAGATACGTACTTCGGTCACTGACTTAGGTTGCTCCCAGCTTTGAATTGCTTTTGTCGGGTCAACAGATATTCTATGATTTGATATTACGTGCCCAAGGAATGCTACTTCCTCAAGCCATAACTCGCATTTCTTCAACTTGGCATATAACTTATTTTGACGAAGCTTTTGGAGTATCAGCCTCAAGTGTTGCTCATGATCTTCACGGTTTTTGGAGTAAATGAGGATGTCATCAATAAAGACGACCACAAAGTGATCCAAATATTCCTTGAATACTCGGTTCGTCATATCCATGAAGGCAGCATGAGCATTAGTCAATCCAAAAGACATGACTAGGAATTCATAATACCCTTACCGAGTTCTGAAAGCAGTTTTTGGAATGTCATCAGTTTTAATCTTCAACTGATGATATCTAGAACAAAGATCGATCTTTGAAAAGATTTTGGCGCCTTGCAACTGGTCAAACAGGTAATAAATGTGAGGCAACAGGTACCAATTTTTTATGGTGACATGATTCAACTCCCGATAATCAATACAAAGTGTGACGCCCCCAAAATAGGTATACATCACCCATTCTGAGTTGTCAATACATGGTACAGAAATAACTACAACTTTATTATTACAACAGTAAAACTGTGAGTTTGAATACAAATATTATCTTCTAGACAATATCTATACTCAAATAAATCCTCATCACATTTATTGATACATTATTTTACAAAAATGGTGAGGACTACTAAACAACTCTCTCTAGAACCTTCATTCCATACCCCGACTCATACTCGCTATATTCTCGCCTCCTGAGAAGAAAAATGGAACAAAAAGGAAAAGGGTGAGCTCAACTAGCCCAGTAAAGAATATTATGACTAAGATAATATACAACAAATTACCGTTAGTCTTCAACAGGGAAAAATCTAATAGAATACAATAGACAACAAATTTTAAATCAATATTCGCAACGGAAATAATAATTCATTAGAAGAGTTAAGTAGAGAATGCAAACTACTATCTTCTATGTATGAATTTAAAAGTTCATCGTCTATCTTTTATCCCTGTAACATCAATCAATATATATCTCCGAATCAAATATTCATCTTTTGCACTACAAAGTAAAGATATTCATCGGTTGGTCATGTTCATCTAAACACTGTTCATCTTTCTTCTACGGGCCAAAGATATTCTTCAGAAATCATTCATCTTTGCACTACAAAGGCAAAGATATTCAATAATATCATCCTTTAAGACCGAGGATGATGAAAATATTTTAAAGAAACGAATCCAAAGTGAAACAAAATGACAAGGATTAAGGATTAAGGATTAAGGATTCGTACTTTGTTTTATCCATGTCCAAAAATACCTCAAAAAAATAATCATAGTGGTGTAAAATTCAAGAATGATCAAAACATGGATACAATCAAAGCTAGTATCCGAATAGATATTTTGGACGAAAAGAAAATTTTTCATTTTTCGATGAATAGTGCCAGTATTCATGAATAAGTGTCAGTATACGTAAATAAGTGTCGTATACGTGAATAGTAACTCAGACACCAAAAGTTCTAAATTTGATAAAAACTTGATTAATATTTCAACATAATGATATTGAAGAAATAATATCATTACTGAAAAAATAATAATATCCCTTACATCGAAAAGATCAAGCATTTTAAATTGAAACAGGATATGGGCTATGACTTGAACTTGCAGACCGTATATCAATACTCAAAGTATACTCAAAATACTCACAAGAATAAACGATAATATAGAGAGAAAACTTCAGTTTACGTGTGATTTTCAATTCTAACCTAAGCACCCTATTTATAGGAAATTGCTTCGAACACCAAAGCAAAAAATTTAATTTAATATTATTATATATATCAAAATTCCTACGCCACTCTTGAAATCTGATTTTAGCTCAATAAGCACATCCCACATTCTAGAAAAAGTAAGAAAAAACGTTTTTCTAATTTAAAATAATTTAAACTTCCAAAAATTAATTATTTCGGAGCTTCAGAACTTCAATAATTCACAATAAATAGCCCTTTTGTCAAAAAATTTGAAACTCGTGATTTTTTATAGGAAATTCAATTCTACAACTTTGCAGAAGAAAGTTTTTCCAAATTCCAAACAAAATTGACCAAAATCCACAAGCCACGATTTTTACATGTGCTATAATCAAATTTCAAATAATAAATGGGGTCCACCGACATGTTTAACATGTTTTAAACATTTATGGCAACAAAATACTCTTCCTCCTCAGATACTCATATATCCCACATTCTTGTAAAAATATCACCATTATTATATTATTAAAATATAATAATATATTTAAATGAATTATTTTATGAGAAAAGATAAAATTTCAATTTTCAACAATTGTCACATTAAAATTTTCTCCATCTATATCCACATAAAATCAATATTTTTCTCATCATATGAATCAATAATTAATTGTTCACAAATAATATTACTGAGAATCACAATATTGACAACCGTGCGGTCCCAAGAAAGAGGAGGCTTTCCAATAAGAATTTCTCTCATCTTGGCAAGCAATTAGGTGACCAAACCTCTCCTTAGACGTAACTTTCTAGACATTGCCAATAATGTTATCTAATAATATTATTCAGATAATATGAATTATTGCTTCGATAATGAAAAATTGTGTAATGACAATTATTGAAACAACAAAGAATATAAAATATCAACGCATGACAATTATTAAATCAATAAAATATTGAGCAAGAATTATCGTAACCATTATTGAGTAGTGCCTTCTTACGTAAGAATCAATAATTGAGTGCAATACCGCAGTATCTTCGTGTTTTAACCATAGAGTATTTTAAAGTATTAATCAGTAATAACTATCTTTGTTATTTTTAAACAACTTATATTTGTCGCTTTCTTCATCCAATCACTTTCAAGTTATGGGGCCCACACATGGCTCTGTGCCGCATTTAATATTCTCGACAAGCAGACGAATATTCCACGACCAAACGAATATTCCCCGACAACAATGAATATTTTATAACCACTTGCTTATTTTGAAATATTTGCGTATTTTACCCCTAACTATCCACATTAATCAAATCAACCCTTACTATTTCAAAATAATAAATAGAGAAAATTAAATTTCATTAATAATAAGTTGGGGTCTTACACAAAGTCGCATACTTCCATCGTTCTTCTTCACGAATAGAACAGGAGCACCCCAAGGAGATGTACTAGGTCGAATGAAACTGATGTCTAACAATTCTTGCAGTTGGGTTTTTAACTCCTGAAGTTTAATAGGAGCCATTCGATATGGGGATTTGGAAATGAGTTTTGTACCGGGTTCAAGGTTGATACAAAATTCAATTTCACGCTCTGGGGATAGGCCAGGAAGTACTTCAGGGAATACGTCAAGAAATTTATTAACAATAGAAATATCATTCAAAAATGACGTATTTTTGTTTAAATCCGTGACATGAGCTAAGAAAGCTTGACATCCGTTTTTCAATAAACGAATAGCTTTATGGCTTGAGATGACAGTGATTGATTTTAATGGTTTGGTTACTTGAATTCATATAATAGGTTGGTTAGGAATATGAAAGCTAACAACCTTACAAAAATAATCAATTTTTGCATGATGAGTAGTTAACCAATCAATCCCTAGAATTACGTCAAATGCAAGTATTTTCAATGAAATAAGATCGACAGGTAATGTGAGGGTACCGATTTTAACCAAACAAGACTTATAAACAGTGGATGTAATGAAGGTTTCTCCCAACGGAGTTTCAACAGATAAGTCAAAGTCTAATTTATCCGGAGTTAAATTTAAACGTTGAGTGCAAGTAGGAGAAATAAAAGAATGGGTAGAACCGGTATCAAATAAGGTATATACTTCGCTAGAGTTTATGATAAGCTTACCCGTGATGACCTCGTTTGGGTTCCTTGCTTTCTGGGAGGTCACAACAAACGCTCTCCCTTGAACTACTGGTTTTGACTTGTCTAAGAAGGCATTTGGTGTCACTGTTCCAACTGGACTTGGCTTCCTAGTACGACAAAATCTATCTAAATGGCCTTCTCTTCCATAATTGTAACATATTTTGGACTGCTGCCCACACTTTGGACTGATGTGTCCCTCCCCTCCGCATTTGAAGCATGTGATAAGTGGTCGTTCTCCTTCCTTGACAACGGGTGCTGGTGATGATGTCTTTCCATCATTGTTGAATCTCCTCTTCTTGAAATGTCCACTTTTATTGTCCTGGCCATGATTACCACCGAAGTAGTTACCATATCTGGCATGTTGATTCCCTCCATGTTTGTTGTCACCACTTCGATGACTGCTACCACTGGTATTATCATTTTGTCAGCTGCTCTCTCTTGGTTGGGTTGACTCGTTATCACGCTCCAATAACTGAGCCCTATTTACAACATCTGTATAAAACGCAGTTTGTGAGAAATTAAGTATTGACGTATCTCGGGTTTCAAACCTCTTAGAAACATCCGCGTCATTATCTCCTCATTATCAACCAAGTGGGACGCAAACCGAGACAACTCAGCAAACTTAGCTTTGTACTGTGACACAGTCATATTGTTCTACTCCAGCTTGATGAACTCTACCTCTTTCATGTGACGAATACTTTCAGGAAAGTACTTGTCGTTGAACAGTTCTTGGAACTTCTCCCAAGACATCTTCAGTGCGGCAGGTTGAGTACGCTTTACCGATTCCCACCAGTAATCTGCCTCTCCTCGCAACATAAAGGTGACAAAGGGAACCTTTTGCTCCTCGGAGCATCCCAAGACATCAAATATATTGGTGATCTGCTTTATCCACGTCTCTGCCTTAAGTGGTTTTGGCTCTCCAATAAACTCCGGTGCTCCCAGCTCCTTGAACTGTTTAGCGGCGACCGTCCGAGAGTTGCCAGTGTTTCCACTTGGATTTTGAACATGAGTTGTTCTCGCCTAATGTTGCATGAATTGCATAAAGCCTCTGAACATCCCATTGTTCATCACTTGGTCAGCGTTGTTGTTTTCCTGATGATTATTGCCATCCTATGCACATTATCATGGGTATTGATCGTTGGTGACTCAACGGTCTCATGTGCTTCATTGCTTATCTAAACATTTTCGGATGCCATTATTAAATACTGCCACAAAACAAGGGTTAATTGACATGTCACATATTATCCTTATACTCTGACCGACCAAATAAATACCAAATAAACTTAGGTAGGTCATACTAGCGAAGGAATTTCCCGTCTCTCCCCTCCTAGTTCTTGTCTCACATCTCAGCCAGGGATCATATCCCTAAGCTTTGATACCAACTGTGACGTCCCCAGAATAGGTATACATCACCCATCTTGAGTCGCCAAATACATGGTACAAAATTCAAATACAACTTAATAATACAGCTGTCGTGTAAAATACGACAAAACATAAACTAAGAGTTTTAATACGAATATTGTCTTCTAAACAGTATTCAACTCAAATGGAGTCCTCAATACATTTATTATCACACTATTTCATAGAATAGTGAGAACTACTAATGCTATCATCTGGACCGTCACTTCGTTCCCCGACTATTCCCAGCGACGTTCTCCTTTCCTGAAGAGAACAATGAAAGCAAAAGGGTGAGCTCAACTAGCCCAGTAAGAAATATTATGACTAAGATAATGCATAATAATTTATCGTTAGCCTTCAACAGTGTTAAATTGATAAAATATAACAAACATCAAGTTTAACTGCAGCGGAACAAACAATCCATTAGAAGAGTCAAGTAGAGCATAAATCAACTATCTTCTATGATTTAAAAGGTTTTTCATCAGTTTTATTGCTGAGACTCAACTTAATAAATAATCCACATCATCGAATCACCCCTGCACTATGGCCAAGGGTATTCTTTAGTATCACGACCACAAATTATCCATGCACTACGAGCCAAGGATATTCGTGTATTCATCAATGGTCATGATCATGCCAACAACTGTCCATCAATGCACTATGGGCTAATGAGGACTTTTTCCACATCATTTGTAACATTACGGTCATGATTATACCGAATAATCCCCGGTCATAATCATAACAAGTCCATCTATGCGCTACAGGCCACGAATGACTTTTAACATAATATAAACATGAGGATGATTACAATGATATAAGAATTCAATAAAACAAGTTCAAGGATAAATTTTTAAAGATTTATAATTTAATTTATCCAAAATTCAATATTGTCTAAATTGTCAACATGATACTGCTTTGTGGAGTAAAATTCAAGAATGATAATATATCAAAAATGATTTGGACCGAAAATAAATCAATTTTTGTTATGAATAGTACTCCGGGTGAATAGTACCCAAGTAAATAGTACCCCGTGAATAGTACTTCGGGAATAGTACTACGTGAATAGTACTTTGTGAATAGTACTCATTGTGACGCCCCCAAAATAGGTATACATCACCTATTCTGAGTCGCCAAATACATGGTAGATAATACAAATACAATCTTAAATATACAACATGAGCTGTGAGTTTTAATACAAATATTGTCATCTAGACAATATACAAACTCAATGGAGTCCTCATTACGTTTATTTTCACCCTATTTAACAGAATAGTGAGGACTACTAATACTATCATCTGGACCATCACTTCGTTCCCCGACTAGTCCTGGCTACGTTCTCATTTCCTGAAGAGAACAATGAAAGAAAGGGTGAGCTCAACTAGCCCAGTAAGAAATATTATGACTAAGATAATGCAGAATAAATTATCGTTAGCCTTCAACAAGATGTTAAACCGATAAAATATAACAAACACCAAGTTTAACTCATAGTTGAACAAGCAATCTATTAAAAGAGTCAGTAGAGAATAAAATCTACTATCTTTTATGATTTAAAAGGTTTTTCATCACTTTTATCACGAGACTCGACAATAAATAATCCACATCTTCCCTGCACTACGGCCAAGGATATTCATTTGTATCACAACCACAAATTATCCATGCACTACGGGCCAAGGATATTCGTGTATTCATCAATGGTCATCATCATACCCACAACTGTCCATCAATGCACTACGAGCCAATGAGGACTTTTTACCACATCATTTGTAACATTACGGTTATGATTATACCGATTAATCTCTGGTCATAATCATACCAAGTCCATCTATGCACTACAGGCCACAGATTACTTTCAACATAATATAAACACGAGGATGATGACAATGATATAAGAATTCAATTAAACAAGTTCAAGAATCAATTTGTCCAGGAACCAATAACGTCCAAATTGTCAACATGATACTGCTTTGTAGAGTAAAATTCAAGAATGCTCAGAAGAATATTTCCATGAAAAGATACTAGATGAAGCGCAAATATCAAGGATATTCCACTAATTTCATGGAGTATAGAAGTCAAAACTTTAACCAACTGAGTATAATACCGAATGGAATAATAAAACAAATCACCAGACATGCTGTACTTCGCATAGACAACTTATTCCAACAGAATAATAATAACGGAACCAGGTCAGGTGAAATTTACACCGACAGATTGTTCCAACAGAATAATAAATGCGGAATAATAAATGATGGAACTAGGTCCGGCGTTTAGCACAGACATGATATTCCGACAGAATAATAAAGACGGAATAATAAAAATGGAACCAGTCCCACGATATACGTATGTGATATTAAACAGAATAATAGAAGAATGTCACCAAGTATATGGTATTCCGCGTATACAGGTTATTCCAACAGAATAATAAGAAATGGAATAACTAAAGTTCTCTTCATGAATATAAAAGAATAATATCCCTTACCGTAAAATAATACTTGATATAAGAGTAGTGAAGTAGCAGAAAACTTTTCTTCTATCTCTCTATAGTCTCTCTTTATAGTTTCTCTCTCTAGAGTTCAGTGAATTCGTAAGAAAATAATGAAGGAATGAGCTTCTATTTATAGGAAAATGGAATGCATAGTAACTAATCCATGAACGGTCCAGATTGATTTACTTTAATCTGACGGTCCATATTTAAAGAAAAATCTTTTAAATAAAATATAATATATATTATTTATATAAAAAGATTTTTACTATGGAAACACTATACGGGCACTATGCAAACACTATGCATAATAAAATATAATATATTCTATTAATAGAACAACTTTAATACGAATAAAACAAAACTTCTAAATCAACAATAATTGAATCAAATAATGTGAGATACTATGCAGCAACTATTGTAGCAATAATTGAACAAAACTGAGTGACTTCTCACATAAATATCAATAATCAATACCGTGTGCTACTATGCAACAACGTGTATTACTGTACTTTTACTACCGAGTAGTTCAACAGTATCAACGGTAAAACTTCCGCCGTTATTTTCGATAAAATATTTTTATCGTTTTCTCAATCCGAAAATAATTTCGTTGTGGGGTCCACCAATGATTGTGCCGTCGTACGAATATTTCCTGTTTAAAATGAATATTCCCCGACCAATCGAATATAATATGACAACTTGCATACTTTGCAAAATTTATAAATATTACCCACAACTATAACATTATCTCAAATTCACACCATAATATAAAAAAAATTAATTCTTTATTCATAAAATCTGGGGTTTCACAATCTCCCCTCCTTATGGAATTTCGCCCTCGAAATTTACGTACGTACCTGGTATGCCAAACAGGTGAGGATACCTTGACTTCACTTCAAATTCTAACTCTTGAGGTATAACCTTAATGCGTCGAATATGATCCTTCTTATCCAAGATGTTAACATGTATCTCCTCATACGTTAAATCTTCTGCTATCTCATCCGGTTCTAAATTAATAATGTGGTTAGGGTCATCCACATATTTACGTAACATTGATACGTTAAAAACGTTATGAACACGCAATATATTTGGCGGTAAAACGAGTCTATAAGCCACAACTCCTACTTAATCGAGGATTTCAAATGGGACAATTAAATCGAGGGTTGAGATTTCCGCTCTTCAGCAACTCTTGCTTCTAGAATAACGCCCTCTTGAACCTTCTTCTTCACATTCATCAGATTCGGGTATGTAGCTTGAGCGTCTTTAACTTTATCGATTAAAGTCAATTTTACTCGTATATTCGTTATCTTCACGTGGGTCCCTAGAGTCTTTAACTCTATCTTCATCATTTGCAAGTTATACGAAATGAGTCTTTGTGTTAACAACATCGCACTTGTAAATGTATACAATCTTCTACTCAACACGTCAGCTACCACGTTCGCTCTTCCATGATGATATTGAATAGTAGGATCGTAATCTTCAACAGCTCGAGTCAACGTCTTTGGCGCATGTTACGTTCGTTTTAGTTGAAGAAATATTTTGAGGGTTTAAGAAATGGGTTTTGCACAGGGGTCAATATAAAATTCGATTTCACACTCTAGGGTAGGCTAAGAAGTTTTCAAGAATACGTCAAGAAATTTATTAACAATAGAAATATCATTCAAAACTGTTACTCTCATCCAAGACTTGGATAGTACGTCATATTGATACCAACTGTGACTTCTATCCCTTAACCTAGATAGCACCTCACAATGATACCTATCAACTTGTCATCTTCGTTCACGATGTCGCCTACAGAAAGTCTGGCTTCGGTGCATTCCATACAAAGAAGTCATCAACAAAAGGATCGGGGCTCTTTACTTATGGCTTGATATGACAATGATTGAATTTAGTGGTTTGGTTGCTTGAATTCGCATAATAGGTTGGTTAGGAATATGAAAGCTAACAACCTTACGAAAAACATGATGAGTAGTTAACCAATCATTTAAAAAAAAAAACTACATCAAAGGCAAGTATTTTCAAAGAGATAAGATCGACAAGTAACGTGAAAGTGTCGATTTGAATCAAACAAGATTTATAAACAGTGGAGTTAACGAATGTTTCTCCCAATGGAGTTTCAATAGATAAATTAAAGTTTAACTTCTCCGGAGTTAAGTACAAACATTGAACACAACTAGGTGAAATAAAAGAGTGAGTAGAACTGGTATCTAACTCGGTATAAACTTCGTAAGAGCTTATGATTAACTTACCCGTGATAATTTTATTCAGGTTCCTCGTCACGAGAAAAAAAAACGCTCTCTCTTAAACTACCGGCTTTGGCTTGTCTGGGACATCCTTTGGCAACACTATCCCGGTTGGACTTGACTTCACCATACGACAAAATTGAGCTAGGTGACCTTCTCTTTCGCAATTAAAACACGATTTGGATTGTTGCGTATAGTTTGGACGGATGTGTCCCTCTTGTTTGCATTTGAAACATACGACCGATGGGCTTGGTTCTTCCTTTGAAACGGGTGCTGGTGCCGACGTCTTCACGTCATTGTTGAACCTTCTCTTCATAAAATGTCCATTCTTATTATCTTGGCCATGATTACCACCGAAATGGTTACCATTCTTGGCATGATAATATCCCCCACAATGGTTATCGTTGTTCGATGGACCGATTGTTGCTACTTAGTATGATTATTATCGTGTTGTTGGTCATTTTGCTTTTTGGTTGTCTTTGACTCATTATCGCGCTCCAATAATCGAGCCCTATTCACAACATCCGAATATAAACAAAGTTTATGAGAAATGAGGTATTGGCGTATATCGGGTTTCAAACTTCTTAAAAACATTCGCGTCATTCGCTCCTCATTATCGACCAAATGGGATGCAAACGGGATAACTCCACAAACTTAGCCTCGATCTTTGCGACACGGCCATATTATTTTGCTCGACTTGATGAATTATACCTCCCTTCATGTGACGAATACTTTCGAGGAAAGTACTTGTCGTTGAATAATTCTTGGAACTTCTCCCAAGACATCTTGAAAAGGCCAGTCAAGAATGCTTTTTCTGATTCCCACCAATGATTTCCTTCTTCACGCAACATAAAGGTGGCGAATGGAACCTTTTGCTCCTCCGAGCATTCCAAGACATCAAATATCTTGGTAATCTACTTTATTCATGTCTCACTTTTAAGTGGTTACGGATATCCCAAAACTCGGTGGTCCCGGCTCCTTAAAGCGCTTAGCGGTGACCAACCGTAGGTTACCATTGTTTCCACCTGCATTATGGACAAGAGCTGCCTTCGCCCGTTGTCGCATGAATTGCTCCTTAAACTGCTTAGCGGTGACCATCCGAGAGTTATCAGTATTTCTACTTGCATTTTGGACAGGAGCTGCCTTCGCCTGTTGTTGCATGAATTGCATAAAGCCTCTGACCATCCCATCATTCACCATTTCATCGGTGTTATTGTTTTCATGAGGAGTATTGTCCTCTGGTTGAACATTATCCTGATTATTGATCTGTGGAGACTGAATGGTCTCCTGTGCTCCATTGATAATCTCAACATTCTCGGATGCCATTTTCAAACACTGCCCCAAAACAAGGGTTAATTAACATATCACATATTATCCCTATACTTTGACCGACCAATTAAATACCAAATAAACTTAGGTAGGTCATACTAGCGAAGGAATTCCCCGTCTCTCCCCTCCTAGTTCTTATCTCACATCTTAGCCAGGGATCATATCCCTAAGCTTTGATACCAACTGTGACGCCCCCAAAATTAGGTATACTTCACCCATCTTGGGTCGCCACTTACATGGTACATAAATTCAAATACAACTTACTAATACAACTGTCATGTACAATACGACAAAACATAAACTGTGAGTTTGAATACAATTATTATCTACTAGAGATTATACAAACTCAAAAGGAGTCTTCATTACAATTATTATCACACTATTTCACAGAATAGTGAGGACTACTAATGTTATCCTCTAGACCATCACTCCGCTTCCGATTTGGTCCCAACTATATTCTCATTTCAAGAGAGAAAAGTGGTGAAAGAAATGGTGAGCTCAACTAGCCCAAAGAAGAAATATTATGACTAAGATAATGCAAAATAAATTATCATTAGCCTCCAACAATGTTAAACTGATAAAATACAATAGACATCAAGTTTAACTGCAGCGGAAGAAGCAATCCATTAAAAGAGTAAAGTAGAAAATAAAATCTATTATCTTTTATGATTAAAAAGGTTTTTCATCGCTTTTATCGCTGAGACTCGGCTCAATAAATAATCCACATCATTAAATCATCCCTGCACTACAAGCCAAGGATATTATTTAGTATCACGACCACGAATTATCCATGCACTACGGGCCAAAGATAATCGTGTTTTCCTCAACGGTCCTGATCATGCCATAAAACAATTCATCTTTGCACCCTTGGCGGAAGGGAATCCATAGCCATAATCATACCAAAAACTATCCATCAATGCACTACGGGCCAATGAGGACTTTTAATTTTCACATCATTTGTAACAGTACGGTCATGATTATACCGAATAATCCCTGGTCATAATCATACCAAGTCCATCTATGCACTACAGGCCACATATGACTTTCAATAAATATAAACATGAGGATGATGACAATGATATAAAAATTCAATTAAACAAGTTCAAGAATTAATTTGTCTAGGAACCAATAACGTCCAAATTGTTAACATGATACTGCTTTATAGAGTAAAATTCAAGAATGCTCGGACGAATATTTCCATGAAAAGATACTGGATGAAGCGCAAATATCAAGGATATTCCACTAATTTCATGGAGTATAGAAGTCAAAATTTTAATCAACTGAGTATAATACCGAATGGAATAACAAAAGAAATCATCATGCATCTTTGTACTTTAGATGTAACAAAGTTATTCCAATGAATAATAATAACGGAACCAGGTCAGGTGAAATTCACACCGACATGATGTTCTAACAGAATAATAAATGCGGAATAATAAATGATGGAACCAGTCCCGTATAGCATGCATGAGGATATTAAAACGAGAATAATAAAGGCGGAATAATAAAAATGGAACCAGTCCGGCAGATATAAGATGACATGGATATTACTGACGAATAATAGAAGAATGTCACCAAGTATATGGTATTCAGCGTATCTGAGTTATTCCAATGAATAATAAGAAATGGAATAACTATGAGTTCTCTTCATGAATATAAAAGAATAATATCCCTTACTAGTAAAATAATACTTGATATAAGAGTAGTGAAGTAGCGTAAACTTTTCTTCTATCTCTCTATAGTCTCTCTTTATAGTTTCTCTCTCAGAGTTCAAATTGAATTCGTAAGAAAATAATGAAGGAATGAGCTTCTATTTATAGGAAAATGGAATGCATAGTAACTAATTCATGAACGGTCTAGATTGATTTACTTTAATCGACAAATCCATATTTAAAGAAAAATCTTTTAAATAAAATATAATATATATTATTTATATAAAAAGATTTTTACTATGCAAACACTATGCATAATAAAATATAATATATTCTATTTATAGAATAACTTTAATAAAGTATTTTGTTTTATATAAAAAGATTTTACTATGCAAAACACTATGCATAATAGAATATAATATATTCTATTTATAGAATAACTTTAATAAAATATTACATTTTATATAAAAGATGTTTCTATTTTATTACGTTAATAATACGTAATAAAACAAAACTTCTAAATCAACAATAATTGAATCAAATAATGTGAGATACTATGCATTAAATATTGTAGCAATAATTGAACAAAAGCGGTGACTTCTCACATAAATATCAATAATCAATCTTTGTGTGTTACTACGCAACAACGCCAGACATTCTTGTACTTTTTTATTGTCGAGTAGTTCAAATAAATATCAAGCAGTAAAACTTCCGCCATTATTTTCAATAAAATATTTTTGTCATTTTCTCAATCCGACAATAATTCCGTTGTGGGGTCCACCAATAATTGTGCCATCGTACGAATATTTCCTTTTTAAAACGAATATTCCCCGACCAATCGAATAAAATATGACAACTTGCATACTTTGCAAAATTTATAAATATTGCCCACAACTATAACATTATCTCAAATTCACACCATAATATAAAAAAAATTATTTCGAGAAAATTAATTCTTTATTCATAAAATCTGGGGTTTCATAACTGTAGTGCATAGATAGACTTGGTATGAATATGACCAGGGATTATTCGGTGTAATCATGACCGTAATGTTATAAATGATGTGATAAAAGTCCTCATTGGCCCGTAGTGCATTAATGGACAGTTGTTGGCATGATCATGACCATTAATGAATACACGAATGTCCTTGGCCTGTAGTGCATAGATAATTTGTGGTCGTGACACTAAAGAATATCCTTGGCCGTAGTGGAGGGGTGATTCGATGATGTGGATTATTTATTAAGCTGAGTCCCAGCGATAAAAGTGATGAAAAACATTTTAAATCATAGAAGATAATAGATTTTATTCCCTACTTGACTCTTCTAATGGATTGCTTGTTCCGCTGCAATTAAACTTGATAGTTATTATATTTTATCAGTTTAACACTATTGAAGGCTAACGATAAATTATTCGCATTATCTTAGTCATAATATTTCTTCTTCGGGCTAGTTGAGCTCACCCTTTCTTTTTTGTTCTCTTGTGAAATGAGAACGTAGTTGGGACTAGTCGGGGAACAGAGTGATAGTCCTAGATGGTGCATTAGTAGTCCATACTATTCTGTGAAATAGTGTGATAATAATTGCAATAATGACTCCTTTTGACTTTGTATAATCGCTAGTAGACAATATTTGTATTCAAACTCACAGTTTATGTTTTGTCGTATTGTACACGACAGTTATATTATTAAGTTGTATTTAAATTATGTACCATGTATCTGGCGACTCAAGATGGGTGATGTATACCTAATTTTGGGGACGTCACAGTTGGTATCAAAGCTTAGGGATATGATCCCTGGCTAAGATGTGAGAATAGAACTAGGAAGGGAGAGACGGGGAATTCCTTCGCTAGTATGACCTACCTAAGTTTGTTTTTGTATTTAATTGGTCGGTCAGAATATAGGGATAATATTTTACATGTCAATTAACCTTTTGTTTTGTAGCAGTATCTAAAAATGACATCTGAGAATGTTGAGAATAGCAATGGAACACAGGTGACCGTTGATTCACCACATATCAATAATCAGGATAATGTGCATTAGGAAGGCGACAATCCTCATAAAAACAACAACACTGACCAAATGATGAATGATAGAATGTTCAGAGGCTTTATGCAATTCATGCAACAGCCGGCGAGAGCTGCTCCTGTCCAAAATGTAGGTGGAAACACTGAAAACTCTCGGACGGTCACCGCTAAACAGTTCAAGGAGCTGGGACCAACGGAGTTTATTGGAGAGCCAAAACCACTAAAGGCGGAAACATGGATAAAGCAGATCACCAAGATATTTGATGTCTTGGGATGTCTGGATGAGCAAAAGGTTCCCTTCACGCCTTTATGTTGCAAGGAGAGGCGACATTGGTGGGAATCCAGAAAGCGTACTCAACCTACCGCACTGAAGATGTCTTGGGAGAAGTTCCAAGAACTATTCAACGACAAGTACTTTCCCAAAAGTATTCGTCACATAAAAGAGGTGGAGTTTATCAAGCTGGAGCAAAATAATATGACCATGTCGCAGTATGAGGCTAAATTTGCAGAGTTGTCCCGGTTTGCATCCCATTTGATGGATAATGAGTAGCGAATGACGCAAATGTTTTTGCGAGGTTTGAAACCTGAGATACATCAATATCTTATTTCTCATAAACTGTGTTTGTATTCAGATGTTGTAAATAGGGCTCAGTTAGTGGAGCGCGATAACGAGTCAATGCAACCAAAGATGAGCAGTCATCGAAGCGGTGATAGCAAGCGTGGAGGGAATCAACAGGCCAGAAATGGTAACCACTTCTGTGGTAATCAGGGCCAAAACAATGTCGTCCAAAGAATGTTATAATTGTGGAAGAGAAGGTCATTTAGCCCGATTTTTTCGTTCACCGAAGACAAGTTCTGCTAGGATGGAGGCACCAAAGGTCATCCCAGAAAAGTCAAAGCCGGTAGTGCAAGGAAGAGCGTTTGTTGTGACCTCCCAGAAAACAAGGAACCCGAATGAGGTCATCACGGGTAAGCTTATCGTAAACTCTAGCGAAGTTTATACTTTAATTGATACCGGTTCTACCCATTCTTATATTTCTCCTACTTGCACTCAACAATTAAATTTGACTCCGGAGAAATTAGACTTTGACTTATCTGTGGAAACTCCGTTGGGAGAAACCTTCATTACATCTAATGGTTATAAGTCTTGTTTTGTTCAAATCGGTAATCGCACATTACCTGTCAATCTTATTTCTTTAAAAATACTTGCGTTTGACGTAATTCTAGGGATTGATTGGTTAACTACTCATCATGCAAAAATTGATTATTTTCGTAAGGTTGTTAGTTTTCATATTCCTAATCAACCTATTATGCGAATTCAAGCGACCAAACCATTAAAATCAATCACGGTCATTTCAAGCCATAAAGCTATTCGTTTATTAAAAAACGGATGTCAAGCTTCTTTAGCTCATGTCATAGATTTAAACAAAAATACGTCAGTTTTGAACGATATTTCTATTGTTAATAAATTTTCTGACGTATTCCCTGAAGAACGTCCTGGCCTACCCCTAGAGCGTGAAATTGAATTTTGTATCAACCTTGAACCTGGTACAAACCCCATCTCCAAAGCCCCATATCGAATGGCTCCTATTGAACATCAGGAGTTAAAGACCCAATTGCAGGAATTATTAGACATTGGTTTCATTCGTCCTAGTACGTCTCCTTGGGGTGCTTCTGTTCTATTCGTGAAGAAGAAAGACGGGAGTATGCGACTTTGTATTGATTATCGAGAGTTGAATCATGTCACCATAAAAAATAGGTACCCATTGCCACGTATTGATAACCTGTTTGACCAGTTGCAAAGAACCAAATTCTTTTCAAATATTGATCTTCGTTTCGGATATCACCAATTGAAGATTAGAACCAATGACATTCCAAAGACGGCTTTCAGAACTCGGTACGGGCATTATGAATTCCTAGTCATGTCCTTTGGATTGACTAATGCTCCTGCTGCCTTCATGGATATGATGAACCGAGTATTCAAGGAATATTTGGATCACTTTGTGGTCGTTTTTATTGATGACATCCTTATTTATTCCAAAAGTCGTGAAAATCATAAGCAACACTTAAGGCAGACACTCCAAAAGCTTCGTGAATACAAGCTTTATGCCAAGTCGAAGAAATGCGAGTTCTGGCTTGAGGAAGTAGCATTCCTTGGGTACGTAGTATCAAGTCATGGAATATCTGTTGACCCGGCAAAGATTGAAGCTATTCAAAGCTGGGAGCAACCAAAATCAATAACCGAAGTATGTAGCTTTCTCGGTTTAGCTGGTTATTATCGGAGATTCGTGGAAGGATTTTCTCGAATTGCTACTCCATTAACTCAGCTGACTCGGAAAGATACAAAGTTTTGTTGGAGCGAAGAATGTGAGAAGAGTTTTCAAGAACTCAAGAGGAGACTCATTTCAGCACCTGTTTTGACAATACCATCCGGCTCGGAGGATTTGTCATCTCTGATGATGCTTCGAGCAAATGGTTGGGATGTGTTCTCATGCAACATGGGAAAGTCATAGCCTATGCCTCAAGACAACTCAAAGAATATGAGAGGAATTATCCTACTCATGATCTAGAGTTAGCAGTTGTTGTCTTCGCACTTAAAATTTGGAGGCATTACTTGTATGGGGAGAAAGTGGAGATCTTTACAAACCATAAAAGCCTCAAATATTTCTTCAATCAAAAGGAACTCAACATGCGACAATGACGTTGGCTTGAACTGTTGAAAGATTATGATCATACCATCCAATACCATCTTAGAAAAGCGAACATGGTAGCTGATGCATTGAGTAGAAGATCATATGCAAGTACGAGTGCGATATTGTCAATGCAAAGGCCCATTTTGTGTGACTTGCAAAGGATGGAGATAGAGTTAAAAACTCCAGGGACCCATGTAATGATGGCGAATATACGAGTAGAACCAACTTTAATTGATAAAGTTAAAGCTGCTCAAGCTATAGACCCGGAGCTGATGCGTATGAGGAAGAAAGTTCAAGAAGGTGCTATGCCGGAAGCAAGAATCGATGAAGAAGGAATACATCAGGTCAACTAAAGACTTTGTGTTCCTAATGACCCTGATTTAAAGTATAAAATCATGATGGAGACACACAACACATCCTTTGTAATCCATTCTAGGAGTACCAAAATGTATTATGATCTTCGACATACTTTTTGGTGGAGCAATATGAAGAGAGAGATAGCGGAGTTTATCTCAAGGTGTTTAACTTGTCAACGAGTCAAGGCGGAGCATCAAGTACCAAAAGGTCCATTGCAACCACTTGAAATTCTAGAATGAAAGTGGGAGCACATTACCATGGATTTCGTTATTGGTCTTCCTAAGGTTTCTCAAGGCATAGATGCGATTTGGGTCATTGTTGATAGATTGACCAAGTCTGCTCATTTCTTACCGATACGAGAAACTTATACACTTGAACGTCTTGCTCATATGTATATAAATGAGATTGTAAGACTGTATGGTATGCCGGTATCCATAGTTTCTGATCGAGACCCAAGATTCACTTCACGATTTTGGGTTAGTTTGCAAAAAGCTATGGGCACAGACTTATGATTTAGCTCGGCATATCATCCTCAGACGGATGGACAATCAGAGAGAACTATTCAAACTCTTAAAGAACTATTAAGACTCTGTGTCCTTGACTTCAAGGGAAGTTGGGACAAGTTCTTACCATTGGTGGAGTTTTCCTACAACAACAATTATCAAGCAAGTATTGGCATGGCTCCATTTGAGGCGTTGTATGGAAGAAAGTGTCGTTCTCCAGTATGTTGGGATGAGGTAGGTGAAGCAACGTTGTTGGGACCAGAGTTGGTACGTATGACTACAAAAAAGATTCAAACAATCCGATAACGTACAAAAACTTCACAAGATCGACAAAAGAGTTATGCCGATCTTCATCGAAAGGACGTAGAATTCGATATTGGATATCATGTGTTGTTACGTGTTGCTCCATGAAAAGGAGTTACGAGATTTGGAAAGAGAGGAAAGCTCAATCCTCGGTTCATTGGCCCATTTTAATTCTTGAGCGAGTGGGAAGCTGTATATATAGACTGCTTACCGCCAAGTATGTCTCGTGTTCATAATGTTTTTCACATATCTATGTTACGTAAATATGTGAAAGACCCAAACCACATTATTGAGTTAGAACCAGACGAGATAGAGGAAGATTTAATGTATGAAGAGTTACTGTTAAAATCTTGGATAAGAAGGATCATGTTCTACGCTCCAAGGTTATACCTTAAGTCAAAGTTTTGTGGAGAAACTACTGATGTGGAGGAAATGACTTGGGAGTTAGAATCGAGATGAAGTCAAGGTATCCTCATCTCTTCGACATACCGGTATATGTACCCTAATTTCGAGGACGAAATTTCATAAGAAGGGAGGTTGTAAGACCCCAACTTTTATGAATAAAGAATAATTTTTTTAAATATATTTTGAATATTATGGTATTGATTTGATATAATGTTATAGTTGTGGGTAATATTTATAAATTTTTGCAAAGTATGCAAGTTGTTATATAATATTCGATTGGTCGTAGGAATATTCGTTTTAACAGGAATATTCGCATTGGCAAGACAATTATTGGTGGACCCCACAACAGAATTATTATCGGATTGAGAAAACGATAAAATACTTTATGAAAATAACGACGGAGGTGTTACCATTAAAACTGTTGAACTACCCGGTAGTAAAAGTACAGTAATACGCGTAGTTGCACAGTAGCACACGGTATTGATTATTGATGCTTATGTGAGAAGTCAATCGGTTATACTCAATTATTACTACTGATAATTCTTTGCATCATATCTCTCATATTATTGATTCAATTATTGTTACAGTATCATCTGCATTATATGATATATTATTAAATCAATAATTGGGACGACAAAGTTATTCATATTATTATTTGCAATATTAACAATGTCTATAAGTTCTGTCAATGAGAGGTTTGGTCACCTAATTGGGCGCCAATAAGGAGAAATCCTTATTGTAAAGCCCCCTCTTTCTTAAGAACGACCTGATTATTAAATATTGTGAATTATAATATTAATGATGAATAAGTTCGTGTTGATTAAAGATGAATTTTATAGTTCCATTGTGTTAGACTTATTTATGTTAGTATAATTGATGTCTGGAGGATATATTGTTTAATTGGGTATTCGGGACACTTTTCGTGTCGGAGTTACTATTCATGAGTTACTATTCACGAGTTATTATTCACGAGTTACTATTCATAAGTTACTATTCACGAGTTACTATTCAAGAGTTACTATTCACGAGTTACTTTTCACGAGTTACTATTCACCCCATTACTATTCACTCTAGTATTGTGCATTCAGGTATTTGGGTACAATATTATTCCATGAAGAGATGTGCTAATTTTTCAGATTGTTGGTTGAAGATATAATAGTAAGTCAATATGGACCACTGGTAGAGTTATAATAGTAAATTAATATGGGCCGTTCATGAATTAGTTACTATTCATTCTATTTTCCTATAAATAGAAGCTCATTCCTTCATTATTTCTTACGAATTCACTGAAACTCTAGAGAGAGAAACTATAGAGAGAAAGAAGAAAAGTATTTTGTTACTTCACTTTTCCAATATTCAGTTTCTTTTACGGTAAGGGATGTTATTTATTGTACTCATGAAGAGAACTTCTGTTATTCCATTATTTATTATTCATTGGAATAAACTCAGATATATGCCTATTACCCTATACATGGTAACATTCTTCTAATAATATTCGGTCTTTATTATTACGTCGAATATCCTATTTGTGCATTTACACGGACTGGTTCAATTATTTATTATTCATGCGGAATATCTCATGCAATGCGTTTCTGGGACACGGTTCCATTATTTATTATTTTGTTGGAATATATCATGCATGCGTTTCATGGGACTGGTTCCATTATTTATTATCTGTTGGAATATCACATGCATGCGTTACGTGGGACTGGTTCCATTATTTATTATTACATCTCGAATATCGTATCAGACGTTTATCTTGGGACTGGTTCCATCCTTTATTATTTCATTGGAATAACTTTTTTGTCTGCGGTCTATCGCATGCATGTTGATTTCTTTTGTTATTTCATTTTTTATTATACTCAGTTGGTTAAAACTTTGACTTCTATACCCATGAAGTTAGTGGAATATCTTTGATATTTGCATTTCATCAAGTATCTTTTCATGGAAATATTCTTCTGAGCATTCTTGAATTTTACTCTACAAAGCAGTATCATGTTGACAATTTGGACGTTATCAGTTCCTAAATAAATTAATTCTTGAACTTATTTTATTGAATTCTTTTATCATTGTCATCATCCTCATGTTTATATTTTGTTGAAAGTCATCTGTGGCCTGTAGTGCATAGATGGACTTGGTATGATTTTGATCAGGGATAATTCGGTGTAATCATGACCGTAATGTTACAAATGATGTGATAAAAGTCCTCATTGGCCCGTAGTGCATTGATGGATAGTTGTTGGCATGATCATGACCATTAATGAATAGACCAATGTCCTTGGCCCGTAGTGCATGGATAATTTGTGGTCGTGATACTAAAGAATATCCTTGGTCGTAGTGCAGGGGTGATTCGATGATGTGGATTATTTATTAAGCTGAGTCCCAGCGATAAAAGTGATGAAAAACATTTTAAATCATAGAAGATAGTAGATTTTATTCCCTAATTGACTCTTCTAATGGATTGCTTGTTCCGCTGCAGTTAAACTTGATAGTTATTATATTTTATCAGTTTAACACTGTTGAAGGCTAACGATAAATTATTCTGCATTATCTTAGTCATAATATTTCTTACTAGGCTAGTTGAGCTCACCCTTTCTTTCACTGTTCTCTTCAGGAAATGAGAACGTAGCTGGGACTAGTCGGGGAACAGAGTGATGGTCCTAGATGGTGCATTAGTAGTCCTCACTATTCTGTGAAATAGTGTGATAATAATTGTAATGAGGACTCCTTTTGAGTTTGTATAATCTCTAGTAGACAATATTTATATTCAAACTCACAGTTTATGTTTTGTCGTATTGTACACGACAGTTGTATTATTAAGTTGTATTTAAATTCGGTACCATGTATCTGGCGACTCAAGATGGGTGATGTATACCTAATTTTGGGGGCATCACATCATGCGTCCATTTGCCTCATGCCCTCTAAGTCTACCAAATTAGGCCGCTTCCTGCACTTTTTCATCAAAAGGAGTTTTTAGTATATGCAATGCAAACTAACATGAAATGCAGTTAAAATATACTAAAATGTACTTGAGATGGGCATAGTTCGCATGAATTGGTACTCCATAAGTAGGTATAAAAACCACTTATCAAATACTGAACAAAATAATATCCCTTGCGAATATAAAAGAAATAATACATCTTGCCTCAGAAGAAGACTGTATACTGGAATAGTGAAGTAGTAGACTTCCCTTCTTCTTTCTCTCTATAGCTTCTCTCTCTATAATTGCTCTTGTGAGTCTTAGTGAATTGGTGAGAATGAAAGAAGAAAGAGCTTCTATTAATAGGAAAATATAGTTTCGATAATTGCACATTTTGGGGCTCAAAATATTACAGTATAATACCTTCATCTTTTCCTTCATTTTTAATTTAGTCCTACAAGTATTATCAAACTTGCACCACCTCCCCTAGTAGTACATCATGTGAATCAATAGTACAATCATGTGAATCAATAGTTCTATGCATGTGAAAAAAAATAATTACAGTATAGTACATTCATCTATACCTCCATTTTTAATTTAGTCATGCAAGTATTATCAATCTTGAACCACCTTCCCTAATAGTACATGCATGTGAATCAATAGTACACACATGTGAACAAATAGTTATAAGCATGTGAATTAATAGCAATTAATTGCTTATTTATCTGGTTAATTACCCGATTGGTCAATATAGCCTCCAGACATCAATTATTATCGGAATAGATGTTGATTTCCATTAACACTAATAATTCCAACACAATGGAAATATCAATTTCATAATTAAACAACACGAACTTATTCATCATTAATATTATAACTCACAATATTTAACAACCAGATAATTCCCAAGAAAGAGGGGGCTTTCCGATAAGAATTTCTCCCTATTGGCGCGCAATTAGGTGACCAAACTTCTCCTCCAAAGAACTTTCTAGACATCGTCAATATTGCAAATAATAATATGAATAACTTTGTCGTCTCAAATATTGATTTAATAATATATAAAATATTGACAATAATTGAATCAATAATATGAGAGATATTATGCAGCAATTACTGAGTATAATTGATTGACTTCTCACGTAAACATCAAAAATCAATACCGTGTGCTACTATGCAACCACATGTATTACTGTACTTTTACTACTGGGTAGTTCAACTATTTAACGGTAAAACTTTCGCCGTTATTTTTAAAAATATTTTAGTCGTTTTCTAAATACGACATAACCTCTGTTGTGGGGTTCACCAATGATTGTGCCGTCGTACGAATATTCCCTGTTAAAATGAATATTCCCCGACCAATCAAATATTATATAACCACTTGCTTACTTTACAAAATTTGTAAATATTACCCACAACTATAACATTATATCAAATTCACACCATAATATTCAAAAATATATTTCGAGAAAAATTAATCTTTATTCATAAAAGTTAAGGTCTTATAATTATGGTACGTATTTGAAAGATATATTAGATATGGAATCCAAACCCTACTTCTGGATTTGGAATAAGGAGTGAGAACAATAATATTATATTAAATATATTTCAGTGCTATAAATATGTACTTTATGTATAGACAGATAATGGTTAGTCAATTATGGTGTATCATGACAAAACCTTGTATTATTGTAATAAAGCCTAAATTGAAACTCCAACCGGAGTTTAAGAACGGTCCAAAATTGTGTTATGTGATTAATATCAATTATTATAGATATTAATTTTAATTAGGAAAACCCTAATAATAGAAAACCCTAATGGTTAGTTAGAAACCCTAATTTCTAAATTAATAACCCTAATTGCTAATTGTAAGCCCTAATGTTAATTAGTGAATACTTAAACCTAATTATCATGTTTTATATAACTAGAAAACCTAACACTACTAGAAAATCAATCTATAGCGACGAGATTTAGCGACGGTCGGGGCGGAACCATCGCTATATATTTATATATGACGGTTTAAATCGTAGTCAGTATAGGCCTCTCGATGGTGATCTATTACGAGGGTCACGGTTTGGCCGTCAGGTATATTTTTTTTTTTGGGATTTTAACGAGGGTCATATAAGGAGGCGTAGATAATAAGGGTTCAAGGGCATTTTATCATCCGAAATCTCTGTTCTTTTCCCAAATCTACATCTCGATCATCGATCGGTCACTCGATCAACATCTTGAGATTCGCCTTTCATCCATCTCGATCCACTCGAGCAACATATTCAAGACATTGATTTCCATCATCTCAGTCACTCTGCATCTCGTGTTCGCCGGACTTCATCTCACTTCATCTCTCCATCTGGCCTAAAGGATCATTTTTACTGACTGTTTAAGCAGGTATAATTTCATTATTTAGGTTTTCAATTTTATTTACCCCTTAGTTGTTATGATTTCCTCTATTTCTCTCCTCCCTCTAACAAGCCCTAAATTTATTAATTTTGGGACACCCTTCTGCGTGGGGTGTTTTGTGAGCCATTGTGGTTCAGGTTCAATGTCATATTCATATGACATTGGTAGCAGCTACCAATTAAATTTGATGGGAAGCAACTGATGCTGCAAATTTCGGATAAGCAACTAGTTTGTAAAAGCAGTAGTTACATATATATATATAGTTGTCCTTCTTGTGTTTAAATGACCTTTGTTGTCATCCTATAAGATTAGGTACTTTATGCTGAATTTCAAAATAAGAAATACTCTGAAGTATGAGTTTCTTTTGGATATTCATATCAAATTAACGGAGTGATCCCATATTCTACTCTTGACCTTTATGTCCTTTTTAAATGCTTTTGCAAGTTAAAATAATAACATGTTGTGGAATGGGTATAATATTATTGGCAAAATGATGTGTTAAGTATGGTTTCAAAGGTCCTTAAAATATAGTTGTATCGTTCATAGTAGTCTTGTTGGTGTTCAAGCTTTGTGTTCCCTTGGCCAACCTTGTAGCCGCTGGTACTTGGCATTGGGCAATATCGTTGAATCCTCAATTACCAGCCCGACCCCTGGCTGTTCCCACCTTGTAGAGAAGCTAACTGTTGCACTAGGATTTTTTATTGTTTTGTTTTAAAACTAGGAAGCTCTGCTTTTATAGAGAGCTAAATTCCGATTCTATATACGATATATGAAAGTGGGTGAAAAGGGTCGAGTAACAAAATCTTGTACTTGTTTTAGTTGCTCCAACATATAGCAAGGTTGTTTGCTGGGTAGTCTTTACGTAGCAGTTCATGGAAATGATGAGTGCTTTGGTTGGCACAATCAATCCTTTATATATTAGTATATAGATGTTGGTTATATCTCAACACCTAATCTACAGAGGAGTGACTGCCACTTTTCTATACCTTATTGACAAATTATTCTTCAACACTGTTTATGATTACTTCGCGCACCAGTAATTTATTTAATAAAGAGTTGTGTAGATAAAATATGAAGGAAAGGATGTTTTATAGACTTTTGATAAAGTAAATACTAATTTTATTGTTTCATGTTATGACACTTGTAGGGTAGTAGATAAGACAAACTATTCATATCAACTTTCAGAATGGTTTAAGAAAAGTTAGTTTACAAATCATCACCACTTATAGCATGCGATGATGAAGCAAAACCATTATTATATGGAGGATTATCTTTAAGTCAATTTCACTTGGATCTTGGTATTACCTTACTCCAAAACCAACAGAAGGGTGTACTTCAATAATTAATTATCATAGATTTCTATACGCAATATCATTCTGATGGTTGTTCAATTTGATTTAGGGACATAATATTATGGATAAGATGTGGATGGAATTACCAAGATATTCTATAGAATATCTTACAGGCATAAAGAGATTTCTAGACTTTTATTTCGAAAAAGTGGGCATGGTAACGGGAAGAATTCCTTGTCCATGTAAGAATTGTGTAAATGGCCGATACCAGATTCGAGCTATTATTCCTGAACATTTGATTTGTGATGGATTTATGTTTGGCTACACGAATTGGGTGCATCAAGGGGAAGATGTGATTGTCAGGGATGTGAGTAATGATGATGTTCACGACGAACCATCACAATATAAAGATGATCATCGTATGCCTGAGATGGTAAATGATATATTTAGGGATCACGGTGTGGAATCATCAACTGAAGCTATTAAATACCAAAAGTAATGTCAGAGGCCAATCAACCATTATATCCTGGATGTGAAATTGAGATTGTCCTTTCATTCAATGTATGGCTTTTCAATCATAAAAATATTAGCAAATTGACTGACGTGTCCTTTGATGGTTTGCTCTGTAAGTTCAAGTCATCATTTCCATCATTTGCAAACTTGCCTGATAATTTTTATGAAATAAAGAAAATGGTTCAAAATTTAGGGTTTGGTTATTAGAAGATTGATGCCTGCGAGAATGATTGTATGCTCTTTAGGAGGGAGAATGAAAAATTAGAGTCTTGTATAGTTTGCAAATCATTGAGATAGAAGCAGACTGAGATGGTTGTACCAGAGAATGCACAAATAGATACAAATGCTAAGAGGAACAAAGTAGCCGTGAAGTAATTACGTTATTTACCGTTAATTTTGAGATTGCAGAGGCTATTTATGTCTGTAGAAATTGCAAAATACATGATGTGGCATCATGTAAAGCGACGAAAAGATGGAGTGAATCGTCATCTAGCTGACTCTACAGCTTAGAAGCATTTGGATACAATGTACCCTACATTCTCTCAAGAATATCGAAATGTAAGACTCGAACTGTCCACTGATGGCATGATTCCCTTTACCCATGGGTCACTGTATAGTATATGGCCAGTGACAGTTGTTTATAACTTACCACCATGGATGTGTATGAAGCAGGAGTATTTTATCATGCCATTATTAATATCTAGTCCAAACTCTCCATGTAATAATATTGACGTGTATATGCAACCTTTAATTGAAAAGTTGAAGATACTATGGAGTAATGGGGTTGAAACGTATGATGCATCTACCGGTACAAAGTTCCAAATGCGTGTTGCACTGTTGTGGACAATTAGTGATTTTCCTGGTCTTGCTATGTTGTCTGGTTGGAGCATGAAAGGTAAGTTGGATTGTCCATAATGTCAAATGAACACTCATTCTTGTAGATTGCAAATTAAGGAATGTTATATCGGGTATCGTTATTTTTTGGAGTCGAGTCATAGTTATAGGTTTGATACACGAAGATTTAACAGACAATGTGACCATAGTGAAGCTCCGCTGGTGCCATCAAGATTTGATATTTTCGAACAAGTTAATGCCATTAATGTCACTTTTGGAAAGACACCCACTACCTCAAAGACCATTCCCCATGACTCAAAACATAATGTGAGGAAGAAATCTATTTTATTTGAATTGCCATATTGACAGATACTTTTGTTGTGCCATAATCTAGATGAAATGCACATTGCCAAAAACATTTATGATAGCCTGATTGGAACATTGTTGAGTGTGCAAGGAAAGTCAAAAGAGAATTTAAAAGCATGATTGGACTTGATGAAAATGGGTATAAGAAGAGAGCTCCATCCAATACACGTGCAAGAAAGCAATTCAAAGTACCTTTTGCCGGTTGCAAGCTACTCAATGTCTAAGAAAGAAAGATATGATTTCTTGCAAGTGTTGAAAAATTTTAAGGTACCTAATGGATATGCTTCAAATATTTCACGTTGCATCAATTTGAAGGGGGGAAAGATCTCAGGTCTTAAAAGTCACGATTGCCATTTATTAATGCAGCAATTACTTCCAATAGTAATACGATGTATCAACTTTCCTTGACATGTCTGCTCAACAATAATTGAACTTTGAAACTAGTTTAGAGAATTATGTTCCAACTATAACACATCGAAAGATTATGAACGGTTGAACAAGAAAATTCCGTTAATACTTTGCAAGCTTGAGATGGTGTTTCCTCCTGCTTTCTTTGATATAATGGTACATTTATATGTCCACCTTGCTGAAGAAGCGAAGATAGATGGAAATGTGAAATATCGACAAATGTGGGCTTTTAAAAGATACATGGGCAAGTTAAAAGGGTATATTCACAACAGAAGTCGTCCAGAAGGGTCAATTGTAGAAGGTTATATCGCTAAAGAATGTGTTACATTTTGCTCAAGATATCTGAGTCAACACAATGCTGCATAGAAACGAGTTGAAAGAAATGAAGATGGATACGAACAAGGTGAATCAAGTTTATCTGTATTCAGAAGCATATGTCGATTCTTAATGTCCTAAAAGTTTGTACTCTATGTGGCGATGATGTCAAGAGTGCACACATATATGTGCTATTTAATTGTACAGAGGTTGAGTCATATCTAAGGTGAGTAAATAAAGAATGACATTTATTGTTCAAAATATTAATAACTTTTGTTAGCCAGCTAGCTATGACAAGATTCATATATGTTACGACGTGGAAAGCATAAGCAAAAACTGACGCCAAAGGAAATTGACAATGCTAAGAAAAAGGAATTTCCAGAATGGTTTAAGAATTATGTAAGTACTACATTACATGAACGTAATTTTATGCAAAATTTTTTAATGGTTATTAATAATAAATGGATGGAATTTTCTTATATCGCTACCGTTTTGTAGATGGCAAATATGAATAATGATGCTTCAAAGGAAGTTCAAGCTCTTGCATTTGGCCCAAATTTGATAAGCAGGAGAGGAGATGGTTATTTGGTAAATGGGTATCGATTCCATACTACAAGTTGTGAGAGTAAGAGGAGAACGCAGAATAGTGGGGTATATGTGGTAGCAACTACTCGTGGATATTCCTCTGCTAGAGACCAAAATCCTAAGGAAGATGTAGTTGAATACTTTGGTATTTTGGAAGATGTTGTTGAATTAGATTATTATGGATCTGGCAAAGTTGTTCTATTTAAATGTAAGTGATATGACAGTTTAGCACGTGATAGAGGGGTCAAAACTGATGATTATGGCTTCACGCTTGTAAATTATCAAAAGTTTGGTTCAACCGATGAGCCCTTTGTAATGCCTTTTCAGGTTCAACAAATATTTTTTGTTGATGATCAAAGGGATAAAAATTGGTGTGTGGTTATACAAACAAAGCTGAGAGATTTATGATAACAATTGTTGGTAGGTCATACGTTGGGCACTAAATCAATTCCAAAAAAGAAGCATGATTTGGTATTATTTGATGTTATTTCAATATTTTTTGTCGTTAATCATGTATTAGACTTCTATGAATAGAGTATTTCTTGAATTATGTACTAATTTTTGTTTTATTTATAGTACCAAATAAATAAAAAAGAGATTGATCGAGCGAATATGTATATACAGTCCCACACTCGAAGTGATAACTCAATTTTATCGGGAGCATCCTCGAATGTGGTACGTATTTATCAATACTCAAACAATGGATAAATTGGTTAGTTTACTATTTTTTGCTTTTGTTTAACTTGGTTGTGTATTTAACTGCTATGGATTGAAAACAAGTTTTATGTCTGCATGCAAAAATTATAAATAAAGTCACTTTTTAAAGTCTATAAAGGGTATTGGTGACTTTGTTTATAAATTGTGTTTACTTTAAATTACTACTTCCTCTTGTTGCGCTCACTACTGCACAGTTTTAGAGGGGTGTGGATAAGTTCAACAATGTATACAAACAGAAGTAGTAGTCTTCCTACTCATTCACAACACTATGTATACCCACCATAAATTATCACCAGCATGGACATTTTATGCACCAGCACAAACATTTTATACCACATGAACATTTTGTGAAGCCAGGTATCAAATAATTCACCCCAAGGATTAGTTTTTTATTTTTACTGCATCTTACATTATTAGCCTTACAATGCACCCCAAGGATTTTAATACATGCAATTTGACTGCATATCATAAGCCTGAGTGATGGAGAAGAAAATCTTATGTTTTTGTCCAACAGTGACTTTATACACTTTAAAAAGTAACTTTATATCTAATTTAGTTTTACTATAATAGGTATTGCGGACTTTGTTTAATAGACTTGAATTAAGTAGTGTTTGGTTTGCTTCAAATCAATAAAGTATTACTTGAATTAAGTAGTGAACCAAAATTGAACGTCCGGTCTGAAATGATTAGTTAAAAAAGAGAGAATTACTACTATTAGTTGTTGCCTTCTCAAATTCCTCTAATTCAACTTCACGAAGAATTCTGTTCAACTCATTGTATTGGAAGTAACCTTCTTCATATGGTTTCCTATTCATAAAATGAGATCAAAATAACTTAGACACATACCATAGATTGAAATTCTAGCCAAAAACCTAATGCAACAACTTAGTAGGAGAAATAAAAGAGTTGATAAAACTGGTATCGAATAAGGTATAGACTTCGCTAGAGTTTAGGATTAACTTACCCGTGATAAATTCGTTGGGGTTACACGCTTTTTTAGAAATCACAAAAAATGCTCTTCCTAAAACCACCAACTTTGTTTTGTCTGTATCCGCCTTTGGTTTTGCTACAGGACAAAATCGAGCAATGTGACCATCTTTTCCACATCTAAAACATACCTTGGGAGGCTGTGAATAGTTTGGACTTATGTGTCCCTCCTCTCCGCGTCTGTAGCATCTAACTAGCGGTCGTTCTCCTCCCCTAGAATTTGTTGCTGGTGTTGTTGCCGACGTCTTCCCATCATCGTTAAATCTTCTCTTCTTGAATTTTCCACTTGAAACATTTCTTCTATTATCTTGGCCATAATTACCACCGAAGTGGTTACCATTTCTGTCATGATAATTTCCTCCACGATGGTTATCAATGTTCCGATGGTCATTGCCACTGCTAAGATTGTTATCATGTTGTTGCTCGTTATCTTTTGGTTGGGCTGGCTCATTTTTCATGCTCTAATAACTGAGCCCTATTCACTAAATCTGAATACAAACACAATTTATGAGAAATGAGGTATTGACGTATCTTAGGTTTCAAACCTCTTAGAAACATCCACGTCATTTTCTCCTTATTATCAACCAAGTGGGACGCAAACCGGGACAACTCGGCAAACTTAGCTTCGTACTGCGACACGATCATATTGTTTTGCTCCAACTTGATAAACTCCACCTCCTTCATGTGAAGAATACTTTCAGGAAAGTACTTGTCATTGAACAGTTCTTGGAACTTCTCCCAAGACATCTTCAGTCCAGCAGGCTGAGTACGTTTTACTGATTCCCACTAGTAATCTGCCTCTCCTCGAAACATGAAGATGGCAAGGGGAACCTTTTGCTCCTCGGAGCATCCCAAGACATCAAATATCTTGGTGATCTGTTTTATCCACGTCTCCGCCTTAAGTGTTTTTGGCTCTCCAATAAACTCCGGTGGTCCCAGCTTCTTGAACTGTTTAGCAGTGACCGTCAGAGAGTTGTCAGTGTTTCCACCTGCATTTTGAACAGGAGCCGCTCTCGCCTGATGTTGTATGAATTACATAAAGCCTCTGAACATCCTATCGTTCATCATTTGTTTGGTGTTATTGTTTACTTGAGGATTATTGTCTTCCTATTGCACATTATCCTAGGTATTAATCGTTGGTGACTCAACGGTCTTATGTGCTTCATTGCTGATCTCAACATTTTCAGATTGCATTTTCAAATACTTCCACAAAACAAGGGTTAATTGACATATCACATATTATCCCTATACTCTGACCGACCAATTAAATACCAAATAAACTTAGGTAGGTCATACTAGCGAAGGAATTCACCGTCTCTCCCCTCCTAGTTCTTGTCTCACATCTCAGCTAGGGATCATATCCTTATGCTTTGATACCAACTGTGATCCCCCCAAAATAGGTATACATCACCCATTCTGAGTCGCCAAATACATGGTACATAAATCAAATACAAACTTCTTTTATACAATACGATAACAGCGTAGGTTAGAGTTTTTACACGAATATTATCTCATGGACAGTATTCAAACTCAAATGAAGTTCTCATTACATTTATTATCACACTATTTCATAAAATAGTGAGGACTACTATAGCCACCATCTCGGACCGTCACTCTGTTCCCCGACTAGTCCCGGTTACGTTCTCATTTCTTGAAGAGAACAATGAAAGAAAAAGGGTGAGCTCAACTAGCCCGGTAAGAAATATTATGACTAAGATAATGCAGGATAAATTCTCGTTAGCCTTCAACAGTGTTAATCTGATAAAATACAATAAACATTAAGTTTAACTGCAGCGGAACAAGCAATCCATTAGAAGGAGTCAAGTAGAGCATGATATCTACTATCTTCTATGATTTAAAAAGGTTTTTCAACAGTTTTATCGCTGAGACTCAGCTTAATAAATAAACCACATCATCGAATCATCCCTGCACTACGGACCAAGGATATTCATGTAATCATCAATGGTCATGATTATACCAAAAAAACCTTGTCATAATCATACCAACAATTGTCCAGCAATGCACTACGGGCCAATGAGGACTTTTACCACATCATTTATAACATTACGGTCATGATTATACCGAATAATCCCTGGTTAAAATCATACCAATCAATAGTCCATATATGCACGTAAGCCACAGATGACTTTCATCACAATATAAGCGTGAAGATGATGACAATGATATAAGCATTAATATGATATAAGCATTAATCAAACGAAATCAAGGATAAATATTAAAGACTTTAAATTTATCCAGAGTTTAAAAATATCCAAATTATCAACATGATACTGCTTTGTGGAGTTAAATTCAAGAATAATATTGTATCAAAAATAATTTGGACAGCAAAGAAATCAATTTTTGTCATGAATAATTCCCCGGGTGAATAGTACCCGAGTGAATTTTACTTTAGGAATAGTACTCATGAATCGTACTTTGTGAATAGTACCCCATGAATAGTACTTTATGAATAGTATCCCGTGAATAGTACTTTATGAAAAGTACCGTAAAAATGAATACTACTCATGGACAGTACTCCGACATGAAAAACATAAAAATTAACAAAAATGTGCAGACTTCTCTTCTACTTTCTCTCTAAAACTTCTCTCTCTATAGCTTCTCTTTCTATAATTGCCCTTGTGAGTCTTAGTGAATTGGTGAGAATGAAAGAAGAATGAGCTTCTATTTATTGGAAAATATAGTTTCGATAATTGCACTTTTTGGGGCTCAAAATACCTTCATCTTTTACTTCATTTTTAATTTAGTCATGCAAGTATTATCAAACTTGCACCACCTCCCCTAATAGTACGTCATGTGAATCAATAGTACAATCATGTGAATCAATAGTTCTATGCATGTGAAAAATAATTACAGTATAGTACCTTCATCTATACCTCCATTTTTAATTTAGCCATTCAAGTATTATCAATCTTGCACCACCTCCCCTAATAGTGCATGCTTGTGAACAAATAGTTATAAGCATGTGAATTAATAGCAATTAATTTCTCATTTATCCGATTAATTACCCGATTGGTCAATATAACCTCCAGACATCAATTATTATCGGAATAGATATCGATTTCCATTAACACTAATAATCCCAACACAATAGAAATAACAATTTCATCTTTAATCAACACGAACTTATTCATAATTAATATTATAACTCACAATATTTAACAACCAAATAATTTCCAGGAAAGAGGGGGCATTCCGATAAGGATTTCTCCCTATTGACGCGCAATTAGGTGACCAAACCTCTCCTCGACAGAACTCTCAAGACATCGTCAATATTGCAAAAAATAATATGAATTCCTTTGTCGTCTAAATTATTGATATAATAATATATAAAATATTGACAATAATTAAATCAATAATATGAGAGATATTATACAGCAATTACTGTAGAAATAATTGAGAATAACTGAGTGACTTCTCACGTAAACATCAATAATTAATACCGTGTGCTACTATGCAACCACGCCTATTACTATACTTTTACTACCGGGTAGTTCAACAGTTTAACGGTAAAATAATGATTGTGTCGTCGTATGAATATTCCCTCTTAAAATGAATATTCTCCGACCAATCGAATATTATATAACCACTTGCTTACTTTGCAAAATTTGTAAATATTACCCACAACTATCACATTATATCAAATCCACACCATAATATTCAAAAATATATTTTCAGAAAAATTAATCATTATTCATAAAAGTTAGGGTCTTACAATTATGGTACGTATTTGAAAGATATATTAGATATGGAATCCAAACCCTAATTCTGGATTTGGAATAAGGAGTGAGAATAATAATATTATATTAAATATATTTCAGTGCTATAAATATATACTTTATGTATAGACAGATAATGGTTAGTCAATTATGGTTTATCATGACAAAACCTTGTATTATTGTAAGAAACCCTAATTTGAAACTCAAATCGGAGTTTAAGATCGGTCAAAAATTGTGTTATGTGATTAATGTCAATTACTATAGATATTAATTTTAATTAGGAAAACCTTAATTATAGAAAACCCTAATGGTTAGTTAGAAACCCTAATTGCTAATTGTAAGCCATAATGTTAATTAGTGAATACTTAAACCTAATTATCATGTTTTATATAATTAGAAAACCTAAGTTAATTAAGGAATCCTAATTTGGAAATTAATAACTAAATTTTTATTTTTAAACATAATTTCAAAATCCTAGAAAAGTTATAAATTTTTTCTAAATCATAAGGGTTGGGACAAATGACAAGCTTGCCATTAAAATGTCAAGGTTAATAACCAAAATGCCCTTTTTGTCACATTCTTAGATTTGTTGCTTGCAAATCTTGCCATATATTGGCAAGTCACCAACCCTAGTCTAGCTACATGCTATAAATCTCAGCAACTCGGCCATTTCACCATCCAAATACATTGCATCCAATTAATATATAAGATAAAGAGAGAGAAAGCTCTTCATTTAGTTCATTTGTGCACTTATACTCATCCAAGACCCTCTCTATCTAAAACCCACGAATTTTATTGCTAGATCAGTCCCAAAATCAAGCCCCACTATCTCCTCTATCAGATCATAAGCATAGAATCAAGATTTGTTCATAGTGAGGTATAAAACCTAAACCAAATCTGATCTTGATTGATGTGTTAGATCTTATGTTTTAATGTTAAAACATGTTGTTTGTAGTCTATATAAGTGATCTAGGTTGGTAGATGTTAGATTCATAACATCTACGAGCTCGAATTTTAAGATTTCAAAAATCTTGAAAAAATTTATATTGTGTCTGACAAGCAAAAGTCAGAGGTTGTTGATCTTTCTTTGTTTATGATTTTGTGTGTTTTATGTTTTGAACTTGTGGTTTGCCATAAGGACTTTGATCTGGAAGTTGAAACAAGGTCAGATTAGGTCTAGAACTCAAGATATGAGTGGTCAAAAGTCGTTAACCGAGCATTGACTAAATTGTTTCAGGTAACCCAAATTTGCCCGTAAAAATCGTGATCTTTCTTACAGGCCTTAATCTTGCGTGTGTTTATGTTTTAGACCATGTTATTGTTTTAATGTTGTTATCTGACGTGTAGGCTACATGACCATGCCTCTAGGATCTTTAGATCCTTCTTAGAATCAAAGAAACCAGTGGTCAAAATGGTGTGGATGAAATAGCCGGATGAAGTTTCTGGGTAACCCAGAAATCTTCATAAGCAGTTTCTGACCACTACTTTGACATGCCAATATCTCTTGCGTGTGTTGATGTTATGATGATCAGATGATATGTTATGGTACGTGGACATGTATTTTACAATTATGAATCTTTAAATCATTCAACGCAGACCTGTAGTGGAAATAAGGATCGAAAGTAGGCACCTAAGACTGTTCTTCAATTCTGGAAAACCCAGAAATTGAAGAACATGTGTGACAACGCTTTTAAGAGCTTAGATGTGACGCCCCCAAAATAGGTATACATCACCCATTCTGAGCTGTCAATACATGGTACAGAAACAACTACAACTTTATTATTACAACAAGAAACTGTGAGTTTGAATACAAATATTATCTTCAGACAATATCTATACTCAAATAAATCCTCATCACATTTATTGATATATTATTTTACAAAAATAGTGAGGACTACTAAACAACTCTCTCTAGAACCTTCATTCCATGCACGTAGACTGCACTCGCTATATTCTTGCCTCCCGAGAAGAAAAATGGAACAAAAGGAAAAGGGTGAGCTCAATTAGCCGATAAAGAATATTATGACTAAGATAATATACAACAAATTATCATTAGTCTTCAACAGGAAAAATCTAATAGAATACAATAGACAACAAGTTTTTAAATCAATATTCGCAATGAAATAATTCATTAGAAGAGTTAAGTAGAGAATGCAAACTACTATCTTCTATGTATGAATTTAAAAGTTCATCGTCTATCTTTTATCCCTGTAACATCAATCAATATACATCTGGAATCAAATATTCATCTTTGCACTACAGGCCAAAGATATTCATCAGTTGGTCATGTTCATCTAAACACTTGTTCGTCTTTGCACTACGGGCCAAAGATATTCATCAGAAATCATTCATCTTTGCACTACAGGCCAAAGATATTCAATAATATCATCATTTAAGACTGAGGATGATGAAAAATATTTTTAAAGAAACGAATCCAGTGAAACAAAATGACAAGGATTAAGGATTAAGGATTCGTACTTTGTTTTATCCATGTCCAAAAATACCTCAAAAATAATCATAGTGGTGTAAAATTCAAGAATAATCAAAACACGGATACAATCAAAGCTAGTATCCACAATAGATATTTTGGGACGAAAAGGAAAATTTTCATTTTTCGATGAATAGTGCCGTATTCGTGAATAGTACCGTATACGTGAATAGTGTCGTATACGTGAATAGTAACTCCGACACCAAAAGTTCTAAATTTGATAAAAACATCAGATCAATATTTCAAAGATAATGATATTGAAGAAATAATATCATTACTGAAAAAAAAATAATAATATCTCTTACCTCACAAAAGATGTACTTTTAGTTGAACACAGGATATAGGCTATGAATTGAACTTGCACCGTATAGCAATACTCAAAGTATACTCAAAATACTCACAAAAATACCGATAATATAGAGAGAAAACTTTGATTTACGGTGTGATTTTCAATTCTAACCCAAGCACCCTATTTATAGGAAAATGCTTAGAACAAGCGAGAAAATTTAATATAATAATAATATATAATCAAATTTTCTACGCACACAAATCTGGTCCAAACTTGACCACACATATGCGAAAAACAATAAAAACGTTTTTCTTAATAAAATAATTAAAACTTCCAAAAATCAATTATTTTGAACTTGAACTTCAATAATTCATAATAAATAGCCCTTTTATCAAAAAATTCGAATCTCGCGACCTTTTATAGGAAATTCAATTCTCTACAACTTTGCGGAAGAAAGTTTATCCAAATTCTAAACAAAAATTGACCGAAATCCACAAACGGACAATTTTACAGGCTATAATCAAATTTCAGTCAATAAATGGGGTCCACCGACATGTTTAACATGTTTTAAACATGTATTGCAACAAAAATACTCTTCCTCCTCGTATACTCATATATTCCACATTCGTTGTAAAAATATCACCATTATTATATTATTAAAATATAATAATATATTTAAATAAATTATTTTATCAAAAAAATATAAAATTTCAATTTTCAACAATTGTCACAAGATAAAAATTTCTCCATCTATATCCACATAAAATAAATATTTTCTTATCATATGAATCAATAATTAATTATTCACAAATAATATTACGTAATCACAATATTGACAACCAGTAGGTTCCGAGGAAAGAGGGGCTTTCAATAAAGATTTCTCCTTATTATTGGCGCCGCAATTAGGTGACCAAACCTCTCCTTAGACGTAACTTTCTAGACATTGCCAATAATGTTATCCAATAATATTATTCGAGGATAATATGAATTATTGCTCCGATAATGGAAAATATTGTGTAATGACAATTTATCAAACAACAAGTAATATAAAATATCAATACAAAGAATTATTGAATCAATAAAATCTTTAATAAATAATTATCGTAACCATTATTAAGTAGTGCCTTCTCACGTAAGAATCAATAATTGGTGCAATACTCTGTACTCGTGTGTTTTAACCGCAAGAGTATTTTAACAAGATTAATTGAATAATAACTACTGTTATTTTTAAACAACTTATATTTATCGTTTTCTTCATCCAATCGCTTCAGTTATGGGCCCACACACGGTCGCTACCATTGATGCATACGAATATTCCCGACAAAGATTTAATATTCCACGACCAAACGAATATTCCCAAACAACAATGAATATTTTATAACCACTTGCTTATTTTGAAATATTTGTGTATTTTACCCCTAACTATCCACATTAATCAAATCAACCCTTACTATTTCAAAATAATAAATAGAGAAAATTAAATTTCATTACTAATAAGTTGGGGTCTTACATTAGATCTCTCAGATGCGATATATGTTGGCAATGAACTTGATTGATGATGGTAGTATTATATTTATACTACAATCTAAACACTTTAGGCTGAACAAAATACCTTAGGATCATGGAGCAAATGATGGTCAAATGTGACACCTTGCTCACTGACATGCATTTCTGGGTTTCATCAAGAACACTTTCAGCGACGGTTTCTGTCGCTAAAGGCTATAGCGACAGATTTAATAATTTTAATTAATTTAATTTCCAAAATCCATTTAGAAATTAATTATTAAAAATTCCAAAAATAGTTTTAAAAATTATTTGAAGTTATACAAATTATCTTTTAATAATTTAACATATTTTTCATAAATATTAATATGTATTTGAATATTATTGATATTTAAATTATTTAATAAATCCATTAAATAAATTAATTAAAAATGATTTTATTATATTAAAAATCATTTTAAATAATAATAAGGTATTTAATAATATTTTAAGTTATAAAATATAACTTTTAATATTTTAAGATAAATTTCATTAATTATTTAATATTAATAATATTAGATTTATTTAGTAATTATATTAAAAATTAATTAAAAATCATTTTAATATTATAAAAATCATTTTAAATAAAAATAAATAGTTTTAAAATATTTTAAGTTATAAAATATAACTTTTGATATTTAAAGTTAAATTTCATTAATAATTTTATATTATGATATTAGGCTTATTTTATAATTATATTAAAATAATTTAATAATAGTTTTAAAATGGTTTTATTGATTTAAAATCATTTAAAAGGAAATAAATGAATTAAAAATATTTTAAGTAATAATAAATGACTTCTAATATTTTAGTGAATAATACATTAATATTTAAATATTAATAGTAATTATTTAAAAATGATTTTAAATATTTTAAAAATTATTTAAGGGTAATATCAATACTTTAAAAATATTTTGAGTTATTATAAATAACTTTAATATTTTGGCAATGGTTTCATTAATAATATAAAAAATAATACATGTTCGAATAATACATGGAGTTGCATCCCCGGCTGCTACCGAATCCTGAACAGTCATGCTGAAGATTCCTGCGGTTGGTTCTGTTGGTTTGTTTATTGAAGTCAGTTCCGTTATCACCAATGTCCTACTGCCTTTCCTCGTATTCGCATTCCTTGCCTCCCTTCTCCTTCTTGGACAATCTTTCACCTTATGCTCCATTGATTCTCAAATAAAACACCCAATATACACTCTTAGATTGGGACAGTTAGGAGAGATATGTCCCTCCTGCCCACACATATAGCACACAAACTTTATTCTTCTTTTTTTTACACACTCCCGGCCTAATTCTGGTATTATCGAAATTATCTCCTTTCATCGTATAGGTGGCAAAAGCTTTTTTTGTCCCTCCGTTACCCTAGTTATCAAAAACGCATCAACAGGGTTAGTTGGTCTTCTAAATCCTGGCAGTACGACGGCCTTGAAGCCTTTGAAATTCGTCAATTGATTGTCTGGATGATTTCCCGCAGCTAGTATTCCATTCTGCATAGCTTGAGCGATCACATTCGAGAAATTCTCTATCGGGTCTAGTTGTTCTCCAGCTTTGTTGACAGGTTCTTCTATCCTTGGGTTTTGTTTTCATCTTAGTGGCATTATCATAATTTATTCTTACATTCCGAGCTTTATCGTATACGTATAGCATATAACGCGAAATCTTCTATTCAAATAATCATGTACTCAAAATATTAGATTTTGAAAACTTGGTTTATTATATTAATCAGTGTTCCGATAAATAATTACTATCTTTATTCCAACTTATTTCATTAATCCATCATAGATTCATATTCATAACACTTGACATACCATAACACATATTGCTTTAAACATCCGCTATCCCTTTGTGACTTAAGAGTCGAGAATCGCTGCCATAGCTTATACAAAATATTACATTACGCGAACATACTTATCGTATACGCATCATAGAATCATACATATTCAAGTAATACTAATATTACTTATTTCTTACGCCTTCACTAAGGATCAGTTGCTTAGTATTCTATATATTCCCATCATTCTCAATAATCCATTAACACCTAGCTATACCAAGTTCATCAAACTTACCACACATTATGAGTTTAAGAACTCACCACAAACATATGAGTTTAAGAACTCGAGCTTGACCATATACTCTCTAACCATACCCTACCTATCTGTTACACTATCGTTTCTGGGTCCAATACAATATTTTCTAAAATAACCACCTCATTGAGGTAGCTTTCAATGTGAGCCTCTATTTCAGCTATTAGCTTTGACATTGGCTCGGTTATGAAAATTAAATCTTTCTTTACAATCTGAGGATATCCAAATTATTTTCTACCTGACATCTACACACATAAATTATCCTGATTATCACAAAGTATATACACACAACCAATAATAGTTTTATATAAGTTATCTTTTATTTTGTTTGACGATGAATTTATTCAATTCATCTCCTTATAAAACTATATATGAGTTATTTGTATTTTCAACGTTTCCCTCTGTTCTAATTAAAGTTATAGCCTAAGGTCTTACCTGCCTAAGGTTTCTAACCTATAGCTCTGATACCATGTTGTAACGCCCCCAAATTCAGGTACTTGAAACCGGAACTCGGTGCTTCACGATACTATTTCTATGAGCGGAATAATACTAATAATAATAACAATAATATAAAAGTCAAACTTAATTTACATATATCATAGTCTAATCCCAAGTACGCAACCTTCACTATAATTCGTTACATGATAGATAATACATATCATTGTCTTAATATAGTTTAACTATTACAAAAGATACAATTAAACATATTATGTTTGTTTTCCTTTTCACTTGTTCTTGTCTGAACCTTCGGGTTGATCATGTCTAGCTGAAAACATTTAAATTTAAAGCAAGAATGAGCATTTAGGTGCCAAGCAAGTAATAACAAATATAAATATAATTAGCTGAAAGAAATAAATTTTTTCTTTGTACATCACTTCTACAACGAATTTATAGTTGTGAAGTAAACTGAACCGATAATAATAACATAACAATTCTATCTCAGATTTTTGAAACTACGTATTAACTATATATATAGGGTAGTCGACATACTATGAACATTGTTTTCTATTTTCTAAAAGGTTAGACAGAACATCATCTGCAAATCGTCATAACTTACGGGCACGAGGGTGTACATCCCATGGACCCTATATTGATTAATACTACATTGCAAGAACGATATGATCGTTCACCTTGTCCGCCTTGGGCGCATAAAAGTTTTCCCTTGACCGGGATGTTCGTACTTAGTCTGGAATCCGGACCAAAACAATATTATTGGATACAAAAAGGTTTTATCAAATTCAATGATATTTCGAAATATGTGTCTACCTGGTCAATTAGCTTGGATATATATATATATATATATATATATATATATATATATATAGGTCAGGATCAGGTAAGGACTCCCTTACTTTGTTAAAATGCGGACTATTTTTTTTTTTTTTTTTTTAAAAATAACTAAATTTTTTTTAATATTTTATGGAACTGAATTTTTTTCATAATACAGTGTTTTGGATGTGATTTGGATACGTATAACAAAAACAGCCTGCATACGATGCGCTTAATCGCATCGCCTTTTTGGTATAGGTATTCAAATCACGCCCAAAACATTATATTATGGAAAAATATCAGTTCCATAAAATATTAAAAAAAAAAATTTAGTTATTTTAAAAAAAAACAAAAAAAAAAGGTCTGCATTTTAACAAAGTAAGGGAGCCCTCACCTGATCGGTTCTGTATATATATATATATATATATATATATATATAACACATAACACTATAATTTTACTGATTAGAACAAAGAACTCTATATGAGTTCTTTGTACATCCCATGGACCCTATATTGATCAATACTACATTACAAGAACGATATGATCGTTTCACTCGTCTCGCCTCAAGATAAAAGTTTTCCTTGATCGGGATGTTCAGTACTTAGTCCGGAATCCGCATCAAAACAATATTATTGGATATAAAAGGTTTTATCTCATATTCAACGATATTTCTAAATATGTGTCTAGTGGGTCAATTAGCTTGGACGTGTGTGTGTGTGTGTGTATATATATATATATATATATATATATATATATATATATATATATATATATATATATATATATATATATATATCGATTATGATTAAATATAATGATTATCCAAGTGAGGACACTTGTATAACCACATCTCGAAATTAACGAACAGAATATATATATAAGTTATATAATATAATACCATGTTGATAAACAGTGATTGGATATAATATATATGACAATAAAGTTAATAATCTAGTAAAATAATAATATAATTCTGAAACTTCTTACTCATGTCCATTGCATAAAGTAAATGAAAAGGTAAGATACTTGCCTGGTCTGCTGCTCACAATACGCAACTTAGTTTTATCTCTTTTATTACCTATCATTCATAAGATCATTTTACTGATTAGAACAACATAATATAACACATAGCACTGCTTATTGCAGTCAGCACATAACTTAAGCACATTGTCACACATGTTTCACAATCATTGGATCACAAACAAACACATATACAGACAAATTATACAAGTCCAGATCAATTTCTGAAACATGTCGGTGTACTGACGGCTTTATCGGGTAATTATCGAGTCTAAGACTCTATCCTGTAATTCAACATCTGTAAGTATCAGTCATATTATTTTTAAATAACTTATTATAATTTTTAAACATTTATTATAATTTATCATAAATTTTCAAATATCGGAATCATTATTAAATAATTTAAATATTAAACAATTCTATTATCATTCATATTTAATTAATATTAAACTATTAATGAAACCATTTGCCAAAATATTAAAGTTATTTATAATAACTCAAAATATTTTTAAAGTATTTATATATCCTTAAATGATTTTTAAAACATTTAAAATCATTTTTAATTACTTACCATTAATATTTAAATATTAATGTATTATTTATCCAAATATTAAAAGTCATTAATTATAACTTAAAATATTTTTAATTTATTAATATCCCTTTTTAATGATTTTTAAATAAATAAAACCATTTTTAAACTATTTATTTAATATAATTATTAAATAAATTTAATATCATTAAAATTAAATTAATATCATTAATATTAAATTATTAATGAAATTATCCTCTAAATATTACAAGTTATATTTTATAACTTAAAATATCTTTAAACACTTTATTTTCATTTTAAATGATTTTTATCATATTAAAATCATTTTTAAAATAATTTATTTAATATAATTATTAAATAATTCTAATATCATTAATAGTAAATAATTAATGAAAGTTACCTTTTCAACCATAGTTGTTGCGGAACGAGCAATCCATTAGAAGAGTCAAATAGACCATCAAATCTATTCTCTTCTCCATGTTAAAAGTACACCAACAATGTTTTATCCCTGTAACATCAATCAACAATTACTGTCCACAATCATGTGTATAACTCATAATCGTAATTGTAATTTTAAATTCCTTTTCTCATCTAAGACAAAGATAATTTTAATCACCTGAAACATCAAAGATTATGGTTATACCAAATCACAGTTTATGTTCATAATCCTACTAATAAATTCATCTTTGCACTACGGGCCAAAGATATTCATCAACAAGTCATCTTTGCACTACAGGCCAAAGATATTCATCAACAAGTCATCTTTACACTACAGGCCAAAGATAATCATCAGTTGGTCATGTTCATCTAAACACATGTTCATCTTTGCACTACGGCTAAAGATATTAATCAGTCGGTCATGTTCATCTCAACACCTATTCATCTTTGCACTACGGCCAAAGATATTCAGTTATATCATCATTTAGGACTGAGAATGATGAAAAATATTTTAAAGAAAACGAATCTAGTGAAACAAAAGAATAAATATTAAGGATTCATATTTCAGCTATTCCATGTCCAAAAATACCTCATAAATAATCATAGTGGAGAAAAATTCAAGAATGATCAAAACATGGATACAATCAAAGCTAGTATCCAGAATAAATATTTTGGACAAAAAGAAGAAAATTTCATTTTTCGGTGAATAGTGTCGTATTCGTGAATAGTGCCGTATACGTGAATAGTGCCGTATACGTGAATAGTAACTCCGACACTAAAAGATAGAAATTTTACAAAAAACATCATCATGCTTCGTGAATAGTACTCGTGAATAGTAACTCGTGAATAGTAACTCATGAATAGTAACTCATGAAAAAGTTCTAAATTTGATAAAAAGTTCAAACCAATATTTCGGAATAATGATATTGAAGAAATATTATCATTTATGAGGAAAATAATCTCCCTTACCTCAGAAAGAATAGTACTTCTGATTGGAATACTGGATATAGTGCTAAAAGAACTTGCACCGTATAGCAATACTCGAAGTACTAAAATACTCACAAAATAAGCTCGATATTATAGAGAGAGAAAGAGAGAGAAATCTTTAGTTTCTGGTGTTATTTTCAATTCTAAACTAAGCACCCTATTTATAGGAAAATGCTTAGAACACCAAAGCAGAAAATTTAATAAAATATAATATATTTTTTCTTAAACTCCTACACCCACTTTTTTGGTCAAGCCATCAGCTATACAAATGCCAACATTACCAAAAACGTTTTTCATGAAAAATATTACTTAAAACTCCAAAAAAAATAATGATAAATTAATCCGGAACTTCAATAATTCATAATAAATAGCCCTTTTATCAGAAAATTTGAATCTCGCAATTTTTTATAGGAAATTTAATTCTCTACAACGTTGCAGAAGAAACTTTTTCTAAATTTCAAACAGAAATTGACCAAAATCCACATACGGACGATTTTACAAGCTATAATCAAATTTCAGTCAAGAAATGAGGTCTACCGACATGTTTAACATGTTTTAAACAAACTTTGCAACAAAAATACTCTTCCTCCTCATATACTCATATATCCCACATTCATTGTAAAAATATCACCATTATATATTATTATAATATAATAAAATATTATTTTATCAGAAAAGATAAAATATCGATTTTCAACAATTCTCACTTTAAAAATTTTCTCCATCTATATCCACATAAAATGAATATTTTCCTCATCATATAAATCAATAATTAATTATTCACAAATAATATTACAGAATCACAATAATGGCAACCAGGAAGTTCCTAGGAAAGAGGGGGCTTTCCAATAAGAATTTCTCCTTACTGGCGCGCAATTAAGTGACCAAACCTCTCCTTAGACAGAACTTTCTAGACATTACCAATAATGTTATCTAATAATATTATTCAGATAATATGAATTATTGCTTCGATAATGGAAAATACGGTGTAGTGACAATTATTGAAACAACAATAATATAAAATATCAACGCAAAGAATTATTGAATCAATAAAATAAAATAATTGAACAAAGAATTATCGTAACAATTATTGAGTAGTGCCTTCACGTAAGAGTCAATAATTCAAAAAATACATGCAATACCATATGCTCAGGCAATGCGACCTGGCGACATTATTTTTACTTTACCCACGTGTATTCCAACCGTGTTAATTGATAACGATTACGTTATTTATAAAAACTTTAATTTGTCGTTTTCTTCATCCGAGCGGTTATTACATTATGGGGCCCACAAATGGTCGCTACTGGCCGCATTTAATATTCCCCAATGTAGAAAGAATATTCCACGACCAAACGAATATTCCCCGACAACAATGAATATTTTATAACCACTTGCGTATTTTTGAAAAAATTTCATATATCACCCTTAACTTTAAACTTTTATCAATTTAACCATTTACTGAATTGTAATTATAAGAAAAATTGAATACTTTTATTTCATAAAATTCGGGGTCTTACAATCTCCCTTCCTTATGAAATTTTGTCCCCGAAATTTACGTACCTGGTATTTCAAAAAGTTGAGAATACCTTGCTTTCATTTCAGATTCTATCTCCCGGGTCATCATGATTTCTCCATTGTTCATCTCCCGTGATAACTTCATTTGGGTTCCTCACTTGTTGGGAAGTCATGACAACCACTATCCCTCGAACTACTCGGCTTTGACTTGTTTGGGGCAGCATTTGGCGTCATCACTACCGTTGGAACATACTTTTCTATAGGGCATATTCCTCCTCAATCGCTTCTCTTCAGACTCTCGATTCATGATCTGAATCATCAACTTTGATCCATATCGAATTCAGGTTGACCGCTCTGTACAGGGTAATTCAAAACTCGATGTTGGGTTCTCCCAATTGCTTTCCAAAAAGAGAAATTCATATCATCTATTTTAGCCTTCTTAGATCGGACATCTCTTTCCACAATATCCACGTGTCGTGTGGCTTTTTCCCATGCATCACTTATTCTCACTCGTTCAGTTTTTCCTTCTTTCAGTTCAGATTCCATCTTTATCATCTTATACTCTGCCAAAGAATGCTTCTGTTCAACCATCACATATCGGGTAACACAAGTTTGAGTTGTTGCATCCTTTTGTTCCACGCATCACCGCCGCTTTTTTTTCAAATTTCGCTTTTCTAACTCATGAATACGATTTTGAAATTCTACATTTTGATCATATAATACCTCTAATAAACTCTCCTCAGTTACCTCTTCTTCCTCTTCTTCCTCACTCTCAGCTGTTACCTCTGCGACTATCTTGGGTGTAACTATCAATTCTTCACTCACCACATGGATATCTTTAATTCCTTCTTCGTCTGACATCACATTATCATGGTTAGTGATTAGAGGTATCCCCACAGTCTCATTTACTCCATTGTTAGCATTCTCAGCTGCCATTCTCAAATACTGCCATAAAACAAGGGTTAATTAAGCAAATTAACATATCACATAATATCCGTATATTATGACCGACCAATAATTAATCTTAGGTAGGATACACTAGCGAAAGATTTACTCATCTCTCCCCTCCTAGTTCTAATCCCGATCTCCGCCAGAGACCATATCCCTAAGCTCTGATACCAAATGTAACGACCACAAAATAGGTCCATTCCATCCAACCCATTCCGAGTCGCCAAGTACATGGTACAGAAAACAACTACAACTTTATTACAACAATTATCGTGCAAAATACAACACATATTTGTGAGTTTGGATACAAATATATATCAATCGTGACTCATGTCCCAATAGTGGACAAGACCTCATAATGACACCTTACATAAAGTTATAGTCGAAAAACTGTTTTAGAAATTAGAATCTTTGGGAAGTGCTCAAGGAAACCTTCGTACATGAGAGGCCATGCTTCTAGGTTATGGTAGATATCATATGGCCACGTAATTATCCTTGGTTGACCTAATAGACCCTAAAGAAAAATGAGAAGATTACTATCATATTCTTCCCAATGGTGAGTCTTTTCTTGACATATCATTATCTCCATTTGTCTCTAATTGGGTATTATATTCCATATAAACACCAAGATTATATAGGTAGTCTTTGGTAAATATACTCAAAGAAGTGGATGAGTACAAACCGCTCTTATGATGACACGAGGTTGTATAATGTCATTAGACATCTTGTATGATAGTGGCAAAACACCCTTCCAAGTTAAATTCACCTCACCCTCAACATCTATAGACCACCGATTCTATTCCTTGTTATCCCCGCTTGAATTTGTAAGACCCGAAATTTTTAAATAAAAAGGAATTTCCTTTATTTATTATTTTGAAATAGTAAGGGTTGATTTGATTAATGTGGATAGTTAAGGGTTAAATATGCAAATATTTCAAATTAAGCAAGTGGTTATAAAATATTCATTATCGCTTGGGGAATATTCGTTTGGTCGTGGAATATTCAAATCTTGTCGGGGAATATTTGTATGACGGTGTGACCATGTGTGGGCCCCATAACTGAAAGTGATTGGATGAAGAAAACGACAAATATAAGTTGTTTTTAAATAACTACAGTAGTTGTTATTCAATTAATCTTGTTGGAATACCCGGTGGTTAAAACACACTAATACGCGTTGTTGAACAAGTAGCACTTGGTATTGCACCAATTATTGATTCTTACGTAAGAAAGCACTACTCAATAATGGTTACGATAATTCTTTATTCAATTATTTTATTGAGTTAATAATTGTTTGCGTTGATATTTTATATTCTTTGTTGTTTCAATAATTGTCATTACACAAGATCTTTCATTATCGAAGCAATAATTCATATTATCTGAATAATATTATTAGATAACATTATTGGCAATGTCTAGAAAGTTACATCAAGGAGAGGTTTGGTCACCTAATTGCGGCGCCGAGAAGAAGAAATTCTTATTGGAAAGCCCCTCTTTCTGAGGAACCGCACTGGTTGTCAATATTGTGATTACGTAATATTATTTGTGAATAATTAATTATTGATTTATATGATGAGGAAAATATTGATTTTATGTGGATATAGATGGAGAAAATTTTAAAATGATAATTGTTGAAAATTAATATTTTATCTTTTTCTGATAAAATAATTCATTTAAATATATTATTTTAATAATATATTAACGGTGATATTTTTACAACGAATGTGGGATATATGAGTATACGAGGAGGAAGAGTATTTTTGTTGCAATAAATGTTTAAAACATGTTAAACATGTCGGTGGACCCCATTTATTGACTGAAATTTGATTATAGCCTGTAAATCGCCCGTTTGTGGATTTCGGTCAATTTCTATTTGGAATTTGGAAAAACTTTCTTCTGCAAAGTTGTAGAGAATTGAATTTCCTATAAAAACTCGCGAGATTCGAATTTTCTGATGAAAGGGCTATTTATTATGAATTATTGAAGTTCGAAGTCTCAAATAATTAATTTTTGTAAGTTTTAATTATTTATTTTATGAAAACGTTTTTTATCATTTCTTTCTAGAAGGTGGCATGTGGGAAATGCTAGGATCTGAATTCTAAGGTTGGCGTATGAATTTGATATATATATATATATTAATTTATTAAATTTTCTGCTTTGGTGTTCTAAGCAATTTCCTATAAATAAAGGTGCTTAGGTTAGAATTGAAAATCACACCTTAAACTGAAGTTTTCTCTCTATATTATCGAGCGTATTCTTGTGAGTATTTTGAGTATACTTTGAGTATTGCTATACTGATTGCAAGTCCAAGTCATAGCCTATATCCAAGTGTTTTCATTTAGAAGATCTCGATCTTTCGAGGTAAGGATATTTTTTTTTTGTAATGATATTATTTCTTCAATATCATTATCTTTGAAATGTTGATCTGAAGTTTTTATCAAATTTGGAACTTTTTCATGCTCTGGGGATACTATTCATGGGTTACTATTCATGAGTTACTATTCACGAGTTACTATTCATGAGTTACTATTCACGAGTTACTATTCACGAAAGTACTATTCATGAAGCGTGAAGATGTTTTTTGTGGAATTTCTATCTTTTGGTGTCTGAGTTACTATTCACGATACGGTATTATTCACGATTATACGGTACTATTCATAGAAAAATAAAATTTCTTCTTTTTGTCCAAAATATCTATTCCGGATACTAACTCGATTGTATCCATGTTTTGATCATTCTTGAATTTTACACCACTATGATTATTTTTGAGGTATTTTTGGCGTGGATAAAACCAAGTACTAATCCTTAATCCTTAATCCTTGTCATTTTGTTTCTTTGGATTCGTTTCTTTAAAATATTTTTCATCATCCTCGGTCTTAAATGATGATATTATTGAATATCTTTGGCAGTAGTGCAAAGATGAATGATTTCAAGAATATCTTTGGCTCAGTAGTGCAAAGATGAGCAGTGTTTAAATGAACATGACTAATCGATGAATATCTTTGGCTGTGAGTGCAAAGATGAATATTTGATTCCAGATGTATATTGATTGATGTTACAGGGATAAAATATTGATGATGGACTGTTAAATTCATAGATTATAGTAGATTTCATTCTCTACGTAACTCTTCTATGAATTATTATTTCCGCTGCGAATATTGATCTGAAACTTGTTGTTTATTGTATTCTATCAGATTTTTCCTCGTTGAAGACTAACGATAATTTGTTGTATATTATCTTAGTCATAATATTCTTTACTGGGCTAGTTGAGCTCACCCTTTTCCTTGTTGTTCCATTTTTTCTTCTCAGGAGGCGAGAATGTAGCGAGTACTAGTCGGGGTATGGAATGAAGGTTCTAGAGAGAGTTGTTTAGTAGTCCTCACCATTTTTGTAAAATAATGAATCAATAATTATGATGGGGATTTATTTGCATGTGGATATTGTCTAGAAGACAATATTATATTTAAACTCACAGTATATATTGTCGTATTTCACACGACATTTGTATTATTGAAGTTATAGTTTACTTTTTGTACCATGTATTTGGCGACTCAGAATGGGTGTTGTGTATACCTATTTTGGGGCGCCACAGTTGGTATCAAAGCTTAGGGATATGATCTCTCGGAGATCGGGGGAATAGAACTAGGAGGGAGGCGAGTAAATCCTTCGCTAGTGTGTCCTACCTAAGCTTATTTGTTAGTTGGTCAAATATATGGATATTATGTGATATATTGATTTCCTTAATTAACCCTTGTTTTATGAAAGTATTTGAGAATGTCGATCGAGAATATTAACAAGTGGAGTAAATGAGACCGTGGAGATGCTCAGATTTACCAACGAGAGGAGAACGTGCAACAGTGGCAATGTTCCTTCCTGTGAACAACACCACCGAAAGCGAGATGATGAACGAGGGATGTTTAGAAGCTTTTTGCAGTTCATGCAAAAATCAGACGAGGAGACTCGTGTTCAAAATACAGGAGGAAATGATAGCAATTCACGGGTGGTCACAACCAAGCGCTTCAAAGAGTTGGGACCACGAGTGCACTGGGAAAGCGGATCCGATTAAAGTGAGACGTGGGTTAAATAAATTACCAAGATATTCGATGTCTTGGGATGCACAGAGGAACGAAAGTTCCATTCGCGCCTTTATGTTCCGTGGCGAGGCAGACATTGGTGGGAATCGTGAAGCGTACCCATCAATTTTGCACTCAAAGATGTCATGGGAGACGTTTGAAGCAGTTCAATGACAAGTACTTCCACGAAAGTATTCGGCTATATGAAGGAAGTGGAGTTTATTAGACTAGAGCGAGAATAACATGGCGGTGTCCCAAAGACGAGGCGAAGTTCGGCGGAGTTATCCAGTTTGCACCTCATTTTGGTGGAGAATGAGGAACGATGACGCGGATGTTTCGAGAGGTTTGAAACCCGACATACGCCAATATCTCATTTCTCATAAATTTTCTCTATTCAAATGTTGTCAGCAGGCTCATTGTTAAAGCGAGATAATGAGTATGTTCAACCGAGGGACCATAACCAGGATCATATCAAGATAGCGATCATCGAATAACGATAACGGCGGAGAAAGAAGAATACTGAGACAAAGGCGGTAACCACTCTGGTGGTAATCGTGGCCATGAAAATAGAAGAAGCGAGTCGGAGGAGATTTTAAAAGAGGAGATTCAACAACGACCATGTGAAGACGTCGGCGCCAGAGAGCAACTAGTTTTAATGGAGGAGAACGACCACCGGTCATATGCTACAAATGCGGAAAAGAGGACATATCACCAAACCGCCCACAACAGATTCAAGGTATGCTATAATTGTGGAAAGGAAGGACATATCACTCGAGATTGTACGATGGCGAAACCTAGTTCAATGGGGACGGTGACTCAAAAGATCGTCCCGTAAAAGTCAAAGTCAACGATTCCGGAAGAGCGTTTGTTGTGGTCAAAATCGCGAGGAACCCGAGCGAAGTTAGCACGGGTTAGTTAATTATAAATTCTTGCGAAGTATATACCTTACTAGATATTGGTTCTACCCATTCTTTTATCTCTCTTACTTGCGCTCAACGTTTGAACTTGACTCCGGAGAAATTAGACTTTGACCTATCTGTGGAAACTCCGTTAGGAGAAACTTTCATCACATCCACTGTTTATAAATCTTGCTTGATTCAAGTTGGCACTATCACATTACCTGTTAACCTTATTTCTATAGAGATATTTGCTTTTGATGTGATTTTAAGGTTAACTACTCATCATGCCAAATTGATTGCTTTTGTAAGGTTGTTAGTTTTCATATTCCTAAGCAACCTGTTATTCGAATTCAAGCAATCAAACCATTGTAGTCAAAACATTTTCATATCAAGCCATGAAGTCATTCATTTATTACGGATGTTAAGTTTTCTTAGTCCATGTTATGGATTTGAATAAAGACACGCCGATTTGAATAATATTCTCGTTGTTATTGATTTTTCCCGACGTATTTCTGAAGAATTTCTTAGCTTACTCCCAAAGCTTCGATATTAAATTTTGTATCGACTTTGAACCCAGACAAAACTCATTTCTAAAATCTCATATCGAATGGCTCTATTGAACTTGAGGAGTTAAAAATTTAACTATAGAATTTGGTACTGAGCCTTTATTTTGTGACTTCCTTTGTGGAATTCACCTTAAGCGAACTTCTCTGTAGGGGGACGCCATATTCGATGCGATAGTAAATCGATAGGTGTCATTGTGACGTACTATCCAAGATTGGGATATGAGTCACATTGAGAGCAACCTAAGTCGATGAATCGAAATACGTAGCTTTCTAGGCTTAGTTGGTTATTATCGGAGATTCGTTGAAGGATATTCTCGAATCACTATTCCATTAACGCAATTTGACTCGTAGAGATACAAAATTCGAATGGAGCAAGGAATGTGGGAAGAGCTTCAAGAACTCAAGAGGAGACTCATTTCAAAGACATGTTCTAATCATGCCATCCGGTAAAAGCGAACGTGGTAGGTGGACGATTGAGTAGAAGTTCATATGCGGGAACGAAAAGTGCGATGATGTCAAGTATACGATAGAGCCAACTTTAATAGAAAAGTTAAGGTTGCTCAAGCCACCGACTTCGGAAATGGCGCGTATGAAGAAGAAAGTACAAGAAGGAACTATTCCTAAGCGAGAATTGATGAAGAAGGAATACTTGAGTCCACTCTAGACTTTGTGTTCCTAACGACTCGATTTGAAGTACAAGATTATGATGGAGGCACACAATACGCCATTTGCAATCCATCTCGGAAGTACTAAAATGTATCGTGATCTTGACATACATTTTGGTGGAACAATATGAAGAGAGAGATTGCAAAGTTTATCTCGATGTGTTTACCTTGCCAACGTGTAAAGGCGGAGCATCTTGTACCTAAGGGTCCGTTGCAACCACTTGAGATTCCAGAATGGAAGTGGGAACACATTACTATGGATTTCGTTACGGGTCTTCCTACGGTTTCTCAAGGCATCAATGCTATTTGGGTTATTGTTGATAGATTAACCAAGTCTGCTAATTTCTTGCCGATATGGGAGACTTATTCCCTTGAACGTCTTGCTAGTATGTACGTGAATGAGATTGTGAGGTTGCATGGCATGCCAGTATCCATAGTTTTAGATCGTGACCCAAGATTCACTTCATGATTTTGGGTTAGAAAGCTATGGGCACGCAATTTAAGATTCGATTTGGCATACCATCCTCAAAGCGGATGGGCAATCGTAAAGGACTACTCAAACTCTTGAAGATATATTAAAACTCGTGTCCTAGATTTCAAAGGAAGTTGGGATAAGTACTTGCCATTGGTGGAATCCTCATACAATAATAGTTATTAAACAAATATAGGCATGGTTCCATTGAAGCATTATATGGACGAAAATGTCGTTCTCAATATGTTGGGATGAGGTGGGTGAAGCAACATTGTTGGGACCCAAGTTAGTACGTATGACTCACCGAAAAGATCCAAATGATTCGACAACGTATACTGGCCCAAGCACAAGATCGACAAAAGAGTTATGCGGATCTTCATCGAAAGGACGTGGAATTTAATGTAGGGGATCATGTATTGTTGCGAGTTGCTCCATGGAAGGGAGTTACAAGATTTGGGAAGAGAGGAAAGCTCAATCCACGATTTATCGGTCCATTTCAAATTCTTGACCGAGTAGGAAATGTAGCCTATAGACTTGCGTTACCTCCGAGTATGTCTCGTGTTCATAATGTGTTTCACATATCTGTACTTCGTAAATATGTGAAAGACCCGAACCACGTTATAGAGTTAGAACCGGACGAATATTCCCCGACAACAATGAATATTTTATAACCACTTGCGTATTTTTGAAAAAATTTCATATATCACCCTTAACTTTAAACTTTTATCAATTTAACCATTTACTGAATTGTAATTATAAGAAAAATTGAATACTTTTATTTCATAAAATTCGGGGTCTTACAATCTCCCTTCCTTATGAAATTTTGTCCCCGAAATTTACGTACTTGGTATTTCAAAAAGTTGAGAATACCTTGCTTTCATTTCAGATTCTATCTCCCGGGTCATCATGATTTCTCCATTGTTCATCTCCCGTGATAACTTCATTTGGGTTCCTCACTTGTTGGGAAGTCATGACAACCACTATCCCTCGAACTACTCGACTTTGACTTGTTTGGGGCAGCATTTGGCGTCATCACTACCGTTGGAACATACTTTTCTATAGGGCATATTCCTCCCTCAACTGCCTCTTCGTACTCCTGATTCATGATCTGAATCATCAACTTTGATCCATATCGAATTCAGGTTGACCGCTCTGTACAGGGTAATTCAAAACTCGATGTTGGGTTCTCCCAATTGCTTTCCAAAAAGAGAAATTCATATCATCTATTTTAGCCTTCTTAGATCGGACATCTCTTTCCACAATATCCACGTGTCGTGTGGCTTTTTCCCATGCATCACTTATTCTCACTCGTTCAGTTTTTCCTTCTTTCAGTTCAGATTCCATCTTTATCATCTTATACTCTGCCAAAGAATGCTTCTGTTCAACCATTACATATCGGGTAACACAAGTTTGAGTTGTTGCATCCTTTTGTTCCACGACCGCCTGCCGTTTTTCAGCCTGCTTTTCTAACTCATGAATACGATTTTGAAATTCTACATTTTGATCATATAATACCTCTAATAAACTCTCCTCAGTTACCTCTTCTTCCTCTTCTTCCTCACTCTTAGTTGTTACCTCTGCGACTATCTTGGGTGTAACTATCAATTCTTCACTCACCACATGGATATCTTTAATTCCTTCTTCGTCTAACATCACATTATCATGGTTAGTGATTAGAGGTATCCCCACAGTCTCATTTACTCCATTGTTAGCATTCTCAGCTGCCATTCTCAAATACTGCCATAAAACAAGGGTTAATTAAGCAAATTAACATATCACATAATATCCGTATATTATGACCGACCAATAATTAATCTTAGGTAGGATACACTAGCGAAAGATTTACTCATCTCTCCCCTCCTAGTTCTAATCCCGATCTCCGCCAGAGACCATATCCCTAAGCTCTGATACCAAATGTAACGACCACAAAATAGGTCCATTCCATCCAACCCATTATGAGTCGCCAAATACATGGTACAGAAAACAACTACAACTTTATTACAACAATTGTCATGCAAAATACAACACATATGCTGTGAGTTTGGATACAAATATATATCAACTGTGACTCATGTCCCAATAGTGGTGACAAGACCTCATAATGACACCTTACATAAAGGTATAGTCGAAAACCTGCTTTTAGAAATTAGAATCTTTTGGGAAGTGCTCAAGGAAACCTTTCATACATGGGAGGCCATGCTTCTAGGTTATGATAGATATCATATGGCCACGTAATTATCCTTGGTTGACCTAATAGACCCCAAAGAAAAACGAGAAGATTACTATCATATTCTTCCCAATGGTGAGTCTTCTCTTGACATATCATTATCTCCACTGTCTCTAATTGGGTATTATATTCCATATAAACACCAAGATTATATAGGTAGTGCTGGTAAATATACTCAGCAAGTGAATGAGTACAACCCTGTCTTAAGATGACACGAGGTTGTATGTCATTAGACATCTTGTATGATAGTGGCAAAACACCCTTCCAAGTTAAATTCACCTCACCCTCAACATCTATAGACCACCGTTCTATTCCCTTGTTATCCCCCGCTTGACTTGTAAGACCCCGAAATTTTTAAATAAAAAGGAATTTCCTTTATTTATTATTTTGAAATAGTAAGGGTTGATTTGATTAATGTGGATAGTTAAGGGTTAAATATGCAAATATTTCAAATTAAGCAAGTGGTTATAAAATATTCATTATCGTCGGGGAATATTCGTTTGGTCGTGGAATATTCGTACTGTCGGGGAATATTTGTGCGACAGTGCCAGTGACCATGTGTGGGCCCCATGCTTGAAAGTGATTGGATGAAGAAAGCGACAAATATAAGTTGTTTTTAAATAAGCTTGGCGTAGTTATTCTGAATTTATCTTGTTGGAATACCCCGGTGGTTAAAACACACTAATCGCGTTGTTGAACAGTAGCACTTGGTATTGCACCAATTATTGATTCTTACGTGAAGGCACTACTCAATAATGGTTACGATGTAATTCTTTATTCGATATTTTATTGAGTTAATAATTCTTTGCGTTGATATTTTATATTCTTTGTTGTTTGATAATTGTCATTACACAGTATCTTTCATTATCGAAGCAATAATTCATATTATCTCGAATAATATTATTAGATAACATTATTGGCAATGTCTAGAAAGTTACATCTAAGGAGAGGTTTGGTCACCTAATTTAGCGCTTGATGAAGAAATTCTTATTGGAAAGCCCCTCTTTCTGGGAACTACACGGTTGTCAATATTGTGATTTACGTAATATTATTTGTGAATAATTAATTATTGATTTATATGATGAGGAAAATATTGATTTTATGTGGATATAGATGGAGAAAATTTTTAAAATGACAATTGTTGAAAATTAATATTTTATCTTTTTACGATAAAATAATTCATTTAAATATATTATTTTAATAATATATTAACGGTGATATTTTACAACGAATGTGGGATATATGAGTATACGAGGAGGAAGAGTATTTTTGTTGCAATAAATGTTTTAAAACATGTTAAACATGTCGGTGGACCCCATTTATTGGTTGAAATTTGATTATAGCACGTAAAATCGCTTGGTTTGTGGATTTGGTCAATTTCTATTTGGAATTTGGAAAAACTTTCTTACGTAAAGTTGTAGAGAATTGAATTTCCTATAAAAACACGCGATATTGAATTTTCTGATGAAAGGGCTATTTATTATGAATTATTGAAGTTCGAAGCTTCAAATAATTAATTTTGTAAGTTTTAATTATTTATTTTATGAAAAACGTTTTTATCATTTCTTTCTAGAAGGTGGCATGTGGGAAATGCTAGGATCTGAATTCTAAGGTTGGCGTATGAATTTGATATATATATATATATATTAATTTATTAAATTTTACGCTTTGGTGTTCTAAGCAATTTCTATAAATAGGGTGCTTAGGTTAGAATTGAAAATCACACCGTAAAGCTGAAGTTTTCTCTCTCTATATTATCGGCGTATTCTTGTGAGTATTTTGAGTATACTTTGAGTATTGCTATACTGATTGCAAGTCAAGTCATAGCCTATATCCAGGTGTTTAAATTAGAAATCTTGATCTTTCGAGGTAAGGATATTATTTTTTTTTGTAATGATATTATTTCTTCAATATCATTATCTTTGAAATGTTGATCGAAGTTTTTATCAAATTTGGAACTTTTTTCATATGGGGTTACTATTCATGTGTTACTATTCATGAGTTACTATTCACGAGTTACTATTCATGAGTTCTTATTCACGAGTTACTATTCAAAGTACTATTCATGAAGCGTGAAGATGTTTTTGTGGAATTTCTATCTTTTGGTGTCGGAGTTACTATTCACGTATACGGTACTATTCACGTATACGGTACTATTCACCGAAAAATAAAATTTCTTCTTTTTGTCCAAAATATCTATTCTGGATACTAACTCTGATTGTATCCATGTTTTGATCATTCTTGAATTTTACACCACTATGATTATTTTTGAGGTATTTTTGGGCGTGGATAAAACCAAGTACGAATCCTTAATCCTTAATCCTTGTCATTTTGTTTTCTTTGGATTCGTTTCTTTAAAATATTTTCATCATCCTCGGTCTTAAATGATGATATTATTGAATATCTTTGGCCCTGTAGTTCAAAGATGAATGATTTCGAAGAATATCTTTGGCTTTGTGAGTGCAAAGATGAGCAGTGTTTAAATGAACATGACTAAGCGATGAATATCTTTGGCTGTAGTGCAAAGATGAATATTTGATTCGGATGTATATTGATTGATGTTACTGAGGATAAAATATTGATGATGGATCATTAAATTCATAGATTATAGTAGATTTCATTCTCACGTAACTCTTCTATGAATTATTATTTCATTGCGAATATTGATCTCGAAACTTGTTGTTTATTGTATTCTATCGATTTTTTCTGTTGAAGACTAACGATAATTTGTTGTATATTATCTTAGTCATAATATTCAATTCTTTGGGCTAGTTGAGCTCACCCTTTTCCTTGTTGTTCCATTTTTTCTTCTCGGAGGCGAGAATGTAGCGAGAGTACTAGTCGGGGTATGGAATGAAGGTTCTAGAGAGTTGTTTAGTAGTCCTCACCGTTTTTTGTAAAATAATGAATCAATAATTATGATGGGGATTTATTTGCATGTGGATATTGTCTAGAAGACAATATTATATTTAAACTCACATTATATATTATTCGTATTTCACACGACATTTGTATTATTGAAGTTGTAGTTTGCTTTTTGTACCATGTATTTGGCGACTCAGAATGGGTGTTGTGTATACCTATTTTGGGGGCGTCACATGACCCATCTACACTTTTATTACCTGAAAGGAATTATGAAGCAAAAGGGTGAGCACAACTAGCTCAGTAAAGAATATCATGACTAAAGATAAATAAATTATCAATAGCTTTCAACAGTAATAAATCAGAGATTTAGAACATATGGTAGATGATAAAACTTTTCAACCATAGTTGCAGCGGAACGAGCAATCCATTAGAAGTTTCAAATAGACCATAAAATCTATTATCTTCTCCATGTTAAAAGTCCACCAACAATGTTATATCCCTGTAACATCAATCAACAATTCCTGTCCACAATCACGTGTATAACTCATAATCGTAATTGTAGTTCTAAATTCCTTTTCTTGTGACGCCCCCAAAATAGATCCATTCCATCCAACCCATTCTGAGTCGCCAAATACATGGTACAGAAATAACTACAACTTTATTATTACAACATATAAACTGTGAGTTTAAATACAGATATTGCCATCTAGACAATATCCACACGCAAATAAATCCCCATCATAATTATTGATACATTATTTTACAAAATGGTGAGGACTACTAAACAACTCTCTAGAACCTTCATTCCATACCCCGACTAGTACTCGCTACATTCTCGCCTCCCCGAGAAGAAAAATGGAACAACAAGGAAAAGGGTGAGCTCAACTAGCCCAATAGAGAATATTATGACTAAGATAATATACAACAAATTATCGTTAGTCTTCAACAGGGGAAAAAAAACTAATAGAATACAATAGCAACAAGTTTTTAAACCAATATTGTAGCAGTAATAATAATTCATTAGAAGAGTTAAGTAGAGAATGCAACTACTATCTTCTATGTATGAATTTAAAAGTTAAATCGTCTATCTTTTATCCCTCGTAACATCAATAAACATACATACGGAATCAAATATTCATCTTTTGCATTCTGAGCCAAAGATATTCATCGATTGATCATGTTCATCTAAACACTGTTCATCTTTGCACTACGGGCCAAAGATATTCTTGAGAAATCATTCATTTGCACTATGTGCCAAAGATATTCCATAATATCATCATTTAAGAGATGAAGATGATGAAAATATTTTTAAAAAAGCGAATCCAATGAAACAAAATGACAAGGATTAAGGATTAAGGATTAGTATTTTGTTTTATCCACGCCCAAAAAAAATACCTCAAAAATAATCATAGGGGTGTAAAATTCAAGAATGATCAAAACATGGATACAATCAAAGCTAGTATCCAGAATAGATATTTTAGACGAAAAGAAAATTTTCATTTTTCGGTGAATAGTGCCGTATTCGTGAATAGTGCCGTATACGTGAATAGTAACTCCGACACCAAAAGATAGAAATTCCACAAAAAAACATCTTCACGCTTCATGAATAGTACTCGTGAATAGTAACTCATGAATAGTAACTCGTGAATAGTAACTCATGAATAGTAACTCATGAATAGTAACTCATGAATAGTAACCCCGACATGAAAAAGTTCTAAATTTGATAAAAGTTCAACCAATATTTCAAAGATAATGATATTGAAGAAATAATATCATTTGAGAAGAAAATAACATCCCTTACCTCGAAAGACAGTACTTCTAGTTGAAACACCGGATATAGGCTATGACTTGAACTTGCACCGTATAGCAATACTCAAAGTATACTCAAAATACTCACAAGAATACCGATAATATAGAGAGTGAAAACTTCAGTTTCTGGTGTGATTTTCAATTCTAACCTAAGCACCCTATTTATAGGAAATTGCTTAGAACACCAAAGTAGAAAATTTAATATAATAATAATATATTATATATATATTCCTACGCCAACCAAGACTCCTGAAATCAGCATGTTTACAACACATGGGGGGCCAACCAAAACAATAAAAACGTTTTTGTTGATATAAATAATTAAAACTTCCAAAAATCAATTATTTCGGAGCTTCGGAACTTCAATAATTCATAATAAATAGCTCTTTTATCAGAAAAATTCGAATCTCGTGAGTTTGTATAGGAAATCCAAGTCTCTACAACCTTTCAGAAGAAAGTTTTTCCAAATTCCAAACACAAATTGACCGAAATCCACATACGGACAATTTTACAAGCTATAATCAAATTTCAGTCAAGAAATGGGGTCCACCGACATGTTTAACATGTTTTAAACATTTATTGCAACAAAAATACTCTTCCTCCTCATATACTCATATATCCCACATTCGTTGTAAAAATATCACCGTTAATATATTATTAAAATAATATATTTAAATGAATTATTTTATCAGAAAAAGATAAAATATTAATTTTCAACAATTGTCATTTTAAAATTTTTCTCCATCTATATCCACATAAAATCAATATTTTCCTCATCATATGAATCAATAATTAATTATTCACAAATAATATTACAGAATCACAATATTGACAACTAGCGGTTCTAGGAAAGAGGGGCTTTCAATAAGAATTTCTTCTTCTTTGGCCGCAATTAGGTGACCAAACCTCTCCTTGATGCAGAACTTTCTAGACATTGCCAATAATGTTATCTAATAATATTATTGAGATAATATGAATTATTGCTTCGATAATGGAAAATACTGTGTGATGACAATTTATTGAAACAACAGTAATATAAAATATCAATGCAGCAATTATTGAATCAATAAAATAAAATACTGAACAGTAATTATTGTAACAATTATTGAGTAGTGCCTTCTTACGTAAGAATCAATAATTGGTGCAATATCGTGTGCTACTGTTCAAAAACGCGTATTAGTGTGTTTTAACCATCGGGTATTCCAACAGTATTAACGTTAACAACTACGCCGTTATTTATAAACAACTTATATTTGTCGTTTTCTTCATCCAATCGCTTTCCGTTATGGGGCCCACAAGAGACTGCACCGTCGTACGAATATTCCCCGACATCAAGAATATTTTATAACCACTTGCTTATTCAAAATATTTGCGTATTTTACCCATAACTATCCACATTAATCAAATCGACTCTTACTATTTCAAAATAATAAATAGAGGAAAATAAATTTCATTTATTAATAATTTGGGGTCTTACAACCTCCCCTCCTTATGAAATTTCATCCTCGAAATTGACGTACGTACCTGGTGTTTCAAAAAGATGAGAATACCTCACTTTCATTTCCGTTTCCAACTCCCAGGTCATTTCCTCAATAGCATGGTTTCTCCACAAAACTTTAACTCCAGGAAAATTGTGGTATGACCTTCGACGTAGGACATGTTCTTTCCTCAAGATCTTGACAGTACCTTACGTTAAGTCTTTGGCTATCTCGTCCGATTCTAACTTCGATAGCGTAGTTCGGGTCATCCACATATTTACGTAACATCGACACGTGAAAAGCGTTATGAACACGCGTCATACTTGGCGATAAAACGAGTCTATAGGCCACAGTTCCTATTCGATCGAGAATTTTAAATGGATTAATAAATCGAAGGTTTGAGCTTTCCTCACCTCACCGATTCTCTTGCTTTTGAAATAACAAATTCTTGCACCTCCTTCTTCAAATTCATCAGCTCCGGTGTGTAGCTTGAACAGCTTTAACTCTATCGATTAAAGTCGATTATACTCGTATATCATCACGTGGGTAACTAGAGTTTTCATCTCCATCTCTATTATTTGTAAATTATTCGAAATGAGTCTTTGACAATATCGTACTCGTACTTGTATACGATCTTCTACTCAACACGTCACCTACCACGTTAAACTTTTCGAGGATGGCATGGTCGAACATGTAATTTGAAATGAGTCTCCTCTTGAGTTCTTTGAAGCTCTTCCCACATTCCTTGCTCCATTCGAATTTTGTATCTTTCTGAGTCATTTGCGTTAATGGAATAGCGATTCGAGAATATCCTTCAACGAATCTCCGATAATAACCAACTAAGCCTGAAAGCTACGTATTTCGATTACCGACTTAGGTTGTTCTCAATCTGTGACTCATATCCCAACCTTGGATAAGACGTTACAATGACACCTATCGGTTTAATATCGCACGAATATGGTGTCCCCTACGAGAGTGCGGCGGTGCATTCCACAAAGGAAGTCACCGGATAAAGGCTCGGTACCAAATTCTATAGTTGAAATTTTAACTCACGAAGTTTAATAGAGCCATTCGATATGAGATTTTAGAAATGAGTTTTGTACACGGTTCAAATTCGATACAAAATTTAATATCGGGCTTTGGGAGTAAGCCAAGAAATTCTTCAAGAAATACGTCGGGAAAAATTAATAACAACAGGAGAATATTATTCAAATCGGCGTGTCTTTATTAAAATCCATAACATGGACTAAGAAAACTTGACATCCGTAATAAACGAATGACTTCATGGCTTGATATGAAAATGTTTGACTACAATAGTTTGATTGCTTGAATTGAATAACATGAGTTGCTTAGGAATATGAAAACTAACAACCTTACGTAAAGTAATCAATTTCGGCGCATGATGAGTAGTTAACCTTGAAATCACATCAAAAGCAAATATCTCTATAGAAATAAGGTTAACGAGTAATGTGATAGTGCCAACTGAATCAAGCAAGATTTCTAAACAACGGATGTAATGAAAGTTTCTCCTAACAGATTCTCCATAAATAGGTCAAAGTCTAATTTCTCCGTAGTCAAGTTCAAACGTTGAGCGCAAGCAAGAGAGATAAAAGAATGGGTAGAACCGGTATCTAGTAAGGTATAAACTTCGCAAGAATTTATAATTAACTAACCCATGCTAACCGTTCGGGTTCCTCGCATTTTATGGGTCACGACAAATGCTCTTCCAGGAATCGTTGACTTTGACTTTTCTGGGACATCCTTTTGAGTCACCATTCCCGCTTGACTGGGTTTCGATATCGTACAATCTCGAGCGATATGTCCTTCTTTTCCACAATTATAGCATACCTTAAACTGTTGTGGGCAGTTTGGGCTGATATGTCCCTCTTTCCCGCATTTGTAACATACGACCGGTGGTCTTTCTCCTCCCTTGGAACTAGTTGCTACTAACGCTGACGTCTTCAAATGGTCGTTGTTGAATCTCCTCTTTTTAAAATCTCCTCCCGACTCGCTTCTTCTATTTTCATGGCCATGATTACCACGGAGTGGTTACCGCCTTTGTCCGTATTCTTCTTTCTCCATTTGGTTATCGTTATTACGATGGATCGCCATCTTGAGTATGATCCTGGTTATGGTCCCTCGGTTGAACGCCTTTTCGTTATCTCGCTCTAACAATTTGAGCCCTGTTGACAACATCTCGAATAGAGAGAAAATTTATGAGAAATGAGATACTAACGTATGCAGGGTTTCAAACCTCTCTCGAAACATCCGCGTCATACGTTCCTCATTCTCCACCAAATAAAGGTGCAAACACGATAACTCTGCGAACTTCGCCTCATCTTTGGGACACCATCATGTTATTACGCTCCGGTCTAATAAACTCCACTTCTTTCATATAGCGAATACTTTCGGGGAAGTACTTGTCATTGAAGCATTCTCAAACGTCTCCCATGACATCTTTGAGTGCATTTGGATGGATACGCTTCCTGATTCCCACCAAGAATCGCCTCGTTCACGGAACATAAAAGTAGCGAATGGAACTTTCGTTCCTCGTGCATCCTAAGACATCGAATATCTTGGTAATTTGTTTGACCCACGTCTCGCCTTAATCGGATCGGCTTTCCCCAGTGCGGTGGTCCCAACTCTTTGAAGCTGCTTGGTTTGTGACCACCGTGAATTGCTATCATATCCTCCTATATTTTGAACACGAGTCTCTCGTCGATTTTTGCATGAAGCGCAAAAACTTCTAAACATCCCTCGTTCATCATCGCTTTCGATTGGTGTTGTTCACGGGAGGTACATTACCAACTGTTGCACGTTCTCCTCGTTGGTAAATATGGCATCTCCACGGTCTCATTTACTCCTTTGTTAATATTCTCGGTCGACATTCTCAAATCGTCATAAAACAAGGGTTAATTAAGGAAATCAATATATCACATAATATCCCTATATACTTAACCAACTAACAAATAAGCTTATGTAGGACACACTAGCGAATGATTTACTCGTCTCTCCCTCCTAGTTCAATTCCCGATCTCCTTTGGAGATCATATCCCTAAGCTCGATACCAACTATGGCGCCCCAAAATAGGTCCATTCCATCCAACCCATTACGAGTCGCCAAATACATGGTACGAAATAACTACAACTTTATTATTACAACATATAAGCTGTGAGTTTAAATCTGAGATATTGCCATCTAGACAATATCCACACGCAAATAAATCCCCATCATAATTATTGATACATTATTTTACAAAATGGTGAGGACTACTAAACAACTCTCTCTAGAACCTTCATTCCATACCCGGACTAGTACTGCATTTACATTCTCGCCTCCACGAGAGAAAAATGGAACAACAAGGAAAAGGGTGAGCTCAGCTAGCAGTAAAGAATATTATGACTAAGATAATATACAACAAATTATCGTTAGTCTTCAACGGGGAAAAAAACTAATAGAATATAATAGACAACAAGTTTTTAAACCAATATTCGCGGTGAAAATAATAATTCATTAGAAGAGTTAAGTAGAGAATGCAACTACTATCTTCTATGTATGAATTTAAAAGTTAAATCGTCTATCTTTTATCCCTGTAACATCAATAAACATACATCGGAATCAAATATTCATCTTTGCACTATAGGCAAAGATATTCATCGATTGATCATGTTCATCTAAACACTGTTCATCTTTGCACTACTGGCCAAAGATATTCTTGAAATCATTCATCTTTGCACTACAAAGCTAAAGATATTCCATAATATCATCATTTAAGATTGAAGATGATGAAAAATATTTTTAAAAAAGCGAATCCGATTGAAACAAAATGACAAGGATTAAGGATTAAGGATTCGTACTTTGTTTTATCACGTCCAAAAATACCTCAAAAATAATCATAGGGGTGTAAAATTCAAGAATGATCAAAACATGGATACAATCAAAGCTAGTATCCGAATAGATATTTTAGATTTAAAAGAAAAATTTTTTTTTTTGAATAGTCTTGAATCGTGAATAGTGCAGATATCGTGAATAGTCAGAGTATCGTGAATAGTCTTAGTATCGTGAATAGTAACTCGACACCAAAAGATAGAAATTCCACAAAAAAAAATATCTTCACGCTTCATGAATATTACTCGTGAATAGTAACTTATGAATAGTAACTCATGAATAGTAAATTTCGTGAATAGTAACTCATGAATAGTAACTCGTGAATAGTAACTCATGAATAGTAACCCGACATGAAAAAGTTCCAAATTTGATAAAAGTTCCAACCAATTTTTCAAAGATAATGATATTGAAGAAATAATATCATTTGAGAAGAAAATAACATCCCTTACCTCGAAAAGGCGGTACTTCTAGTTGAAAAAACAGGATATAGGCTATGACTTGAACTTGCAACCGTATAGCAATACTCAAAGTATACTCAAAATACTCACAAGAATACGCTCGATAATATAGAGAGAAAACTTGATTTACGGTGTGATTTTCAATTCTAACCTAAGCACCCTATTTATAGGAAATTGCTTAGAACACCAAAGCGAAAATTTAATATAATAATAATATATTATATATATATTCCTCGCCAACCAAGACAACTGAAATTAGCTTGTTTACAACACATGGGGGCCAACCAAAACAATAAAAACGTTTTGTTGATATAAATAATTAAAACTTCCAAAATCAATTATTTTGAAGTTTGAACTTCAATAATTCATAATAAATAGCTCTTTTATCAGAAAAATTTAAATCTCGTGAGTTTTTATAGGAAATCCAAGTCTCTACAACTTTGCAGAAGAAAGTTTTTCCAAATTCCAAACAGAAATTGACCGAAATCCACATACGGACAATTTTACATGCTATAATCAAATTTCAGTCAAGAAATGGGGTCCACCGACATGTTTAACATGTTTTAAACATTTATTGCAACAAAAATACTCTTCCTCCTCGTATACTCATATATCCCACATTCGTTGTAAAAATATCACCGTTAATATATTATTAAAATAATATATTTAAATGAATTATTTTATCAGAAAAAGATAAAATATTAATTTTCAACAATTGTCATTTTAAAATTTTTCTCCATCTATATCCACATAAAATCAATATTTTCCTCATCATATGAATCAATAATTAATTATTCACAAATAATATTACAAAATCACAATATTGATAACTAGGCGGTCCAGGAAGAGGGGCTTTCAATAAGAATTTCTTCTTCTTGGCGCAATTAGGTGACCAAACCTCTCCTTAAGCGCGAACTTTCTAGACATTGCCAATAATGTTATCTAATAATATTATTAGGATAATATGAATTATTGCTCGATAATGGAAAATCTTGTGTGATGACAATTTATTGAAACAACGATAATATAAAATATCAATGCAAAGAATTATTGAATCAATAAAATAAAATCTTTGAGCGATAATTATTGTAACAATTATTGAGTAGTGCCTTCTTACGTAAGAATCAATAATTGGTGCAATACTGGTGCTCTTTGTTCAACAACGCGTATTAGTGTGTTTTAACCAAGGGTATTCCAACAATGATAACGTTAACAACTACGCCGTTATTTATAAACAACTTATATTTGTCGTTTTTTTTCATCCTATCGCTTTCCGTTATGGGGACCACAAGAGATTTGGCGTGGTAAATGCGAATATTCCCGACATCAAGAATATTCCACGACCAAACGAATATTCCCAAGCAACAATGAATATTTTATAACCACTTGCTTATCGAAATATTTGCGTATTTTACCCATAACTATCCACATTAATCAAATCGACTCTTACTATTTCAAAATAATAAATAGAGGAAAATAAATTTCATTTATTAATAATTTGGGGTCTTACAACCTCCTCTCCTTATGAAATTTCGTCCTCGAAATTGACGACACGATACTGGTGTTTCAAAAGATGAGAATCCTCACTTTCATTTCCGTTTCCAACTCCCGGTCATTTCCTCAATAGCATGGTTTCTCCACAAAACTTTAACTTGTGGTATGACCTTCAGACGTAGGGACATGTTCTTTCCTATCCAAGATCTTGACAGTACCTCCTCGTGACGTTAAGTCTTGGCTATCTCATCCGGTTCTAACTTCAATAGCGTAGTTCGGTCGTCCACATATTTACGTAACATCGACACGTGAAAAGCGTTATGAACACACGTCATACTTGGCGGTAAAAGCGAGTCTATAGGCCACGGTTCCTATTCGATCGAGAATTTTAAATGGATTAATAAATCGAAGGTTTGAGCTTTCCTCACCTCACCGATTCTCTCGCTTTTGAAATAACAACTTCTTGCACCTCCTTCTTCAAATTCATCCGACTCCGGTGTGTAGCTTGAGCGACTTTAACTCTATCGATTAAAGTCGATTATACTCAGTATATATCATCACGTGGGTAACTAGAGTTTTCATCTCCATCTCTATTATTTGTAAATTATTGAAATGAGTCTTTGACAATATCGTTTTCGTACTTGTATATCGATCTTCTACTCAACACGTCGCCTACCACGTTCGCTTTTCCGGGATGGCATGGTCGGAACATGTCTTTGAAATGAGTCTCCTCTTGAGTTCTTTGAAGCTCTTCCCACATTCCTTGCTCCATTCGAATTTTGTATCTTTACGAGTTTGCGTTAATGGAATAGCGATTCGAGAATATCCTTCAACGAATCTCCGATAATAACCAACTAAGCCTGAAAGCTACGTATTTAGATTACCGGCTTAGGTTGTTCTCAAGCGTGACTCATATCCCAACCTTGGATAGCACGTTACAATGACACCTATCGGTTTACTATCGCATGCGAATATGGTGTCCCTATGGAGAGTCTCGGCGGTGCATTCCACAAAAGAAGTCACCGGATAAAGGCTCGGTACCAAATTCTATAGTTGAATTTTTAACTCACGAAGTTTAATAGGAGCCATTCAATATGAGATTTTAGAAATGAGTTTTGTACCGGGTTCAAATTCGATACAAAATTTAATATCAGGCTTTGGGAGTAAGCCAAGAAATTCTTCAAGAAATACGTCAAGAAAAATTAATAACAACAGGAATATTATTCAAATCTGACGTGTCTTTATTTAAATCCATAACATGGACTAAGAAAACTTGACATCCGTAATAAACGAATGACTTCATGGCTTGATATGAAAATGTTTGACTACAATAGTTTGATTGCTTGAATTCGAATAACAGGTTGCTTAGGAATATGAAAACTAACAACCTTACGAAAGTAATCAATTTCGGCATGATGAGTAGTTAACCTTGAAATCACATCAAAAGCAAATATCTCTATAGAAATAAGGTTAACAGGTAATGTGATAGTGCCAACCTAAATCAAGCAAGATTTCTAAACAACGGATGTAATGAAAGTTTCTCCTAACGGATTCTCCATAAATAGGTCAAAGTCTAATTTCTCCGTAGTCAAGTTCAAACGTTGAGCGCAAGCAAGAGAGATAAAAGAATGGGTAGAACCCATATATCTAGTAAGGTATAAACTTCGCAAGAATTTATAATTAACTAACCCATGCTAACCGTTCGGGTTCCTCGCATTTTTGAAGGGCCACGATAAACGCTCTTCTAGGAATCGTTGACTTTGACTTTTACGGGACATCCTTTTGAGTCACCATTCGCTTGACTGGGTTTCGATATCGTCATAATCTCGGCGATATGTCCTTCTTTTCCACAATTATAGCATACCTTAAAGCTGTTGTGGGCGGTTTCAATGATATGTCCCTCTTTCCGCATTTGTAACATGTCTGATAGGTGGTCTTTCTCTCCTTGGAACTAGTTGCTACTAACGGCGACGCGTCTTCAAATGGTCGTTGTTGAATCTCCTCTTTTTAAAATCTCCTCCCACTCGCTTCTTCTATTTTCATGGCCATGATTACCACAGAGTGGTTCCGCCTTTGTCCAGTATTCTTCTTTCTCCGCTTTGGTTATCGTTATTCGATGGACCGCCATCTTCGGTATGATCCTGGTTATGGTCCCTCGGTTGAACGCACTAGTTATCTCGCTCTAACAACTGAGCCCTGTTGACAACATCTGAATAGAGAGAAAATTTATGAGAAATGAGATACTAACGTATGCAGGGTTTCAAACCTCTCAGAAACATCCGCGTCATACGTTCCTCATTCTCCACCAAATAAGGTGCAAACCTGGATAACTCCGCGAACTTCGCCTCAAACTGGGACACCATCATGTTATTCTGCTCCAGTCTAATAAACTCCACTTCTTTCATATGACGAATACTTTCAGGGAAGTACTTGTCATTGAACTATTTCTGAAACGTCTCCCATGACATCTTTGAGTCGAAAATTTGGATGGAGTACGCTTCACGTATTCCCACCGATGTCGCCTCGTTACGGAACATAAAAGTAGCGAATGGAACTTTCTGTTCCTCCGTGCATCCTAAGACATCGAATATCTTGGTAATTTGTTTGACCTACGTCTCCGCCTTAATCGGATCCGGCTTTCCCCTGCACGGTGGTCCCAACTCTTTGAATTTGCTGCTTTGTGACCACCGTGAATTGCTATCATATCCTCCTATATTTTGAACACGAGTCTCTCGTGCGATTTTGCATGAGCGCAAAAAACTTCTAAACATCCCTCGTTCATCATCACGCTCCATTGGTATTGTTCACAGGAGGTACATTACCAACCTGTTGCAGACGTTCTCCTCGTTGGTAAATCTGGGCATCTCCACGGTCTCATTTACTCCATTGTTAATATTCTCAATCGACATTCTCAAATACTGTCATAAAACAAGGGTTAATTAAGGAAATCAATATATCACATAATATCCCTATATACTAACCAACTAACAAATAAGCTTAGGTAGGACACACTAGCGAAGGATTTACTCGTCTCTCCCTCCTAGTTCAATTCCCGATCTCATGGAGATCATATCCCTAAGCTCTGATACCAACTGTGACGCCCCCAAAATAGGTCCATTCCATCCAACCCATTCTGAGTCGCCAAATACATGGTACAGAAATAACTACAACTTTATTATTACAACATATAAACTGTGAGTTTAAATACGAGATATTGCCATCTCTAGACAATATCCACACGCAAATAAATCCCCATCATAATTATTGATACATTATTTTACAAAAATGGTGAGGACTACTAAACAACTCTCTAGAACCTTCATTCCATACCCCACTAGTACTCGCTACATTCTCGCCTCCCGAGAAGAAAAATGGAACAACAAGGAAAAGGGTGAGCTCAACTAGCCCGGTAAAGAATATTATGACTAAGATAATATACAACAAATTATTGTTAGTCTTCAACAGGGAAAAAAAACTAATAGAATACAATAGACAACAAGTTTTTAAACCAATATTCGCAATGAAATAATAATTCATTAGAAGAGTTAAGTAGAGAATGCAACTACTATCTTCTATGTATGAATTTAAAAGTTAAATCGTCTATCTTTTATCCCTCGTAACATCAATAAACATACATCCGGAATCAAATATTCATCTTTGCACTATAGGCCAAAGATATTCATCGATTGATCATGTTCATCTAAACACACTATTCATCTTTGCACTACGGGCCAAAGATATTCTTGAGAAATCATTCATCTTTGCACTACAGCCAAAGATATTCCATAATATCATCATTTAAGATGAAGATGATGAAAAATATTTTTAAAGAAACGAATCCAGTGAAACAAAATGACAAGGATTAAGGATTAAGGATTTGTACTTTGTTTTATCCACGTCCAAAATACCTCAAAAATAATCATAGGGGTGTAAAATTCAAGAATGATCAAAATATGGATACAATCAAAGCTAGTATCCAGAATAGATATTTTAGATGAAAAGAAAATTTTTCATTTTTTAAATTGAATAGTGCCGTATTCGTGAATAATCTTAGTATACGTGAATAGTAACTCTCGACACCAAAAGATAGAAATTCCACAAAAAACATCTTCACGCTTTCATGAATAGTACTCGTGAATAGTAACTCGTGAATAGTAACTCATGAATAGTAACTCGTGAATAGTAACTCATGAATAGTAACCCCGACATGAAAAAGTTCCAAATTTGATAAAAGTTCCAACCAATATTTCAAAGATAATGATATTGAAGAAATAATATCATTTGAGAAGAAAATAACATCCCTTACCTCGAAAAGACAAGACTTCTAGTCAAAAAACAGGATATAGGCTATGACTTGAACTTGCACAGTATAGCAATACTCAAAGTATACTCAAAATACTCACAAGAATAAACTCGATAATATAGAGAGAAAATTTGATTTCGGTGTGATTTTCAATTCTAACCTAAGCACCCTATTTATAGGAAATTACTTAGAACACCAAAGCGAAAATTTAATATAATAATAATATATTATATATATATTCCTACGCCAACCAAGACTCCTGAAATCAGCATGTTTACAACACATGGGGGGCCAACCAAAACAATAAAAATGTTTTTGTTGATATAAATAATTAAAACTTTCAAAAATCAATTATTTCGGAGCTTCGGAACTTCAATAATTCATAATAAATAGCTCTTTTATCAGAAAAATTCGAATCTCGTAAGTTTTTATAGGAAATCCAATTCTCTACAACTTTTCAGAAGAAAGTTTTTCCAAATTCCAAACACAAATTGACCGAAATCCACATACGGACAATTTTACATGCTATAATCAAATTTCAGTCAAGAAATGGGGTCCACCGACATGTTTAACATGTTTTAAACATTTATTGCAATAAAAAATACTCTTCCTCCTCAGTATACTCATATATCCCACATTCGTTGTAAAAATATCACCAAGTTAATATATTATTAAAATAATATATTTAAATGAATTATTTTATCAAAAAAGATAAAATATTAATTTTCAACAATTGTCATTTTAAAATTTTCTCCATCTATATCCACATAAAATCAATATTTTCCTCATCATATGAATCAATAATTAATTATTCACAAATAATATTCTGAGAATCACAATATTGACAACCAGTGCAGCGGTTCAGAAAGAGGGGCTTTCAATAAGAATTTCTTCTTCTTGGCGCCGCAATTAGGTGACCAAACCTCTCCTTAGATGAGAACTTTCTAGACATTGCCAATAATGTTATCTAATAATATTATTGAGGATAATATGAATTATTGCTTCGATAATGAAAATAACTTGTGTTGTGACAATTTATCAAACAACGGTAATATAAAATATCAATGCAAAGAATTATTGAATCAATAAAATAAAATGAGCGATTAAGAATTATCGTAACAATTATTGAGTAGTGCCTTCTTACGTAAGAATCAATAATTGGTGCAATACCGCAGTCTTCTTGTTCAACAACGCGATTAGTGTGTGTTTTAACCAACGGGTATTCCAACAATGATAACGTTAACAACTACGCCATTATTTATAAACAACTTATATTTGTCGTTTTCTTCATCCAATCGCTTTAGTTATGGAGCCCATAAGAGATCACGGCCGATGCATTTAATATTCCCGACATCAAGAATATTTCACGACCAAACGAATATTCCCCGACAACAATGAATATTTTATAACCACTTGCTTATTCGAAATATTTGCGTATTTTACCCATAACTATCCACATTAATCAAATCGACCCTTACTATTTCAAAATAGTAAATAGAAGAAAATAAATTTCATTTATTAATAATTTGGGGTCTTACATTTCTCATCCAAGACAAAGATAATTTTCATCACCTGAAACATCAAAGATTATGGTTATACCAAATCACAGTTTATGTTCATAATCCTACTAATAAATTCATCTTTGCACTACGGGCCAAAGATATTCATCAACAAGTCATCTATGCACTACATGCCAAAGATAATCATCAACAAGTCATCTTTGCACTACGGCCAAAGATATTCAGTTATATCATCATTTAGGACTGAGGATGATGAAAAATATTTTAAAGAAAACGAATCTAGGGAAACAAAAGAATAAATATTAAGGATTCGTATTTCAGCTATTCCATGTCTAAAAATACCTCATAAATAATCATAGTGGAGTAAAATTTAAGAATGATCAAAACATGGATACAATCAAAGCTAATATCCAGAATAAATATTTTGGACAAAAAGAAGAAAATTTTATTTTTTGGTGAATAGTGTCGTATTCGTGAATAGTGCCGTATATGTGAATAGTGCCATATACGTGAATAGTAACTCCGACACTAAAAGATAGAAATTTCATAAAAAACATCATCATGCTTTGTGAATAGTACTCGTGAATAGTAACTCGTGAATAGTAACTCATGAATAGTAACTCGTGAATAGTAACTCATGAATAGTAACTCGTGAAAAAGTTCTAAATTTGATAAAAAGTTCAAACCAATATTTCGGCATAATGATATTGAAGAAATAATATCATTTATGAAGAAAATAATCTCCCTTACCTCAGAAAGAATAGTACTTCTGACTGGAATACTGGATATAGTGCTAAAAGAACTTGCACCGTATAGTAATACTCAAAGTACTAAAATACTCACAAAATACGCTCGATATTATAGAGAGAGAAATCTTTAGTTTCTGGTGTGATTTTCAATTCTAACCTAAGCACCCTATTTATAGGAAAATACTTAGAACACCAAAGCAGAAAATTTAATAAAATATAATATATTTTTTCTTAAACTCCTACGCCTACTTTTTTGGTCAAGCCATCAGCCATACAAATGCCAACATCACCAAAAATGTTTTTCATGAAAATATTACTTAAAACTCCAAAAAAAATAATAATAAATTAATCTGGAACTTCAATAATTCATAATAAATAGCCCTTTTATCAGAAAATTTGAATCTCGCTAGTTTTTATAGGAAATTCAATTCTCTACAACTTTGCAGAAGAAAGGTTTTCCAAATTCCAAACAGAAATTGACCAAAATCCACATACGGACGATTTTACAGGCCATAATCAAATTTCAGTCAAGAAATGAGGTCTACCGACATGTTTAACATGTCTTAATCAACTTTTGCAATAAAAATACTCTTCCTCCTCATATACTCATATATCCCACATTCATTATAAAAATATCACCATTATATATTATAATAATATAATAAAATATTATTTTATAAGAAAAGATAAAATATCGATTTTCAATAATTGTCACTTTAAAAATTTTCTCCATCTATATCCACATAAAATGAATATTTTCCTCATCATATAAATCAATAATTAATTATTCACAAATAATATTATAGAATCACAATAATGGCAACGAGCGGTTCAGAAAGAGGGGCTTTCAATAAGAATTTTTCCTTCTTGGTAGTATGATTAGGTGACCAAACCTATCCTTAGACAGAACTTTCTAGACATTGCCAATAATGTTATCTAATAATATTATTCAGATAATATGAATTATTGCTTCGATAATGGAAAATACGGTGTAGTGACAATTATTGAAACAACAGTAATATAAAATATCAACGCATCAATTAATGAATCAATAAAATAAAATACTGAACAGTAATTACTGTAACAATTATTGAGTAGTGTCTTCTTACGTAAGAGTCAATAATTCAAAAATACTGTGCAATACCGTGTGCTCCTGTGCAACAACGCATATTACTTTACTTTACCCACCTGGTATTCCAACAGTGTTAATGGTAACGATTACGCCGTTATTTATAAAAACTTTAATTTGTCATTTTTTTCATCCGACAGTTATTCTGTTATGCGGCCCACAAATGGCTGCGCCGTCCTACGAATATTCCCCGACAGAAAGAATATTCCACGACTAAACGAATATTCCCCGATAACAATGAATATTTTATAACCACTTGCGTATTTTTGAAAAAATTTCATATATCACCCTTATATTTAAACTTTTATCAATTTAACCATTTACTGAATTGTAATTATAAGAAAAATTGAATACTTTTATTTCATAAAATTCGGGGTCTTACATTTAATATTCCTAATTTATACAATTAGGGTTTTCAATTTGCAATTAGGGTTTCTTAAATAATAATTAGGGTTTCCTAATTAACCTTAAATTATGCAATACACGACATAATTCAACTGACACAATTACCACACAGTCTTAAATTTCCTAATTGAATTAAAAATAGGGTTAAACAAATTAATGATAGGGTTTGGTCATTATACAACATAATTGAACAACCATTATCAGTCCACACATATACAGTACATATTTATAGCACTAAAAAATCAAAATATAATTAATATTATATTATTATTCTTATTCCTTGATAAAAATCCAAAATCAGGGTTTGGATTTCATATCTGATTTATCTGTCATATATAACATTATTAATTAAGTTAAATAATTAGCTTAATTAATATGAATTAAATTCATATAATAAAATAGTTATTATAATAATTTAATAATCATTTCATATATTATATAAATAATATATAAACATATTTTATGGAAAATAATTAATAAAAACATTTTACTATAAAATTAATTATTATAAAAATATAATTTATAATGAGCAATAATTCAAAAAACATTATTTGTAATTATTCTTGTAATAAATAAATTTTATTTATCACATAAATACTTACACTTTATCTTGTACAAATTCTCATCTTTAAAATAATAAAACAAAAATTTATACGCAAAATTTCTGATTTAATTATATTAAAAATATCGGGTTGTTACAGAATCTATGTTTGATTAATGAAATAAGTTTGATATATTAAATTTATATAATAAGGTTTAGAATGTAAGTTAAAATTACGATTCTATTTAATTAGATAATGACGCGAAGACGTCGAACTCGAAACCAAAGGGCTGAAGAATCATCGATAATCTTTGGAGGACAACAAACTAATTCGATGCAAAAACTTTGTAAACATGGTAGCTCAAAGTTATCTGATATAGGGAATACCAGCCGTAGGGAACCCTCCGGACAATCGCTTGGCAAACTTCAAAGATTTTAAGGTTATAGGATCGCCATAATTTAGAGGTACAACTGACCCTATAGAAGCCCAGACATGGGTTAAAGAGATAGAAAATGTGTTCGTAATTGCTAGGGTAGATGAGGGGCAAACGACCACTTTTTCCACCTATATGATGAAATGGGAGGCAATATTTTTGTGGGAAGCAAACCAAGCGAGGGCAGGAGAAGGTGTGGTAACTTGGGCTAGGTTTAAAACTCTATTTTTCAAAAACTATCTCTCAGCTAGTATGCAGGCGAGGGTGGAGTAAAAATTTTTGGAGTTAAAGCAAGATAACATGATTGTTGCAGAGTATGCCGCAAAATTCAATGAATTGGCTAGGTTCACTCCACACCAGGTGGATACGGAGGCTAGGAAGGCAATAAGGTTTGAACTGGGATTAAAACCTTGGCTCTACAACAAGGTGGCAATGTTGCAGATAAGCACTTTTGCAGTACTCATGAAAAAGGCTATCATAGCCGAAGAAGGGAGTGAAGCCATGAGCCTCTACAACAAGGAGAAAGGGAATAAGTGCAAGGTCGAAGGAGCTGTGAAGGTGGAAACTAATAGTGGAAATAGGGGTAAGAAAAGAAAGGGAAACAATTTTAGGAATATTTAGGTGAAACAGGAAGGTGTAAAGAAGTAGGTAGTTCGGTATGGGAACTGTGGGAAGAATCACTCCGGTGAGTGTCTGAAGGGTAAGTTTGTATGTTACAAGTGCGGGTAGGAGACCATATCTCTCCAAACTGCCCCAATCCAAGGATGAACAGTTGGTGTTTCATGTGTGGGTCAATGGAGCATATGGTGAAGGATTGTTTGAAAAGGAGAATGGAGGCAGATAGTGTAACCACAGGGAAAGGCAGCGGGACTCTGGCGATCACGGGACCAATGTCATCAAGTAAGCCAACAAAATCAACCGCAAGAGTCTTCAACATGACGGTCCAAGATATCGTGGCTGCTAGGAATGGAACTCCAGGTATTATTCGAATAACTTTTATTTTCTTATATATAATTTTCCTATATATAGCAAATTATTTTATAAAGAAATTTTGAAGGAGGAATTTGAGTTCTTTTAGAAATCAAACTTCTGTTTAGTCAGATAGACAAGCTTTATGTTGAATGGTTAAAGATCAGTCCGATCGAATCTGATCGAGATATACTTGAAATAACTGTGTATGCTATGTACCCTAATAGATATAAGTTTTAAAACGGTGATTCCGGGGACGAAATCTTTATAAGGGAGGGTGAATGTAATAACTCGATATTTTCTATATAAATAAATAAAAAAATTTGCATATAAATTTTTTATTTTATTTTATTCTAAAGGTGGAAATATGTGCCAAATAATGTGTATGTATATTTGTAATAAATGAAAATATATTTATTACGAATAATTATATATAATTTTAAGAATTATTAGACATTATAAATATTATTCTTATAGTAATTAATTTTATAGTAGAAATGTTTTTATTATTTATTTTATATGAAAATATGATTACTATATTATTTAAATAATATATGAAATGATTATTAGAATTATTATAATAAATATTTTATTATATGAATTTATTCAAATTAGTTAAGTTAATTATTTTAATTTTTTTAATTATGGTACGTATTTGAAAGATATATCAGATATGAAATCCAAAACCTAATTCTGGATTTGGAATAAGGAATGAGAATAATAATATTATATTAAATATATTGCAGTGCTATAAATATGTACTATATGTATAGACAGATAATGGTTGGTCAATTATGATTGTATCATAACAAAAACTTGTATTATTGTAAGAAACCCTAATTTGAAACTCAAGCCGGAGTTTACAATCGGTCAAAAATTGTGTTATGTGATTAATTTCAATTATTATATATATTAATTTTAATTAGGAAAACCCTAATGGTTAGTTAGAAACCATAATTTCTAAATTAGTAACAGTAATGTCTAAATTAGTAACCCTAATTGCTAATTATAAGCCCTAATGTTAATTAGTGAATACTTAAACCTAATTATCATGTTTTATATAATTAGACAACCTAAGTTAATTAAGGAATCCTAATTTGGAAATTAAGAAACTAAATTTTCATTTTTAAACCTAATTTCAAAATCCTATAAATGTTATAATTTTTTTTTGTAAACCCTAAGGGCTTGGACAAATGACAAGCTTGCCATTAAAATGTCAAGGTTAATGACCAAAATGCCCTTTTTGTCACATTCATAGATTTGTTGCTTGCAAATCTTGCCATATATTGGCAAGTCACCAACCCTAGTCTAGCTACATGCTACAAATCTTAGCAACTCAACCATTTCACCATCCAAATACATTGCATCCAATTAATATATAAGATCAAAAGAGAGAAAGCTCCTCATTTAGTTCATTTGTGCACTTATACTCATCCAAGACCCTCTCCCTCTAAAACCCACGAATTCTACTGCTAGATCAGTCCCAAAATCAAGCCCCACTATCTCATCTATCAGATCATAAGCAAAAAATCAAGATTTGTTCATAGTGAGGTATAAAACCTAAACCAAATTTAATCTTGATTGATGTGTTAGATCTTGTGTTTTAATGTTAAAACATGTTGTTTGTAGTCTATATAAGTGATCTGGGTTGATAGATGTTAGATCCATAACATCTATAGGCTCAGATTTTAAGATTTCAAAATATGGAAAAAGTTTATATTATGTCTAACAAGCAAAGGTCGGAGGCTGTAGATCTCTCTGTTTATGATTTTGTGTGTTTTATGTTTTGGACTTGTGGTTTGCCATAAGGACTTTGATCTTGAACTTGAAACAAGGTCAGATCAAGTCTAGAACTCAAGATATAAGTGGTCAAAGTGCGTTGATCGACATTGACTAGCTGTTTCTGGGTAACCCAGATTTGCCCAAAAAATTTGACAGTCGTTTTGTAGGGCCTTGATCTTGCCTGTGTTTATGTTTTAGACCATGTTATTGTTTTAATGTTGTTATCTGACGTGTAGGATACATGATCATGCCTCTAGAATCCTTAGATCCTTCTTAGAATCAAAGAAATCAGTGGTCAAAGTTGTGTGGACGAAACTGCTGGATGAAGTTTCTGGGTAACCCAGAAATCTTCATAAGCAGTTTCTGACCACTACTTTGACCGGCCGATATCTCTTGCATGTGTTGATGTTATGATGATCGGATGATATATTGTGGTACCTGGACATATATTTTACAATTATGAATCTTTAAATCATTCAAAGCAGGCTTGTAGTGGAAGTTACAAGGATCGAAAGTAGTCACCTAAGTCTGTTCTATTCTGGAAAACCATGAAATTGAAGAACATGTCTGACAATGTTTATGAGAGCTTAGATCTCTCAGATGTGATATGTGTTGGCCATGAACTTGATTGATGATGGTAGTATTACATTTATACTACAATCTAAACACTTTAGGCTGACCAGAATACCATAGGATCATGGAGTAAATGATGGTCAAACATGACACCTTACTCACTGACATGCATTTCTGGGTTTCATCAAAAACACTTTCAGCAACATGAGTAAGAAAATTTCAGAATTATGTTATTATTGTGTCAGATTATTAACTCTATTATTATCGATTATGTATCCAATCTTTTGTATTCATATAAGTTCTTAAATTATCTGATCATTGTTTATCAATACAGTACTATTGTACAACCCAAATATTTATTTTGTTCGTTAATTTATAAATATGGTTATACAAGTGTCCTCACTTGGATAATCATTGTATTTAATCACATGTTGATACATACTTATTGATTTCCAGTGTGTATACGTCGACTTAAAAGGCGTCTAAGCTATTTGATCCGGCTAGACACAAACTTAACAATATTGTTGAACAAGATAGAACTTTATTATTATCCAATCAAATTGTTTTACTTTGGATTCCCGACTAAGTATGAACATCCCGTACATGGGAAAACTTTTGTGCGCCAAAGGCGGATAAGATGAACGATAATATCGTTCTTGCATATAGTATTATTCAATACAGGGCATAACGGGCTGATCACCCCCCGTGCATGTAAGTTATAACGGTTTGCAAATGATGTTCTATTAAACCTTATCGAAAATTGAAAATAATGTTCATAGTCTGTCAACTGATCTCTAGTTATAGTCATTACGTAGTTTCAAAAATTTGATATAGAATTGATATGTTGTTATTATTGGTTCAGCTTACTTCACAACTGTTGATTCGTTGTAGAAGTGTCATTCAAAGAAAATATTTAATCCTTTCAGCTAATATTTATTGTTGTTATTACTTGTTGGGCACCCAAATGCTCATTTCTTGCTTAATTTAAATATTTTCAGCCAATCGTGATCAACCTGAAGGTTCATGCAGAAACAAAGGAAAAGGAAAGCAAACAGAATAAGGTTTATGGTATTTTATGCAATAGTTAGACTTTATTAAGACAGTGATATCTATTAATTATCATGTAATAAATTTGTAAAGGTCGCGTACCTGGGATTTAGACTCTGATATGTAAATTAAGTTTGATATTTAAATTATTGTTATTATTATTAGTATTATTCCGCTCATAGAAATGGTATCGTGAAGCACCGAGTTCGAGTTTCAAGTACCTAAATTTGGGGGCGTAAGATATAGTTCAATTTTGAACATGGTCTTTAATAAATTGATATCTTATTTCTATATGCTTAGTCCTAGAATGCCTGACAGGATTATGTGTAACGATTGAGAATTTTGTAATTAATTTTAAATATTTATTGAATTAAATAAATATTTTAATTAATTTATTTATGAAGATAAATAAATAATTGATGAATTATGATGTAATTGATGGTAATTTTATTATTTGAAGATTTAATTTAATGAAATAAATAAATTAAATGAATTTTTTAATATTTAAGAAAATTGTGACAACCCGAATTTTTATAAATTATTAAAATAGAAATTTAATAATTAAAATTCTTATTATGAGATGTTTTGAGTTTGAGTATGTATATATACATGCTATATATTTTTAAATATGTGATCGGTGTGAAGAGAAATATATATTCATATATTGGGGAAAGTGAGGTTCAATAGTTAAGTCAACTATGAAGAAATTAAATGAATTTAGTAATTAACTTTAAATATTTATTGAAATAAATAAAAATTTTAAATAATGTATTTATTGAGAAAAATAAATAATTTATGAAATTATGGTATAATAATTTAGTTACGCGTGTATGATAATTAAATTAAAGCAAAGGTAAATTTTATTCTTTGAAGATTTAATTTAATGAATTAATTAAATTAAATGAGTTGTTTAATATTAAAGAAAATAAGTAAATTAAATAAAAGCGTTGTTTAAATCTAATTTATTACTTAAATTAGATATATGATTATTTATTAATCATCAGAAGAATTATAATAAAAATTATAATTATTATTGTATGTTATGTAAAATAGTTACATGTGTGACAAAAAAAAACTATACAATATAATCTTATCAAAATAAATTGGAATGAGGGGAATTGTGTGTAGCCAAACAAGGCCTTGTGGCCTTTGGCTTATTGTAACTGATGCAGACGTAAAAGCTATATCAATTTATTTCTACGCATATTATTTCTTTTCCTAAGGTTAGATATCATTGAAAATACAGAAGGAAAGAGAGAGTTTAGGAGAATTAGAGAAGAAGGATGAAGAGTCAAGGAGAAGTAAGGAGGAGATTAAGCAATTGTTCTTCATTGCCAAACTAAGATTAGGAAGAATCAAGAGGTAAGAATCAATTCTAAACTCTTAAGTTTTATTTCTTGAGTTCTTTATTGATAAATTGGATTTCTTAAGAAATTGGTTGTAGATGTTAATAGGTTTGTATAATCCATTCTATATCATCTAAAAGTGATTTTAGAGTAATCAAACTCATGAGAACATGTTAAAGATGAATAATATGAGTTTTGTTTAATATATGTATTTTGGGTCTGTTTTGAGACTAAAATTGGTTAGGAGTTTATGTTATAATTGTAAAATTAGTGATTGATTGTGTTAATAAGATAAGAAACGAAAAGAACGCAAGTTGAATGAATCAATTTGGTTAAGAAACGAAGTCGTGGCGATTGAATTCGCTAAATGTGTTTAAAACATGAAAATAGAATATGAACATGTGTTTTGGGCCAAATTTTAGGTTGTTCAATGTTTTTTTAAATTATTAGAATTCTAGTATGTTGTAGTTCTATGAATTACGAATCCATAGAATCGAAAACGGACTAATTTGGATGTATATAACTCAAGTTATGAAGATTAGTAGGAGAAAAAAGGTCAAAAATCGCGAGAACAAGAGCCGGGTTTCATTTTACGCTAACGCACAAATTGTCATTGTGCCCTAAGTCATTTGGGGGGCGCATTGCTTTGTGTGCCATATTTTAATTGGCGCAATTGCTACCAAACTATGTCAGGTGTGACTGTTTTGATCTGTTTTAGTAAAATAGGCATAACGTTTTCATACGAACTCCGATTAAGGTGATTCAAGATGATCCGGAACGTGGAAAAATAGACCTACACCTTTTATTCTTTAAGTCTTTCAATATGAGGTTGGGAACAGTAGTCAAAATGGTCATATGTGTGACTGATGCGTGTTTAGAGGCAATCGGAGGGCGTTGGACATGCACAAACACAAGTATAGCGATGTTAACGATAATAAATGTTGTTCTAAGTTATATAACATGAATATTATGAAGTATAATGATGCTTAAAATTAATAAATGATATATTAGATAAGTTGTATATGCATACTAAGCACACACAAGAGAGACAAATCGGGGGTGTGACGAATAAACATCGAAACGCCGTGATAAGTGATAATGAACTTTAAAAGTGTTTTAAATCAAATGAAATGAATATTATAAGATATTGAATAGTGTTAATATAAAACCAATAAGTAGTCCTAGCAAGACTTAAACACTTGAATGAACTTCGAATATGAAATAAAGTGAGATATAAGTTGAAAGTTAACACAATCAAATTGAACATTGTGTATTAATTAATAAGAAGGGTTATGGGAGGTAAAGTAAAGTCTAAATTACAACTATTATGCATTGCTATGTGACTAATAGTTGATGCGCATGATTATACAATTGTGTAGGGCACATGAAGTCCAGATAACTGTAAGCTGTTAAACTGTTATTGGTAAACAACGATCAAGGCAAGTCTTTCAGTTCCTTTTTGCTACGTGAACTTGATGAATAATTATTTTAAATCTTTATTGCATTGAGCATGATGTGTTATATATATGTTGAAAGTATGAAATGTTAAAGTCAATTTATAACTACGTTGATTGATTAAAGCATGATGATTGAGTAATGAACTCAATCTTTATACTTGTTATATGAACTGCAGCATGTATGTTATATATTGACCATGTTATTATGTGCTATATGATGCATGAAAACTGTTAGATTTTGCTGGGTCGTCGAGCTTAACCTTGCAAATAACCATTTTTGTAGGTCAAGATTTCAAAGTAAAGTTATGTGTTACCTGAAAGACATGAATCAGATGTGGTACTTGAGGATTTATACACTTTGGTTGTGTTATTATTATTTGAACCATGTTTAAGGGTCTAAATGATGTATTTAATGTTGAATTGTAATATCGTTTCGCGATGTAAACTATTGTAGTATTAAATTGATTCTGAGATATTTAGATGTAACGGTTGAAGGTTTTGGGAACGAGAATAGTTTGTAATAGAAAATTTTAATTATTCCGAAAATTTCAATGGTTGTATTCTCATTTACTGATGTAAAATTTGAGATTGAATGTGTTGCTAACGACTGAAGTCGAGAATTAAATTGTTTGAATTTTGGGGTCGTTACAAAAAATAGTTAAATTAAATAAAATGATGTTATAGTTTAATTTAATAATTAAATTAGATATATAGTAATGTGTTACGTATAAAAAGAATTATAATGGAATTATAATTATAATGACAAGAACGAAAATTAATTAAATTAAAGTGTGACAAATGAAACTATATAATATAAATGTTATCAAAATAAATGGGAAGAGGGGAATTTTGTGTAGCCAAATAGGGTCTTGTGGCCTTTGGCATAACATAACCGATGGGCGCTTTGTTTTTTTTTTTTTAACTAAAGTGTATGTGGGGGGAAAGGCCATATCAATTTATATTTACGCATATATTCCTAAGGCTAAATACAGTTGTATAACCATGTTGCGATAATTGATTATCAGAATAAAAGTGTGAACCTTTAGACTCCAAATAAGTCTAAGGTGGTGTTTTATGGTAGCTCATCGCTTAAGCAATCGTGTTGCCATACGATGATGCAGGCCAAGAAATTGTTAAAGAAAGAATGTGTAGCTTACTTAGCATACATTGTTGATACTCGGAAGAAGGGAGTAGAAATTCAAGATATATCCATAGTAAGGGAATTTTAAGATGTATTTCCGAACGATCTGCCAGGTCTTCCGCCAGACAGAGAAATCGAATTCGTAATAGACTTAGCACCTAGAACGACACCGATTTCAAAAGCTCCATATCATATGGCGCTAGTAGAAATAAAGGAATTGATGATACAATTGCAAGAGTTACTAGATAAGGGTTAAATACGACCAAGTGAGTCTCCTTAGGGAGCACCAGTGTTTTTTGTAAAGAAGAAGGATGGATTGATGAGGCTGTTTATCGATTATCAGGAATTGGACAGAGTAACGATTAGGAATAGATATCTGTTACCAAGGATAGACGACCTTTTTGACAACCTGGAGGGTGCCAAGTGTTTCTCGAAGATAGATTTGCGAACGAGTTATCACCAGTTGAAGGTACAGGAGGATGACATATCGAAGACGACGTTTCAAACTCGTTACAAACATTTTGAATTTCTAGTGATGTCATTTGGGTTGACGAATGCTCCGGCAACATTTATGGACTTGATGAACCGAGTCTTCAAGCCATTCTTAGATAAATTTGTAGTAGTTTTCATCGACGATACATTGACGTTGATCTACTGGAAGACGGAAGAAGAACATGCCGAACATCTAAAGATGGTTTTGGAGGCACTAAGAAAAGAGAAGATGTATGAGAAATTTTCTAAGTATGAATTTTGGATGGAAAAAGTTCAATTCTTAGGACATGGGGTGTCTAAGGATGGAATTTCTATAGACCCTACGAAAGTAGCAGTGGAGAGTAATTGGGAGCAACCGAAGACGCCAACCGAAGTAAGAGGTTTCTTAGTGTTAGCTGGGTACTATCGAAGATTTATCTAGGATTTTTCTTAGATAGCAAACCTGTTGACCAATCTAACGAGGAAGGCGATGAAGTTCGTGTGGACGGACAAGTGTGAGGATAGTTTTCACGAGCTGAAACAGAGATTAAGAGAGGCACATGTATTATCATTACCAGATGATACGAGAGGATTTGTGGTGTATAGTGATACGTCGCATAGGGAACTGGGTTGTGTGCTAATGCAACATGGCAAAGTCATTGCGTATGCGTCACGACAATTGAAGGATTATGAAAAAATATACCATATTCATGACTTAGAGTTAGCGGCAGTAGTTTTTGCATTCAAAATTTGGAGACACTATTTGTACGGAGAAAAATGTGAGGTATACATAGACCACAAGAGTCTGAAATATATCTTCACATAGAAGGAGTTGAACATGCGTCAGAGAAGGTGGTTAGAATTAATAAAGGATTATGACTGCGACATTCTTTATCACCCGGGGAAGGCAAACGTAGTGGCCAACACACTAAGTAGGAAAGGAAGGGAGAAGTTATTTCAATTGACAACTCAAGATGAGTTAATAAGGAATATGGAGAAATTAGATATAGAAGTAAAGGGACAAGAGAGGTCTGAGGAAAAATTATTTGCAGTAGATGTGATAACCCGAGATTTCGAATAATACAAATTTCACGAATTTTTTTTTTTATTTTAATATTGACTGTTAATTTTGTACTGAGTATCTGTGATACGAGTCTCGAGATTTAGTCAATTTGTGCATTGACTGAGAAATTAGAGTAGAGTTGTGCTTAACAACTTTAGAAACCCTAACCCTAATTTTTGGATAGGGATTCGATAGAAAATATAATTAAAATAATTATATTAATGAGTACGCGTTTGTATTGTTTAGAATTTTTGATCAATAATTGATCGGATAAGGTTTAAAATTAGTAAACCCTAATAAGGGATTAAAAACCCTAATCTTAGGTTTAAAAACCCTAACGTATAGTTAGTAATCCTAAACGAATGCCAAAAAACCCTAATTTCATATTCGGGAATCCTAAACCATAATTAGGAAACCTTAATCCTAATTAGCGAGCATAATGTGTTTATTAAACACTAATATGATTAGGAAAATCTAATTTAATTAGAAAACCCTAATTTTAGTTTTAAAATTTTAATTTTCTAATTTAAAAACCCTAATTAGAAAATCCTAAAAAGCTAAAGTTTTAAAACCTAAGGGTTTGTGCAATTTTCTAGTATGCCATTAAAATAATTTTGCTAATAACAAAAATGCCCTTTTTCATTTCTTTAATTGGTGACTTGTAGAAATTGCTAGCAGCTTTAGTTGGTAACCTACTGAAAGTATTATGCATACAAGCCAATCATGTATGATGATAAAGCATATACTGTGTAATCAATCTTATTTATTTATTAATAAAAGAATTATTTATTAAAGGCATTTATTATCTACATGGTGTTGTTTTAATAATATGTGATAAACCCATAGTTTTAAGCAACGCTTTTAGAATAATGATGATGATCATTCTAATGAGATCTAAATTCTTAGAAAGCTTAAAACTAAAATAGTTCCCAATCATTGGATTACTAAATTGGGGATTAGTGAATCCGGATAGATTGGTACATACGTTGCTTGCTCATTAGATGAGGATGATTGATCTCATGATCATTTGTGTGGAGAAACTAAAGCAAGTATGTAGGTGTTTATTAGAGAATAAGTTCACTGAACGTGACTCGCTAAGGAATACCTAATGGAGTTTTACTTTACCGTCATAGGAATTCTGTAGTGATAGTAGTATAAATGATCCTTAGACTTGAGATCATCATAGTATCTTATATATAATGAATTACACTTTGACTTATTCCTTAAGACTCTTAGAGTATATCAAAGGGTATGCTTGGGTGTAATAAGTTATATATGAAGATAATGAATGATCAATAAAGAATCTACCACTTCTAGTAAAAGGAGAAATGTCCTATGTGATTCGATAAATGACAACCCCAGAATCCTTGGTTAAGGTGGAATGAAATTAGAAAGTAGTTTCTAATTTGCATTCATTAGAGTTGTTCATTTAGGAATCGAAATACATATAATTAAAGAAAATAAGACTTGACGGTAATTCCATGTCTTATATTTAATTGGGACATAGTATGGTGGAAGAATTGAATTATGCAGTAACTATTTACTCAAAGGTTCTTTTATGATTAATGTTGAAATCTATATTATCTCGGAAAGTCGTTGATCGCTAGGGAGGCTTATCCCTATTGTAGAATAAATATTATTTATTTTAATAAATTATTTGTTTAATTTATTTATTTAAATGAGATTAGAATTGTTCTAATTGATTTATTCACAAAGGTTTAATATGGAGAACCTAAAGGGTCACACCATAAAAGGAAGAATAATTATTTAAGAAGTTAATGGCATAATTGTAATAATATGTTAAGTATATTTAATTTAATCTATGGTGATAGAATAAATTAAATAACTTAATATTTATTATTTAATATTTTAGAAATATTAAATATAAATTAATAAGAGGAGTCTTATTAATATTATTACAATTATTATTATTTTAATTTCTAAAAGGTTTAGGAATTAATTTAATATAAGTACTCTCATTTATTCCTAATTGGATTAGGAAAGAAAATTAGTTAAAGGAGTTTAATTAATTACCCCTAATAGGATTAGGGAGCCCATTTAATTAAAAGAGTTTAATTAAATAAATAATACCTTATTTTAATTAAAATAGGGTTACATGATATCTTTATAAGAGGAGTCTTATATTAGATATCTTATATACGTAATTCCTAGATTTGGAGAGTACACCCCTTTTCTTATTCAGATAGGAAAAACTAGGGTTTGAGCCAAATCCCTTCTTCTTGAAAAATTCCTCTTCCTTGGTGGATCACCTATAGAGGCCATACACTTGGGTGGCTTACATTAATCAAAGGAAGGAATCTACCCGGAGATTCAAGGAGATCGCGAAGAAGTAGGAGGTGAACTCGTACCTGAGGAAGCTCGTTTCTACAAGGGTATGATTTCATAATTTCTTATTCTTCGTTTAATTAATAATATGTATAAAGGATGATCAAGGGTAATTGGTTTGTGAAAATTTTAAAAATCGATTTTATCTCGCCTCGCTATTTTTGCAATTTGATTGCTACTTTGATTTTCACGAAAACCTAACAGTGGTATCATGAGCCAAACTTTATGCGAATTATTAATTATTTTGATTCCATATATGTATGGGTATGAATTTAGAATTATTTATTGGGCATAATTTGTTGTATAAAATTATTTTAAAAAAAAAAACGGTTTTGGAATTTTTTTTTTTTGAATTCGGTAATTCGGTGTAATCTTTTTTTTTTGGTGTTGTTCACTTTATATATATATTATATATATATAAACCGAACATGGCAGTCACTTTAATTTATAAGGAGTCCGGCCATTTAGCATCTGCTTGGTCAAATTTAACTTGTTGTATTAGCACGTTGACCGAGGAACAAAGATTGTATGCAATTCAAAGTGCAGGTGCTGTTATTTTTTTTTTAAAAAAGGACCCGGACTTTTATTATATATATATAAGATATATATATAACTTTATAACATTACAGCCAATTTTTTTGCGTGAATCAGAGTCCACGTTCCAGCAGGTCCGGAAATTTTTTTAAAAAAAAAAAATACGACTTTTTATATATATATATATATATATAATTGTTATATATATATATATATATATATATATATATATATATATATATTAATTTTATAATTAAAATAAAAGAATTTATTTTAATCTTGAAATTGGATTTCATGCAACATAAAATTGCCCATTAAATGATACTCATATATATATGGAATGATTTTAATTTATTGATACATATGATGATATGTATGATAATAAATGGGATTGATTATGGACAATTGACCAATATGATTGGATTTATTTTAGTTTGATGTTTGAATGAATGGGTTTTATTAAATGGGAAGATTCTGTACTCGCCTTTTCTCGGTTTTCTTCTTGATGTAAATTCTATCTCTCTCCTATGTACTTCCCTCGATCACGATCAAGGTTTCTATTTAAATTAAATAGTTTAATGTAATAGGATTAGTTAGAATTTTTTGAAGAACAGGAGATCAAGGAGCGCTTGAAGACACATTTGTAATGGAGCAGGGTTTAAATGTAATAGTTATATTTAAATGTTTATTCTTTGCACCCTAGGGTTTGACCTTTTGGTTCACTTGGTGGCTCTAAAGTGAACCAAACTAGAATAAAAGTCCATAATCAATCCGGGTAGAATATAGTATTCTATATGTGCATGCTAGTATTATATATATTATATATTATGCAAACATGCTTCGCATGTTTAATAATATGACATGTATTTTATATATATATTTGCATGCGCGCTAAACAAGATGAGACAAATAATAACAAATCCCTCAAAGTTTTTATTAAGTCTTAAGCGTTCAAAGATATTTAGAATATCGAACGTCAGCTTTCTAGCTTGATAAAATTAATAGAGTATTAAATATTTAATATGAGTTTGTTGTGTCACCACAAGGCAAGTATTAAGTATTTAAGATGTTAATTTATCACATTTGATGCTTATAAAGAAAATTGAACAATATTGTTTTGTTGTGTCACCACAAGGGCGATATTTTTCTTTTTTGAATATATGGAAGTGCTAGGTTGGACTTAACTTAGATAATTTTGATTCGGATGTGCCACCACTTGATCAAAATAATCCAAGAGGCAAAACATAAGGAGTTACATGTTGATGTAATTGTGAGGAGTTGTCTACCTATTTATTTATATATAGTTTGTTGTGTCACCACAAGGCTATATATATTTGAAATGGGATCCTTATTCTCACTAGCAAAAACTTTAATTAGATTTTGCGAACTATATAAATGAGGGTAATATAGTTTGAAGAAAATAGTGGGAGATACCAATATAAAATAAGACCTAATTTATTTTGGTAATTAATAAGCGAATGTTTGCTAAAATATTGTCTTTTTACATGCGAATTTTGAAAATGTCACATTCACTAATTTCACTGCGAAGCATACTTGATGCTAACAAACTAATGGGAAGAACTACTACCGGATTTGGTTGAGGAATCGAGAATTGTTCTCCTTCTTTGAAAAGATTTCTTATGTCCTAAATTCGCCAGTACTGCAAAAGTTGCGAGAGACGACCTCGAGGAAGAGATTGCTACTTTTAAGCGGTGGCAAGATGATGCATCGTGGGCTCGATGCATCATGCTCGCATCCATGAGTAACGAGCTTCAGCGTCAAGATGAAAACATGGATGCTCCTACTATGCTCTTGCACCTTGGAGAGTTGTATGGTGAGAAAAGTAAAGATCGCTAGATATGAAATATCTAAGGAGCTCTTCCGATCTCGAATGACCGAGGGCACTACCGTTGAGACTCATGTCCTAAAGATGATCAATCTGATTGAGCGTCTTGGATGACTTGGGTTCGTCATGGATGGGGAGTTGAGTCAAGATTTAGTCTTGCAGTCACTCCCGGATACCTTCTCACAATTTTTGTGAATTTTCACATGAATAAGTTGGATGTCGACTTGCTCGAATTACTTAACATGTTGAAAGCTGGCGAAGGTCACTTCCCATCCAAGAAGAACCATGTCTTCATTGGTGGATGATTCTTCCAAGAAAAGGAAGAGGCCCAAGGTAATTTACGAAAAGAAGAAATCCAAGAAGGCTAAGGGAAAGGCGAAAGTGAAGGATCAAAAGAAACACGATCCAAACTAGCAAAGGAATTTGCTTCCATTGCACAAAGCCGAGTCATTGGAAGAGGCGCAAGGATTATCTTGCGCGTAACAAAAGCGTAAGAAGCTTGGAGAAGCTTGAATCCTAATCAAGGTTTGTTTATGATTGAAATTAATTTTTCTCGAAAGTCAATCTTCTACTTGGGTATTGGATACAGGATGTGGTTCTCACATATGTAATAATATGCTGAGGGGTAGTCGAAGTAGAAAGTCGAGCAAGGATGAGGTCGATCTACGAGTGGGAAATGGAGCAAAGGTTCTTTGCATTAGGTTGTAGGGACTTATTGTTTAGCAGATCGCTACGGGCAAGTTCATTAATTTAAATAATTGTTATTTTGTTCCAAATATCATTAGAAACATTATTTCTATCTCTCTGTATTGGATATGGATGGTTTTAATATTATAATAAAGAACAACAATTGTTCTATTTATAATGATAATGTTTTATATGGTGTTGGTAATTTGCGAAATGGACTTTATATACTTGACTTGCATGAAAATATATTTCAAATTGAACAAACTAATAAAAAGAAAAGAGATGATGTTAATTATACCTTCATGTGGCACTGTAGACTTGGTCATATTAATGAAACAAGATTATCCAAGTTGCATAAAGATGGGCTCTAGAGAGCTATCGATTATGAATCATATCCAACCTGTGAATCTTGTCTCATGGGTAAAATGACTAAATCTCCTTTTTAGTGAAAAGGAGAAAGAGTTCTGAGTTGTTAGCATTGGTACACACGGATGTATGTGGACCTATGACAATGACAACCGCACGAGGAGGGTATTCTTATTTTATTACATTCACCGGCGACCACTCAAGATTTGGATATGTGTATTTAATGAAATACAAATCGAGTCATTTGAAAAGTTCAAAGAGTTCGAAGTGAAGTTGAGAAGAAAAGCTGGTAAGAGTATTAAGATTCTTCGATCCGATCGAGGAGGAGAATACTTAAGTGGTGAGTTTCTCAATTGTCTCAAAGAAAATGGTATAATCTCACAATGGACTCCACCGGGACGCCCACAAATGAATGGTGTATCTGAAAGGAGAAATCGAACATTGTTGGACATGGTTCGATCTATGATGAGCTTTTACCGACCTTCCGGTTTCTTCGGGGATATGCCTAGAATCACGTATACCTACTTAACAAGGTACCTACAAAATCCGTCCCCAAGACCCCATATGAGTTATGGACAGGGAGGAAACCAAATCTTAAGCATGTTAAGACTTGGGGTTGTCCAGCTTATGTCAAAAAGTTTGAAAACGATAAGCTACAGACTAGATCTGACAAATGTAGATTTGTGGGATACCCTAAAGAAACATCGGGGTATTATTTCTATCATCCAACTGATCAAAAGGTGTTTGTTGCGAAACATGCCGCCTTTCTTGGAAAAGGAGTTTATCCTTGAAGGGGTCGATGGGAGTAAGATATATCTTCAAGAAGTTCAAGAACCACAAAATACTACATGATCAAAGTGAGGTACCTAACCAAGTAGAGATTCCTTCATGCCACACCCCTATTCAGTAAATCGGAAGAGTGCCAAAGATACCCAGACGGTATGGACTTGTCATAGAAGATGACAATGAGGTACTCATCATAGATGATGATGATCCATTGAATTACAAACAGGCTATGAGTAGTAAAGACTCGGAGAAATGGCAAGAAGCCATGAAATCCGAGATGGACTCCATGTATGAGAACCAAGTATGGACTTTGGTCTCACCACCTGAAGGCATTAAGCCTATTGGATGTAAATGGGTCTTTAAAAGAAAGACTGGAGCAGACGGCAAGGTAGAGACCTATAAGGCCCATTTGGTTGCAAAAGGTTTCAAACAAAGACAAGGAGTGGACTATGACGAAACCTTCTCACCAAAGAGCAATGCTCAAGTCCATTCGGATTTTGCTTATGCGATTGCGACTTACCATGACTACTAAATCTGGCGGATGGACGTGAAAGCGGCCTTCCTCAATGGGAAACTTGAGGAGGATGTGTATATGACACAACCCAGAGGGATTTGTTTCAAAGGTTGGAACAAATCAAGTCTCATAAGCTTCAACGATCCATTTATGGATTAAAGCAAGCTTCTCGTAGGTGGAACATCCGTTTGATGAGACAATCAAAAGTTTGATTTTATCAAAATGAGGATGAACCATGTGTGTACAAGAAGGTTAGTGGGAGCGCTTGTTTCATTCCTTGTATTATATGTTGATGATATATTACCGATAGGGAATGATATTCATATGTTGCAAAACAATTAAAATCAAGTTATCTAAACACTTCTCCATGAAGGACTTGGGAGAAACATCCTATATTTTGGGGATAAAGATCTATAGAGATAGATCTAATAGGATGCTTGGCTTATCCCAAGGAACGTGACATTGACATGATGCTAAAAAGGTTTAGCATGGAAGATTCCAAAAGAGGTCTCATCTTGGATGAGCCATGGAATACATCTCTCCAAGAAACAAGCCCCAAAGACACTGAGGAGAGAAACCGTATGAGTAAGATTCCTTATGCTTCAAAGAATAGGATCTATCATATATGCAGTATGATATGTACTAGACCAGATGTCGCTCATGCACTTAGTGTAACAAGCGAGATATCGATCGAATCCGGAGAAGAACACTGGAAGGCGATCAAAAATATCCTAAAGTACTTAAGAAGAACTAAGGATGTATTTCTTGTCTCACGGTGGGTCCGAATTAAAACTAGAAGGCTTCACGCTGACTCAAGTTTTCAAACAGACCAAGATGATGACAAGAATCCGTTTGAGGTATGTGTTTACCTTAAAGCGGTGGCGCAGATGAGTTGGAAAAGTTCCAAGCAACAAACGATTCTTGATTCAAAGGATGTGAGGAGTACATACATAGGCGCAAGTGAAGGCTGCAAAGGAAGTCGTTTGGATGAAGAAGTTCATTACCGAACTTGGTGTGGTTCCTAGCATTAAAGGACCAATGCCTTTTTATTCTGTGACAACTTTGGAGTACATTTGTGCAAGCTAAGGAACCTGTGTCTCATTAGAAATCCAAACACGTGTTGCGGCAATTTCATTTGATCAGAGAGATCATTGAAAGATGAGACGTCACCCTGGAGCGTGTGGACTCTCAAGACAATATTGCAGATCCATTTACTAAAGCGTTAACACAACAGCAGTTTGATCGTCACTTAGAGAAGATGGGTATGAGATACCACCACGATTGGCTTTAGTGCAAGTGGGAGATTGAAAGTATTATGCATACAAGCCAATCATGTATGATGATAAAGCATATATCTTGTGTAATCAATCTTATTTATTTATTAATAAAAGAATTATTTATTAAAGGCATTTATTATCTACATGGTCGCTGTTTTAATAATATGTGATAAACCCATAGTTTTAAGCAACGCTTTTAGAATAATGATGATGATCATTCTAATGAGATCTAAATTCTTAGAAAGCTTAAAACTAAAATAGTTCCCAATCATTGGATTACTAAATTGAGGATTAGTGAATCCGAATAGATTGGTACATACGTTGCTTGCTTTCATTGGATGAGGATGATTGATCTCATGATCATTTTGTGTGGAGACACTAAAGCAAGTATGTAGGTGCTTATTAGAGAATAAGTTCCTTTGAACGTGACTCGCTAAGGAATACCTAATGGAGTTTTACTTACTGTCAATAGGAATTCTGTAGTGATGATAGTAGACAAATGATCCTTAGACTTGAGATCATCATAGTATCTTATATATAATGAATTACACTTTGACTTATTCCTTAAGACTCTTAGAGTATATCAAAGGGTATGCTTGGGTGTAATAAGTTATATATGAAGATAATGAATGATCAATAAAGAATCTACCACTTCTAGTAAAAGAGAAATGTCCTATGTGATTCGATAAATGACAACCCAGAATCCTTGGTTAAGGTGGAATGAAATTAGAAAGTAGTTTCTAATTTGCATTCATTAGGAGTTGTTCATTTAGGAATCGAAATACATATAATTAAATAAAATAAGACTTGTGAAGAATTCCATGTCTTATATTTAATTGGGACATAGTATGGTGGAAGGATTGAATTTGTACAGTAACTATTTACTCAAAGGTTCTTTTATGATTAATGTTGAAATCTATATTATCCGGAAAGTCGTTGATCGCTAGGGAGGCTTATCCCTATTGTAGAATAAATATTATTTATTTAAATAAATTATTTGTTTAATTTATTTATTTAAATGAGATTAGAATTGTTCTAATTGATTTATTCACAAGGGTTTAATATGGAGAACCTAAAGGGTCACACCATAAAAGGAAGAATAATTATTTAAGAAGTTAATGGAATAATTGTAATAATATGTTAAGTATATTTAATTTAATCTATGGTGATAGAATAAATTAAATAGCTTAATATTTATTATTTAATATTTTAGAAATATTAAATATAAATTAATAAGAGGAGTCTTATTAATATTATTACAATTATTATTATTTTAATTTCTAAAAGGTTTAGGAATTAATTTAATATAAGTACTCTCATTTATTCCTAATTGGATTAGGAAAGAAAATTAGTTAAAGGAGTTTAATTAATTACCCTAATAGGATTAGGGAGCCCATTTAATTAAAAGAGTTTAATTAAATAAATAATACCTTATTTTAATTAAAATAGGTTACATGATATCTTTATAAGAGGAGTCTTATATTAGATATCTTATATACGTAATTCCTAGATTTGGATAGTACACCTTTTCTTATTCGGATAGGAAAAACTAGGGTTTGAGCCAAATCCTTCTTCTTGAAAAATTCCTCTTCCTTGGTGGATCACCTATAGAGGCCATACACTTGGGTGGCTTACATTAATCAAAGGAAGGAATCTACCCAGGAGATTCAAGGAGATCATGAAGAAGTAGGAGGTGAACTCGCACTGAGGAAGCTCGTTTACAAGGGTATGATTTCATAATTTCTTATTTTCATTTAATTAATAATATGCATAAAGGATGATCCGGGTAATTAGTTTGTGAAAAATTTTAAAATCTGATTTTATCTCGCTTCCGCTATTTTTGCAATTTGATTGCTACTTTGATTTTCACGAAAACCTAACACCTACTATGTTGACCTAGTAACTTCAAATCTCCAGCAAATCAAGCTAAATCATCAGCCATGTGCATTATATCACATTATATATAGATTAAAGAGAGAGAAAGTGCATGTATTTGGCCCATTTGATATCTAACTCTCCCACAACTCTCTCTCTCTCTACATATCCAAAATTCACAAGTTACTCAGTCCCTAAAACACCCCCTTGATCACCTAGATCAGATTTAGAGAGCAAGAATCAAAGATTTGGCTAGAAGGTATAAAACCCTAAACTCATCCTAGATCTTGTATGCTTAGAAAAAATATATTTGTTTTTCTGTGTATATAAGTGTTATATGGTGTTTTTAGTTGATCTATGTTGATCCATCATGGATCCATAGCATCAAAGTGGGTAAAAATTCAAGTTTTCAAAAACTGTTCTTGAGCATTCTTAGTGGTGTGACAAGAAATGTCAGTGGCCACAGATCATTGCTCGTTTATAATTTTTGTTGTTTTAAAAGTTGTTATTTGTAGCTGGTCATGTGGTCTTTAATATGCAAGTGGAATCAGTGTCATTCGATGTCTAGATTTGTAGTTATTAATGGTCAAAACCCGTTGACCGGGCATGACCGGTCAAAATTCTAGGTAACCAGAAATATAAAAATTGAGTCTGACAAGAAGTTCTAAGGCATAGATCTGTCAGGTTGTAAGTGTTATGATGATGTTGTTGTATCCAGATTGTAGACTGTCATATGAACAATAAATCCATGCTATTATATTTCTTAAACATGAAACGTGATGATGGTAGTGGATGGTCAAACAAGGCACGTCGATCATGGGTACAATTTCTGGAAAACCTAGAAACAGGACGAACACAACTTCTGACAGCCTTTGACCGAGCTTTATCTGGAAAATGTGTTGTTTTTTAATTAATGTGTTGATTCCTATGTGTTCATTGTCATGTGCACTGCATGTTTGGACCAAAACCCGAACCATTTGATAACCAGAACATAGAGATAATCAAGCTTGAATGTGTCAACTCGAAGATGTCTCGGTTTCTGGGTTACCCAGAAAACCCATAATTGCTCTGACAGAAAGTTTGAAAGCCTAGATCATCATGGTGTGGTATGATATGACCTAGATATTGGTTTCTAGTTGTAGTGTTGTATGTTGACTACAAGTTCATTGTTAAAGATTGCCTAGAAACAAAACGAATTGAGAATTAAGCCTGGTTAAACGAGCCACCTTGAGAACTGGTATGACAGTGTTTTTGAGCTCAAGAACACCTAAGACGATGCACAAAGTGTCGCTATAGGCTTTAGGATTTGGTTTTATTTATTTTATTTTTCGATTTTCCGAGAAAATACTTAAAAATAGAAAATAAATTATAAAAATTATTAAAATGGTTTTAAAATTATTTTAAATTATGAAAAATAATTTTTGACCAACTGGAATATTTTTCTTTAATATTTAATTTTATTTAAATATTAAAGTTATTTAATTAGTGTATTAAGTAAATTAGAGAAAATGATTTAATATTATGAAAAATCATTTTAAATAAGAATAAAGTATTTAAAAATATTTTGAGTTATAAAATGTGACTTTTAATATTATTAGAGAATTTTATTAATAATTTAATATTAATGATATTAGATTTATAACCTATTAAATTAAATAAATAAGTTAAAAATGATTTTATTGATTTAAAAATCATTTTAAATGAGAATAAAGTGGTAGAAAATATTTTTAATTGTAAAATATAATTTTAATATTTTCGGAGAATTCTCATTAATAAATTAATATTAATGATAATAGATTTATTTAATTATTATATTAAATAAATGAATTAGAAATGGTCTTATTGATTTAAAAATCATTTAAAAATGAGAAAATGATTTAAAAATATTTTAAGTTATAATTAATGACTTTTAATATTTTGATAATAATTTCATTAATATTTAAATATTAATGGTGATGGTTTAAAAATAATTTTAATTAATTTAAAAATCATTTAAGTAGAATATTGATGATTTAAAATATTTTTAAGTTATTAACAATAACTCTAATATTTTGACAAGTATAACAATAATATTTTTATACTATTAAATAATAATGATGATAAGATTATTTGATAATTAAATCATCTCAAAATGATTTAAGTGTTTGAAAAATTATATAAATTATAATAATTGTTTATAAATTATTTAAAGCTTCCGAAAAATATTATAAATGATATTTGACTTATCTAAAATAATTTTGAAGCTTAGAGACCAAGTTTAATTGACAATAAAGGTGTAAATTGTCAGATAGGGTGACCAGTACACCGAGAATAGACCGAAGTCCAACCAGGCCGAACTAGTTAAACTTGATAAGTTTTTATATAGGTTATGAACACTAATGTGACTTTGTGGTAATGTGTCTAGGAGAAGATTGACTGTGAATTACAGTGTTGTGTGTTATGAAATATTATGCTAATTGTGAGAGCTATATTATTGGTTATAGGTCTTTCGAAAGCAGATAAGTTTATTGTGTAGCTGTAAACAGCAGAAGAGGTAAGTTTCCTAACTCAACCTTTAGTTAATATTGTTTAAATATTATAGTGGTTAATTATTGTTAATTATACCACATCCAAGAATTTATTGTTGATTATTCGCAGTTAGTGCAAGTTTAATAATTCAAATTGAATTACTGATTTGGAAAATATACATTCGTAGAATAATTGTTGTTAGATATTCATATCCGTAGAAGCTAGTATTGACAGTATAGATAATTCCTGTTTATTGTCAAATTATGTTGAGAAATGTCTTAGCTAATTATTCTGGCTAGACAAATATTTGTTAGAACTTGATAGATTCGATGAGAGAATTCAATTGTTATTGACAGATCGATGACAATTATTTTGGCTAGATCGAGAAGTAAATAGAAATTGAAATCGTAGTATTTCGTTGTTAAATCAAATCTTAATTCTGAGACTGAGAAGAATAACCTTTTATATAAAGGGAACATTTTATTGGTCGTATATTCGACATTTGCGCGCAATTAAGTATTATGCATAATATAGGGTATAATGAAGCTGATCACTTTATATACTTGTAGAGGGGTATGATTTAATCTTTATAGCTATCTGATACACCTGAGTATATCAAAGTATAACTTTGATAGTTACTCAAGAAGAGAAGTTCAAGATCCAATGGATCGCTCAGCATAAATCTGGAAAACATTCCACTTTGGTATTTCGTAGAATTAATTCTTGATTATTCATTTGAATATCGTAGAAAACCTTTAAAGTGTTGTACTATTTCATTATCAGATTATTGTTGCGTATAATGCGAGAAGACTTGTTATTTATTCCTATACATTTATCGTATTTCTTAACTTGTGGGGCAAATTTGTTGCTCACCCTTGTTAAATAAAATATTTTAGCTAGGGAAGAAGAGGCCAGCGGGTCCAAGAAGAACAAAGGCAAAGGCAAAATGATGGAGTAGTTATAATGAACTTAATACTATGTTGTATTTGTAGATAATTTTTGTATAACTAAAGGGTATGTTTGTAATGTAAAGGTTAGATGACCTGGACTAATGTATTAACAATCTCTGTTAATGACTTATGTATTACTATTTCTATATGAATGGGTATTTAGATGTTATTATATTGTGAATCGTGAGCACCAAACTCGGGGGGTCAGGTAACCCGGATTTGGGGGTGTCACAGTAGAAGCTCGTCCAACCTTGTTGGACGAAATTAAGGAATCACAAGAAAAGGATGAGGAGTGCGAGAGAATCAAAGAAAATGAAAAAGGGAGATTCAAGATTGATAGAGACGATATTTTGATATTCGAAGGGAGAGTGTTGGTGCCAGTGGTAACAGAGTTGAGGGAAGAAATTTTGCACGAGGCACATAATACAACGTATTCCGTTCATCCAGGAGGCACGAAGATGTACTGGGATTTGAGACAACATTTTTGGTGCCCAAATCTAAAACGAGAAATCGTGGAGTGTGTTAGTAGATATCTTACGTGTCAACGGGTCAAAGCAGAGCACCAGAGGCCGAGTGGTCTACTCCAACCATTGGAAATACTGGAGTAGAAATGGGAGCACATTATGATGGACTTCGTGGTAGGACTTCCAGTCACGCAAAAAGGTTTTGATGTCATTTTGGTTATCGTAGATCGATTACAAAGACGGCTCATTTTCTACCAATCATGATTCGATATAGTTTGAGTCAGCTAGCAAAAATGTACGTATATGAAATTTTTTCACGACATGGAGTGCCAGTATCGATTATCTCTAACCAAGATCCTCTCTTCACGTTAAAATTTTGGAAGAACTTACAAGAGAGGATGGGAACACAGCTGAGGTTGAGTACTACTTATCATCCGCAGACAGATGGGCAAAGTGAGCGAACAATACAAACGCTGGAGGACATGCTTAGAACTTGTGTAATGGACTTCAAGGGAAGTTGGGACGATCGCCTACCCTTAGTGGAATTCTCTTATAACAATAGTTACCATGCGAGTATAGGCATGCCACCATACAAAACTCTTTACGGGAGGAAATGTAGGACACCGTTGTGTTGGGACGAAGTTAGAGAGCGAAAGATGCTAGGATCAAAATTAGTTCAATAAACCGCAGATGTGGTGACATTGATAAGAGCTAGACTAGTAGTTGAATAAGATCGCCAGAAGAAATACGCAAACTTGCATCGACAAGACCGTGACTTTGAAGTCGGAAGTCACTTTTTCTTAAAAGTATCTCCCTGGAAAGAAAAATTACGATTCGGTAAGAAAGAAAAATTGAGTCTGAGGTTTATAGGACCATTCGAGATACTGAAGCCAGTGGGCGAAGTGGCGTACAAAGTTTAATTACCACCTGAGTTAGAGCACATCCATAACGTGTTCTAAATATCTATGTTGCGTCCGTACAAGCCTGACTACAAACACATGATTTTCTACGAGCCCATTCAAGTGGAGAAGAATCTAGTGTACGAAGAAGTTGTTGTCCGAATATTAGATAGGAAAGAACAGACATTAAGGAATAAAATCATATCCTCTGTAAAAGTACTTTAGCAGAACCACGATGCCGAGGAGACCACGTGAGAATTAGAAGATAAAATGTTAAGGGACTATCCATATCTATTCGTGTAACCTTGTATCAATTCCGAGGACGTAAATTTTTATAAGGGGGGAGGATGTAAGAACCGTGAATTTCATGAATAAATATTATTTTGATTTAATGAGAAAAAGGAATATTTATTTTAAAATAAATATTGATGTGTTATGAAATGAATAATTCAATTAATTTAAATTGAATTTATAAGAATGTAGAGTTGTGATGAGAATTGTAAAAATGCATTGTGTTGCATTAGAATGGAGATTTAAGGAATTAATTTAATTAAGAAGTGAAGGATTAATTAATATTATATTATTAATTGTTATTGTGAGCAAAAGTAAATTGCATAATTAGAATTATATCATTTAATTGATGTGTGTAAGATATGTGTTAACATATGGTTCTTACATTTAAAAAGAAAGGGTAGTGTGACACTTTAGTGTAACTATATTATGTATAGAAACTATATAGTAAAGTCAAAATCATTATAAGTTACATAAATAATTGCTTATGTGATAATAAGTATGTGTAGAAATATTAAAGATGTACTATATCAAAGAATTTCAAATTATTTCAATAAGTGAGTCTAATTGGAATAATAAAGTTTTAAGGAGATATTAAATTATTAGTGATCAATTAAGTTGAGTCCACACGTGTTAAAAATATTAATTAGACTGGATTTATGTACATAGATTATATGATGTGGATACATAAATAATCCATAACTCTCCATTATATAGTAGCATTAACACATTAAAATTATATTTTGGGAGTATAAGTGAACAAACTAAGCATTATAAACATGTTGCAGGGATTTAAAACCCGTGTCCCATATTAAGTGTCCCAACAGTGCTCAAATAGTAGCCTATACCCTCCTTGCTTGAACTAACCTGCTACAAATCCATGGTGATGATGGCTATGAATTGGCAGTTGGCCAACTCCCTTCTACCCATTGTTTTTTTCCATTTTCCATTGAATCAAACCTTGGTATAAAGCAATTGACTTGGTATGCATTTCTCTCTATAAGTAACTTCATTCTTCAATTCTCTGTTGCTTTAAATTGTTTCCTAAGTGTAAATTGAGAGTGTGAGCTGCTGAGAAATTGAGGGAGTATAATTATTGTGTTGAGGAATTTAATTAAGCTTCAAGGATGTATAAATTCTACTTTTGTGTTCTTGAGCTTGAGTTTTGTCAAAATCTTGCAATTTTTTGAATTTTATGTTGATTGATATAGAATAGCATAACATTGTGTTGTATGAGTTTGTATACATGTTTAGAAGCATGGTAATTGGTCTGGTTATAGATTTAACATGGTTTGTGTTGAGGTTCTGCAAAAGCAGAATCATCATTTTTCATTCTGCTAGAAGTGGTGTTCGCCGCCACTTCTACATATATATCATCATGGCACATGCATGCCGGTTCTGAAGTTATGTGTATTGATTTTGTGATCTTGTCCCATTTTGAGCATGCTACTTTGGTTAGAATATGCATATAAACAACCTTAACTTGTGGACTGAGATTGCTATGTATATAGAAGCCATGTTAGTTGTTTTAGTACAAACATTCAAAGAAAATTTAAACTTTTGGAAAACTAGAATTTGTGAACGTGGAATAATATACTTTCTAATTTTGTGAACATGTGTAGATAACCTAGATATATACGTAAAAAATTCTAACATATGGCATAAGTTTTCTTCGTGTATAATAAGTTTTGCTAGCTTGATTTTAAAGGATTTTTCTAAATGAAAACTTAAAGTTTTACAAAACAAAGCATGATGAACATTATGGCCTTCAAATTCTAATCTTTCTAGCCTATGTAAATAACTTGAGTACGTGCACAAATGAGTATGAAAGAATGATTTAGACAATGTGGATTGATCTTGCAGACTTAAATAAGTTTTACGAATGGAGACCTTAAATTTCAATTAAAAACTTGATAAACTATATAGGAAATTTTGAGCACGCTATTATGTTCTAATATCAAAATGTGAGAGCATGATGTATAGTGAATGAAGTGACTTTGCATACTTGGTGGCTTAACATGAGAATAGATGGTGACCTATGTTGATGATAGGACATAAGATCAAACTTAGCAATTCCCATACTAACATCAGTATTTTGCATGATTATTCATATTTATGCAAGATAATATACACTGAACTATTGCAGAAGCAGCCATGTCTTGGTTTGCACCAGGAGCAGCGCGACCGCGCCACTTGTAAGTACAAACCAAGCGCGGTCGCGCCAGTCTATAGTAGGATCATATTTCTATTGTTAATCTAAGGGTTGATTCATGTCTATATTGTTACTTTAATAAGTAGTACATGTCTAGTATAGTATACATGTATGAATAAGTATGATAATGTAAGAATATTATAACTACACCCTTAAGTCAAAATGTGATGGCAAACTATGTTCTCTAAATGACATAACATCTTAGAAACCGATTTTCATGATTATATAATGATTTATGTATGAGATCATATGACTAAGAGAAGACTAGCAATATATGTTTAGTACCGATAAATTATGTTAGTGTATTATAGTAAGTTAAGATAACAATTGTACAGATTAAACTTGTATAACTAATGTGAATATACATGAATAGGATATTATAATTCTTTGGGAAGGGTGTTAAGCTTTACCTTAGTAAACTACGTGTAAGGTAAGTATCCGAACTCTCTTTTATATTGAACAATTTTCCCAACTTACACAAATTTGGATTTGTGCAATGTTCTCAAATTTTATTGATTCATATATTGAATGCAAGTACTTGAACCTTACTCTTTATTGAGCATTACTTGAACTTGAACTATTATTGATCGTACAAGTAGAACTTTGAAAGTTTAATACTTTGTAATCTAGAAATGAAATTGTTTACAAACCTTGATTTTGAATGATAATTGTTCATATATGTACTGTGAAAGAAAACAGTCTAAGCCATTGCTTCGGCTAGACTATTGATATTGATCGAAAGTTATCCAAACCAAATTTACTTGGTGTGGACTCTTATAACTGAGATGAACAACCCTTTTGGTAGGGAATTATATATTGTTGGGAAACCGACGTGAACACTTGAGAAAGATTAAATGTAATGTATTGACATAGGGTACTTTAGGTTGATCACCTGTTGTACTCGTTTTGTGGAATTATCAGTTTATTACTGCTAATTCTAGAAGAAGTTCTTAGTCCTTAATGACTACGCAGTATTCATTATTTTAAAATCTTGAATTGATTAATCATTAAATATTATTGATATTTTATGTCCATAGTGACTATTGTTGATAATCATTGATACTTCTTGATATCTTGAACTATCCTTATTTTTATACCTTGAGAAATATAAAACTACATTGAGTACCTTTATTGCTATATTACTTATTAGGCAAATTTATTGCTCATTCTTCCTTACCCTAAAAACATTTCAGTTAAGGCAGAGAAAGGCGGCCCCTCAGGCATTGATAAGGGCAAGGGAAAGGCTACTGAGTAGTTTATGTTTATTGGAGATTATTATATTCCTATAATGACATAAGTTGTACTATGTACTAGTTATATCTAAATATGTTTAATTATGCTTAAGGTATGTAAGAGATGTTTAAGTTACGAACCCTTGGGAAAAGAATAATTATATTATGACAATGTAATTTATTCTATTTTCGGTTGTGTGAGATTATGATTTATTATTAGAGTTAATACGTGACAACTAAATTTGAGACAAGTGTGGTCTTAATTTGGGGGCGTCACAATTAGTAGTTGTAATTGTTCATTCACTTAGTTCCTTTGGTTCATATATATGTGTATTTTTATATTCGTACTGGGCAGTTGGCTCACGCTGTGTTCTTTTTCCGGCAGGTAATTAGGGGCGATCAGGATTTGTAGGATGCGGGCTACTTTTGATCCAAATTAGTAAATTAGTTTTGAGACAATTATCGAACCTTGGTTTTCTAATATTATGTAGATGGATGTTTTGTGCCTATTTTGGCATTTATTTTTAATAATAGAGACTATTTAAATGTGGAGTTCCTTCTATTTAAATTGGAGTTTGTGACAATTAGTGTTCAATTTCATTGGAGATATTTTGAGATATATTAGAGGTTTGTGTTTGTTATGTTTGTGCGTGACATCCCTTTTCCTTTTTTCAGAAAGGGGGTGTTACATCCCCAATAACTATTGTCTTCTTCTTCTACCCCATGGATTCAACCTTAGTGTAAAACCCTTAGCCAGTCAATTGTAGACACTCGAAAATTTCTAAACACCTATTACTGACATTGCAGGATGGCAGATTCGTCGTTCAGAGATAACCCTGGAAGACAGCTTATATCCAGTATGGATACTACCAGAAGTTTAGTCTCAACCTCGGAACACACAACGGAGTATCAGTTCCAACCTCGGAGATAACCCCGAGGCATGCAGTTCCAATACTGGAAATTCCACTGGAGAAGGCCGATTCATCTCGTAGATAACCCCGAGATATTCAGTCTCAGTCCCAACACTGGGAGTAGCAGTTACCAACCATGGAGATAACCCCAAGGAGTGCAGTTGCAGTTCTGGAGATAACCCCGAAAATGCTTGTTTTAAATGTATGCAGCTTCAACCTCGACACTCACACTGAGGCACTCAGTACAAGTCCCAGAGATAACACCAGGAAGACAAGCACACCTCAGAGATGACACTGAGGACCTTAAACACTTACAATGATCCAATCTCGAGAGATAACCACGAGCAACGTAACGCTTTATCGCCCCAAGCTAGAGAATAACCGGTGAGAGGGAAAAGTAAATCATCTTTCCGCTATGATGCCACACCTCACCGTCACAACATTTCATACATACATTTATACACAATAATGTCCCACAAGAATTAAGGAGGTCCAATCCCGAGTACTACTACGCAAGACAACGGATAGAATTTGAAGCTTGAAGACCGGAGGGCATGGTCCCATCTTCCTGACTTTGTACAACCTCTAATCACATGTCATTACATAACTCTCGATAACGGCGGTCTGAAATAGGTCTTACATACCTCAGTCGGATGCCCGGATTGCAATTCTGAAAGTTTGAGCGAACATCACATTTTATACGTGCACGTACTTCGAGATGACGGGATCCGCAGAGCCCAAGGCACCCCAGACAGCCGCAGGTATATCTACGGCTAGCCGTAGGTACACCTGCGGCTCCCCCCTCTATAAATAGAGGGCTTGGGGTGTCCATTTTATAAGAAAAAAAGGCAAGGAAGCCCTATCAAATTTGCTCTGTACTCACCCTAAACTGAGTGCTTTCTCATTTTAAACACTTGTGAGCTCACATATAGCTACTATTGTACTGGCGGGAGCTGAGTGTTCATCCACTTTCAAGTTATAGAAGTCTTCTTTGGCAGCCCACTGTAAGCCTTCTTACACACTTTGAAGCCTTTCTCTTCATCTTTGCACCCACCATTCTTCACGTTGGGAGTCGTGTTGCATGTGTTTTCCCGAACTTCGGTCCATGGTTTCATTTCAGTTTATATATATATATATATATTTACAGATTGACTAACATTATCGAGTTATGCCTCGATTGAGCCTAGACTTATGTCTGGAGCGTTTACTTGCTTATATATATATACACTTATATATATATATATATAAACTGTAGGTTGAACTCTGTTCGATGAGCCTAGACTTACGTCTGGAGCGTTTATTTGCTTATATATATACATATATATATGAACTATGTGTCGAACTTTGTTCGATGAGCTTAGATTTTATATTCGGAGCGTTTATTTCTTTAATATTTATATATACTTATATATATTAACTGTTGTCAGACTTTGTTCGATGAGCCTAGATTTTATATCCAGTGCGTTTATCGCTTATATATATATATATATATATATATATATATATATATATATATAACTTTTGTCCCGCCTGGAGTTTATTTCGTGGCGGTTGATAGCTTTTACAGCTTTATTTACATTTCTGATCCCCCATGGAGGTGATTCATGGTGGCTTATCATGTCTGTATATATATATTTACAGCTTTTATATATATACCTGCTTACTGCTTTTATATCTATTGCGACATCATGTGAGCCTAGGAATCATGTGATCACAGATACAGTCTACTGGATCTAGATTTACTTCCCGTGATGGACATTTTCAGCTATAAGCAGCTTGTAAAATTATTCACGGTGTTTAGATTTGCTCAGATGGTTTTCATGCCCATTAGGAGTTCGACACCATTTTGTACATTATTTTCTCGATGATGCTATGCATCTCGAAAATTAAAAGCAATCAAGCCGAACACTTAATAAAAAATGGAACTGTAAAAAGGTCTCAATTACTATTGAGCACAAGGGTTTGAAAACCAATTTTTTAGAAAACATCACTGCCATATCTTGTTTAAAACTAAATTTTTATACAAATTCAAACCCTGTGTATATAGGTGCGAACGAGGCCTCACATTACTTCCATATAAAAGCACATTGACCCACACACACACACACACATTCATATAACAGTTTCTTGAAAAGTGACGGTCAACGTGGTAACACGGATGTCGGGGGGGGGGGGTGCCTAACACCTTCCCATCGCATAAGCAAGTCCCCGGACCTTAATAAATCTCGATTTCACCGACTTGTTTAGCAGTGTCACATCACTGGGTCAATGTGCAATGTGATGCCCCCAAAATAGGTATACATCACTCATCTTGAGTCGCCAAATACATGGTACATAATTTAAATACAAACTTCTTTTATATAGTACGACAAAACGTTGCTGAGAGTTTCAACACGGATAATGTCTCGTAGAGAGTATCCAAACTCAAATAAAGTCTTCATTACAATTATTATCACACTATTTCACATAATAATAAAGACTAATATAGCCACCTATCTGGACCGTCACTCCATTTCCCGACTCGTCCCAACTATATTCTCATTTCTTGAAGAGAACACTGAAAGCAAAAAGGGTGAGCTCAACTAGCCTAGTAAGAAATATTATGACTAAGATAATGCAGAATAAATTATCATTAGCCTTCAACAATGTTAAATTGATAAAATACAATAAACACCAAGTTTAACTGCAGAGGAACAAACAATCCATTAGAAGGGTCAAGTAGAGCATGATATATACTATCTTCTACGATTTAAAAGTTTATCATGAATTTTATTGATGGGACTCAGCTAAATAAATAATCCACATCACTGAATTATCCATGCGCTACGGGCCAAGGATATTCATTTTTATCACCAATGGTCATGATCATACCAACAACTGTCCATCAATGCACTACGGACCAATGAGGACTTTTACCACATCATTTGTAACATTTCGGGTTATGATTATATCGAATGATCCCTGGTCATAATCATACCAATCAATAGTCCATCTATGCACTATTGCCAAAGATGACTTTCATCATAATATAAGCATAAGGATGATGACAATGATATAAGAATTCAATTAAATGAGAGCAAGGATAAATTTTAAAGATTTATAATTCAATTTATCCAGAATTCAATAATGACCAAATTGTCAACATGATACTGGTTTCTGGAGTAAAATTCAAGAATACTATTGTATCGAAAATAATTTGAACAAAAAAGAAATCAATTTTTTGTCATGAATAGTACTCGAGTGAATAGTATCCCGTAAATAGTACTTCGGGAATAGTAACCCATGAATTGTACCCCAACATGAAAAGATTAAAAATTATCAAGAATGCTCAGAATAATATTTTCCTGAAATGATAGTAGATGAAGCGCAAATATCAAGGATATTCTACTAATTTCATGAAGTATAGAAGCAATACTTATGAACATAAGTGTAGAATTTAGGAATATGAAATGAAATAATATTACTTACATACTATAGAGTATGGAAGAAAATATTATTTCTTACGAATATTGAACAAGAATAATATCACTTACGAATGCGAAAGAAATAATACCCCTTACCTTAGTAGGAGATTGGATACTGAAATAGTGTAGTAACAGAATACTCTTCTTCTTTCTCTCTGATTCTCTCTCTATAGAATTCTCTTGTGAGTCGTAGTGAATTGGTGAGAATGAAAGAAAAATAAGCTTCTATTTATAGAAGATTTCTAGCTTAGCCCTTGCAATGTAAAAACGCAAGTGGCTTGACGACGGGTGATGTGAAAAGAAAAGTGGGTTGACGCCTGTAATGTGAAACAACAAGTGGTTTGACGCCTGTAATGTGAAACAAAAATTGGTTTGACGCCTGTAATGTGAAATGACAATTGGTTCGATGCCTATAATGTGAAACGACTATTGGTTCGACGCCTGTAATGTGAAACGACAATTGGTCCGACGCCTGTAACAATCCAAAATTTTAATTGTAATTTTAAATATTTATTGAATTATATAAATATTTAATGGATGTGTTTATCATTGAATATATATTAATTGATTTGATTTTATTGGTTAATTATTTGTTAAATAAATAATTAAGGAGTTAAAAATTGATTATTATGAAATAATATTCTAATTTAATTTAATAATTAAGTTAGAGAGTTTATAATGATTAAATGGATTATTATATTTTTATTGGAATTTGTATTTTAAAAGGCGTGTTAGTTGATTAAATAAAATTATAATTATAATGAAAATTATAATTTTTGTTGTATTGATTTATGTGGTAAATTTATTCAATAAATTGTTATTAGATTTAATTAAGTTAAGTATTAAAACTTAATTAAATAAAGTGTGACAAATAACTATATTATAAAGGAGTTATAAAAATAAGTCAAAGGAGTTTAATTTATTTTTTCCAAACAAGGCTTAAATATATTAAGTCTTTAAATTTTATAAAGTTTTGCCAAACGAAACCTTATGGCTTTTGAATTTTGTGACAACCCGAGAATTTGAATATTTTTAAAAATTTTATTAATTGATTTAAGGTTCAATATTAGAACCTATACTGAAAATAAGTGTATACGTTTGATATTTTTTAGAATGAATTTTGAGGATTTCAAAATTTTGTGAATGATTTAAGTGAATTATTCAGGATTAAGGGAATAAGTGAATATGTTCTGTGTATATGTGTACATTATGTGGTTAAGGGTCAAGAGTTGACCAGATAAAAGATATCTGTAACAAACCCTAGGTATATATTAAGAACGTCAACATTCGGTTAGAAAATTCTTACGATTTATATGAAACCCTAATTTGGAAACCCTAATGCTAAGTATAAAACCCCAAGGGTTAAAAGTTATGTGAGTAATGAATATGAATTTTATGTGATGGTTTATACTTGTTTATTATATAAACAAATAAAAGAAACTAATATAATCCTAATTATATATTAGGAATGAAGAATTGAATAACTTAAGGGTTATATGATGAGAGAAGTATGGTGTTTAAAATATATACTAACTCCAAGGGATTTATTTTATATATCTCAATTAATGAATTTTATAACCTAGTTAAGGTAAGACTAATTAGGTTAAGATATTAAGTGTACATGAATGAGGATTTAAATTATTAAGAGTAAATGAAAACCCTAATTAAATAATTAGGGAATGATAATATTAAAAGTATGAAAATGTGTTATTTTGTTTTGGCCCAAAATATTTTTATGGGAAAGCCCAAATAATTATTTAGGGAAACCCAAAAGAATTAAAGAGTGGCCCAATTTTAAAACCAATAAAAGGGGGGAATTTTAGTCATTTGATATACTAGATATTACAACAAAAAATCAAAACCAAACTTGGTGATTAAAGGGCCACATGGCCGGATTTGATGAGGAAGAAAAGGAGAGGAGATGGTGGTTATAAACATCATCAATAATAAGCACCACACACTTGTACAAGATATTTCATCCAATTAAGTTATGTGTCATCATTTTAAGTAGCTACCTTTCTTTTTACTCTTCCATATATTATGTAATAATTATTAAGGAAGGAAAGAGAATTTGTGGGAGAAACACAAGGCCACTTGGCCAGATTTACAAGGAAGGAAAGAGGCGTGGTTGTCATCACTTTTAGCCACAATTTGTGCACAAGATGATTACCCAATTCAAGCTATGTGGCATAAATTTTAAGGAGCCACATGATTCACTAATATTCCATATATTTATGTGATGGTTAAGGAGAGAGAGAATTAGTGGAGAAGAGAAAAGGAATGGCCAAGAATTGGCCACAAGGAAAGGAAAAGAAGGAACCAATCTTGGGCAATTAATAAAAGCACCAACAATGGAATTTAAATTAAATGGGTGGAATAATAAGAGGCCACTGGGCCAAAATGAAAGAAAGAGAATGTAGTGGAGGGAAAAGAGGCCACATATGGCCGGATGGTATGGAAGAGAAAGGAGGAGGAATGACATAGTTTTAATATATCTAATCTATCTTATTTTCATTTTCTCTTTCATCTCTTTTATTATTCTAACAAAACTAAAGAGAGAGAGAGAGAGAGAGAGAGAGAGAGAGAGAGAAGGGAGGCTATTCGGCAGCCATGAAATGAGGAAGGGGAGTCTTTGGTAAGACCTCAAATCTCCATAATCAAACAATGAAGAAGAAGAAGAAGGAGAGCATGGTAATCAAAGGTATAAATACATTTTGTTATGTAATTTTTGATGATTGTGAATCAAACCTTGAATCTACATTTCTAAACTTAAAAAACATGAATATACTTGTTATTGAGTGTTTCATGTTTAGATATACCCATATTGGGTGTTGTTTTTGTTGGAAATCAAAAGTCGAGAAAAGTGATTTTTCTAGTTTATGAGCCCTAAAATTTCTATGTACTTTGGATTTTCACCTTTTTTTATATACACCTTTCTTTTGCGATCCGTCAAAGAGAGGTGTTATATATGTAAGTTAACTACTAAACCCAAGTGGTAGCACTCAAAAATATTGAGTACACAGTCCGTAGTGACTGATTAGCAAAAACAGTTTTGTGTCTTTTAAAAAAAAATTGACTGTTTTTGGACAGTCAAGAGTAGGGGCAGTTTAGTCATTTTTCTTATGGAAAACTTTTGGAGGATACTATGATAAGTTATTTAACATCTCCAAGTGGAATCACTTAAAAAGGAGTTGTAGATTTCCGTATGGATCATTTTTAACAAAGTAGGAAAAGTGAAAAATTTACAAAAGTAAACTGCCAAGGGTTTTCCAAAGGCTCTTTCGGCCACTTAAATTGTGAAATAAATTCCGGCCTTTTGGGAAATGAAACTTTATGGTGTTAAGTACCTCCTGTCCAAAAATGAGCTCATTCCGACTTAAAATGAGCAAATTATGACCATTTCAATTTTTGTGATTTTTCGATAAAAATCGCTATAACCGGAGTTCTATAACTCCGATGGCCGTGAAATTTAAACTGGAGGCTCGCGTTAACATGTAAAAGATTGTGTCAAGAAATGGGAATTTCTAGAGTTGAGCATGATAGGGCTAATTTCTTAAGCTACGCACTAAAAATGATTTTTTGAAAAATACTAAAGGAAGTTGGAAAATAATGGAAAAATACTTTTTGTGTATGATTTATATGTATATGTGTTTGGACAAAGGATAGAAAAATATATAAATTGATTTGGTATTTTCATGAAAAGGATATGGAATCCAGCTTGCTGAATTGAAAATATGTTGAATCAAGCTTACTGGATTGCAATCTAGTTGTTGGATTTGATATCTAATTTGCTAGATTGAAGTTTGGTTTACTGGATTGGCCATCTAGATACTAGATATGGAATCCAGCTTGCTTGATTCCAAATCTGGGTTGCTGAATTGGTATTTGACTTATGTGTTCAAGAAAAACTTTTAATATATGAGATTAAATTATTTAAATCATATAAATATAATATTAATGATTGAAAATTTATGATAAATGATAATAATTATTTAAAAATTATTACGAGCTTATGAAAAAATTAATTTAATTTATAATAATTATCTAATATAATTGTTAAGTGTTTAGGCAGAGTTTAATTGAACTTAAACACGATGATAGTCCGACTAGGCCGTCGGAATGTCAGAATTGTACCGAACTCGACTCAGACTGTAAATATTTGACTTGAGGTTAAGTCTTATTTGTGTTGTAGATTGATAGCGTTATGTGTTTAGGTATTCTATGTATATCTATATATACAATCGTATTATATTGTGATGATATTATTCTAATATTGGAGATCTATATTACTAATATTAGGTCTTCGGATAAACCGTTATAAATTGTGTAGCGGTAATCAACGGTTAAGGCAAGTTTGTTTTTATTTAACTCTACTTAGAGTTGTTTCATTCATATATGGTTATGGTTAATCATTGATGACTACCTTTGTAGAATTGTACTCTGTACATATTGCATGTATAAGTCATGTATGAAAGGCTGATAACCTTCATTACCATTCGGTTCAGATATATTTGTTTATGTTAAATACTTGTTCAGTCATAAAATTTGTTCCTGGTAGTTCGCAATTATATTGTTGAATTTATCTAGCTTATTATTCGAATCCTTTCAATCATAATATATCGTTAAATTATTGACTTAAACTTGCTGGACAATCTTATGCTCACCCTTCCTATATCATGATAAACATTGTAGATTAAGGCGAATACGTCGGATACAAGGAACGGTTAAAGACAGTTCCAGCTTTAGAATGTGTGCGATTATATTTGTAATATTATTGTATGATATTAATGTTATTGTAAGTTAAATAAGTTATGTATTGTGTATAAGTTAAGGTTACTCGACCTTAGGGAATAGTGTGTAAAATGTATTGTATAAACAATTTATGTTTATATCTTCCGTAAATAGTAATAGTTATAGAATGATTGTACCATATCCGTGGTGATTTGGGACCCGGATTAGGGGCTCTTACAGTTGGTATCAAAGCTGTAGGTTATGAACCTTAGGTAGGAATACCTGAGACTAATAACCGCAGTTATTAGGATAAGATCTAACTCATATAGAGTTAGTCAGTCGGTAAGATTAAATGACGAATCTCGGTGGGGTATAAGATACAGAGTTCGCTAACTCTGATAATAAAGTTGAACAGTTGTGGTGAATAGATTGAGTCTTAAAAACTAAAAGTTCAGAGATAGAAGATCATAAAACAAAATGATCATAATATAGAAATGAATCGTAATATATACGATGTGATCACCCCATGATCGGATAAGGTTATAGTATGGAGAAGGATCAAGCGAATGATTGAAAAGTTATAGCAAGATTGCTGAGTTTCAATTGTACTATTAATTAGTACAGATTCAGGAAAGAATTATGAATACGAGTTGAATGATATTTGTATTGAGAAGGGAGTTAAGATTAGGCGGGGATTTCAATTGAGGACTCGTGTCAGCAGCTGAGTTGTATGATTTTTTGTGTGGGCGGGAAATTGTACTTGGTGTAAAAACTACTTAGTTCTGGCAATGATAATTATTGAAATGTTTGTGTCGCATTATTAGTTATATGCATGTTAAGAGGGTGATTCATTTCTCATGTGTATAACAAATAGATATGTTATAGGTAGAGAATATGAGGTTAAGTACTAGTTCTTAAAACTCATACTTATGTGACATTCTTAATTCATAGTTATATGAAATGTTTATGAACCCCTCAGCGAATGGACGCCAAAGGTCTGACTAGGACAAGTTCTTAAACTCATATGATTGTGGCAAGTTATGAACTCATAAGTGTGGTTTGACGAACTGGGTATAGTTGTGTGTGAATGGAGTATTAAGGATAATAAGAATAGATAGACTGTTTAAGAAAATGATTATTAGTAAAGACATAAGTTTTCCAAAACTCCTAGCTATGCTAGACTTCAAAATTTTGACATCAAGCTAAATACGCACTATGTGCTTTTTTTAAAAAAAATATGTAGACTAGTAATCATTTTTGAAACGGTTTAAAGTATTGTCTAAGCTACTTGTTTCAGCTAGACGAAGATGATTTGAAATATCAAAATTTATTTTTATTTATCACTTATGTACCATGTAACCTGGTACAGAAATGATAAAAGTTGATAGAGTTATAAATGCAGGAATACTCAGTGTGAATTCGATCTAAAAATTATTGTCCCACTATTGTATGATGTGTTATGACAAAGTCATATAATGACGGCATCCTCAAACGGACTGTTAATACAATACGACATCATGACGTCATTCTCAAAAATATTTTTAAAATTTTTAATTTGCCAACGGGGTTTGGCTATACCTAAATAATTCGATTGAATTGAATTATTGATATGAGTCCACGCTATTCGATTCAGCTAGACTAATGTTATGAAAACTCTAAGTATTCATTGAAAGAAATTTCCCGAACCAAATTATTTTGGTGCGGAATCCAATAATACTGAGGTAAAAGTTTATGCGCCCAAGGTGGATACGAGAAACAGATAAAACCAAGGTATTCTTTGGGCGATCCACAGGCATCTTGGGCTAAACACCCTCTGTATCTTCAGGGTAAGACGGTTTGCAGATGAATTTCCATATAACCTTTCCAAAAATGATAGACAATAGTCTGTAAAATCCCTCAGCACAATTTCAAAATTTTTATTCTTGTGAGAAATGTATTTGGTAGCATGTGTTGATGAGAAGGAATGGTGTATGGTGTATGGTGTAAGGTAAATTTTGGTGATGAAATTTTTAGAAGAAGGGGTGAATGTGACAACCCAAGAATTTGAATATTTTTAAAAAATTTATTAATTGATTTAAGGTTCAATATTAGAACCTAGACAGAAAATAAGTGTATGCGTTTGATATTTTTGAGAAGGAATTTTGAGGATTTCAAAATTCTGTGAAGGATTTAAGTGAATTATTCAGGATTAAGGGAATAAGTGAATATGTTCTGTGTATATGGTTGTATATGTGTACGGTATGTGGTTAAGGGCCATGGGTTAACCAGATAAACGATATCTGTAACAAACCCTAAGTATATATTAAGAACGTCAACGTTCGGTTATAAAATTCTTATGATTTATATGAAACCCTAATTTGGAAACCCTAATGCTAAGTATAAAACCCCAAGGGTTAAAAGTTATGTGAGTAATGAATACGAATTTTATGTGATGGTTTATACTTGTTTATTATATAAACAAATAAAAGAAACTAATATAATCCTAATTATATATTAGGAATGAAGAATTGAATAACTTAAGGGTTATAGGATAAGAGAAGTATGGTGTTTAAAATATATACTAACTCCAAGAGATTTATTTTATATATCTCAATTAATGAATTTTATAACCTAGTTAAGGTAAGACTAATTAGGTTAAGAAATTAAGTGTACATGAATGAGGATTTAAATTATTAAGAGTAAATGAAAACCCTAATTAAATAATTAGGGAATGATAATATTAAAAGTATGACAATATGTTATTTTGTTTTGGCCCAAAATATTTTTATGGGAAAGCCCAAATAATTATTTAGGGAAGCCCAAAAGAATTAAAGAGTGGCCCAATTTTAAAACCAATAAAAGGGGGGCATTTTAGTCATTTGATATACTAGATATTACAACAAAAATCAAAACCAAACTTGGTGATTAAAGGGCCACATGGCCGAATTTGATGAGGAAGAAAAGGAGAGGAGATGGTGGTTATACACATCATTAATAATAAGCACCACACACTTGTACAAGATATTTCATCCAATTAAGTTATGTGTCATCATTTTAAGTAGCTACCTTTCTTTTTACTCTTCCATATATTATGTAATAATTATTAAGGAAGGAAAGAGAATTTGTGGGAGAAACACAAGGCCACTTGGCCGGATTTACAAGGAAGGAAAGAGGCATGGTTGTCATCACTTTTAGCCACAATTTGTGCACAAGATGATTACCCAATTCAAGCTAGGTGGCATAAATTTTTAGGAGCCACATGATTCACTAATATTCCATATATTTATGTGATGGTTAAGGAGAGAGAGAATTAGTGGAGAAGAGAAAGGAATGGCAAGAGGTGGCCACAAGGAAAGAAAAGAAGGAACCAATCTTGGGCAATTAATAAAAGCACCAACAATGGAATTTAAATTAAATGGGTGGAATAATAAGAGGCCACTTGGCCAAAATGAGAGAAAGAGAATGTAGTGGAGGGAAAAGACCACATATGGTCGGATGGTATGGAAGAGAAAGGAGGAGGAATGACATAGTTTTAATATATCTAATCTATCTTATTTTAATTTTCTCTTTCATCTCTTTTGTTATTCTAACAAAACTAAAGACAGAGAGAAAGAAGGGAGGCTATTCGGAAGCCATGAAATGAGGAAGGGGAGTCTTTGGTAAGACCTCAAATCTCCATAATCAAACAATGAAGAAGAAGAAGAAGAAGAAGGAGAGCATGGTAATCAAAGGTATAAATACATTTTGTTATGTAATTTTTGATGATTGTGAATCAAACCTTGAATCTACATTTCTAAACTTAAAAACCATGAATATACTTGTTATTGAGTGTTTCCTGTTTAGATGTACCCATATTGGGTGTTGTTTTTGTTGGAAATCAAAAGTAGAGAAAAGTGATTTTTCTAGTTTATGAGCCCTAAAATTTTTATGTACTTTGGATTTTCACCGTTTTTTATCTACACCTTCCTTTTGCGATCCGTCAAAGAGAGGTGTTATATATGTAAGTTAACTACTAAACCTAAGTGGTATCACTCAATAGTATTGAGTACACAGTCCGTAGTGACTGATTTAGCAAAAACAGTTTTGTGTCTTTTAAAGAAAAACTGACTGTTTGTGGACAGTCAAGAGTAGGGGCAGTTTAGTCAATTTTTGGAAATTTAAAAATTATGGAAAACTTTTGAAGGATACTATGATAATTTATCTAACATCTCCAAGTGGAATCACTTAAAAAGGAGTTGTAAATTTCCGTATGGATCATTTTTAACAAAGTAGGAAAAGTGAAAATTTTACAAAAGTAAACTACCAAGGATTTTCCAAAGGCTGTTTCGGCCACTTAAATTGTGAAATAAATTCCGGCCTTTTGGGAAATGAAACTGTATGGTGTTAAGTACCTCCTGTCCAAAAATGAGCTCATTCCGACTTAATATGAGCAAATTATGACCATTTCAATTTTTGTGATTTTTCGATAAAAATCGCTATAACCGGAGTTCTATAACTCCGATGGCCACGAAATTGAAACTGGAGGCTCACGTTAACATGTACAAGATTGTTTCAAGAGATGGGAATTTCTAGAGTTGAGCATGATAGGGCTAATTTCTTAAGCTACGCACTAAAAATAATTTTTTGAAAAATACTAAAAGAATTTGGAAAATTATGGAAAAATACTTTTTGTGTATGATTTATATGTATATGTGTTTGGACAAAGGATAGAAAAATAATAAATTGATTTGATATTTTCATGAAAAGGATATGGAATCCAGCTTGCTGGATTAAAAAATCGATGAATCCAGCTTGCAGGATTGAAAAACAGTTTACTGATTTGAAAATATGTTGAATCCAGCTTATTGAATTGCAATCTAGTTGTTGGATTTGAAATCTAATTTGCTAGATTGTACATTGGTTTACTGGATTGGCTATCTAGATACTGGATATAGAATCCAGCTTGCTGGATTCCAAATCTGGGTTGCTAGATTGGTATTTGACTTATGTGTTCAAGAAAAACTTTTAATATATGCGATTAAATTATTTAAATCATATAAATATAATATTAATGATTGAAAATTCATGACAAATTATAATAATTATTTAAAAATTATTACAAGCTTATGAAAAAATTAATTTGATTAATAATAATTATCTAATATAATTGTTAAGTGTTTAGGTAGAGTTTAATTGAACTTAAACTCGATGATAGTCCGACTAGGCCGTCGGGATGTCAGAATTGTACCGAACTCGACTCAGACTGTAAAAGTTTGACTTGAGGTTAAGTCTTATGTGTGTTGTAGACTGATAGGGTTATGTGTTATGTGTTGTGTGTTTAGGTTATTCTATGTATATCTTTATATATAATAGTATTGTATTGTGATGATATTATTCTAATATTGGAGATCTATATTACTAATATTAGGTCTTCGGATAAAGCGTTATAAATTGCATAGCGGTAATCAACGGTTCAGACAAGTTTGTTTTTACTTAACTCAACTTAGAGTTGTTTCATTCAGATATGGTTATGGTTAATCATTGCTGATTGCCATTATAGCATTGTACTCTGTACATATTGTATGTATAAGTCAGGTATGAAAGGCTGATCACCTTCATTATCATTCAGTCCAAATATATTTGTTCATGTTAAATACTTGTTCAGTTATAAAATTTGTTCCTGCTAGTTCGCAATTATATTGATGAATTTAGCTAGCTTATTATTCGAATCCTTTCAATCATGATATATCGTTAAATTATTAAACTTAAACTTATTGGGCAGTCCTATGCTCACCCTTGCTATATCATGATTCATGATAAACATTGCAGATTAAGGAGAATACGTCGGATACAAGGAAAGGTTAAAGACAGTTTCAGCTTTAGAATGTGTGCGATTAGATTTGTAATAGTATTGTATGATATTAATGTTATTGTAAGTTACATAAGTTATGTATTGTGTATAAGTTAAGGTTACTCAAACTTGGGGAATAGTGTGTAAAATGTATTGTATAAATAATTTATGTTTATATCTTCCACAAATAGTAGTAGTTATAGAATAATTGTACCATATCCATGGTGATTTGGGACCCGGATTTGGGGCTCTCACAGATTTCTTTTGAATTTTGAATTATAATAATATAAATTAAATAAATAAAATATAAATAATATATATATATTAATTTGGTAACTGATAACTTATTAGTATATTAAGTATAGCGTCGGTTTTAGAAATTTTAAAATCGTACATTGTTTGTGTTTTTATTTTACGAATAATTTAGTTGGCTTAAGCCTATGGAAAGAAAAAGTTTTCAGAGAACAAAAGTTACAGAGAAGTTGAGAGAGTCTGAGAGAGAGATAGCAAGAGAGAGTTCTTGTGTTTGCTAAAAATTGTCTACAATTAGCAAGGATTTTTAAAGCAACAATGGTATTTTTCCCATAACCTTTATATTATAATTACGTATATGTGTTAATATGTTTTATATTCTCTGTGTTCTAGAATTTCACCGTGTATAAGGCTTTTACAAAATTCCTATAAATCATATGTATTTGTAATTGTAATTGTTATAACTAGCATATATATATATATATATATATATATATGCATATATATAATATTGTATGCTAAATTAAGTCTGCAAGAAAAGAATTTGGTTTTACAGTGAATATATGCATGAACGTGGTTTGTAGGAATATCAAAATCAGTAATTTGTTGTTAGCTAATGGTGAAATTTAACTGTGATTATGTTAATTGGGTAAGAATTAAAGAGAATATAGTTAGAATAAATCAAATTGGTTTATAACTGTGATTACAGTGTTCATTGTGTTTAACAAATGTCAATAATGGAGTTTTAGGTTTTAAACTATTGTTTCAAAGATTTAAGTTTCTAATATTTTTATTTAATTGCTTTAAATTGGTATATGTATGATGAGTAAATGGTTATGAGTAATTTGTGTAAATTATACGTCTTAATTTAGATGTTAGCAATATTAATTAGTCGAGAATTTAGTTGTTCTGTTCTTCGGGTTGGGTTCTGTAAGTTTTGGAGCCTCAGCGCAAAAATCTATATGGCTGACTCAAATTTTTCGTGCCTCGGACACCAAAGTCAAATAGAAAGCTCGACTTTTTGTGCAAGAAGACTTAGAAGCTAATGGCTTGGATCCTGCCATATGATGCCATTATCATGTATGACTCGACCCACGATTCAAATTATTAATGTATAATACCGATTTGTAGAAAGTCCAGGAATGACTTTTGTCTTGCACAAAAGACTGTAATTGTTAATGAAATGCAATATGATGATTGTTTAACATGTAAATTTGTTATTATGGTGTTATAGTACTATGAATGAACATATAATTAACACTTAATGAGTGTGTTGTTATTTTTAATGGATGTAATTTGACTATGTGGTTAACAATCAAATCATACATGAAATAGATACTTATAGAGTATTTGTAATAACTTATTGTACCTAATGATATGTGTATAGGATATTATGAATTCAATTGTTATGGTTTAGCCTACAAGCAAGGCAAGTTTTTTATCTGCACACTTTCGTTGAGATAGTTTTTTTACGATTTTGCAAGTTTACTTATCATATCTCGATTATATTGAGCAAATTATTCTTGTTTTAACTTGTTTCATTGAGCAAGTTATTGTTTCTAGTTCGATTACATTATTCAAATTTTCCAACTCTACACTTTTGTTGAGTTAGTTTTGTTATTACATTGTGCAAGTTTTTCTAATATTAAACTTGTTATTTTAGCATGCAATAATCTTCATTCTGATTAACAAGTTTTATCGTTCAAGTTATTACTTATTATGCATGCTTAATATTCAATTATAAGAGTTTAACCTTAGCTTAATGTTGTTCAAAGCACGGTATGATATATTATTCAATACTTATGCTATTAGATTATTCCTAAAGCATGAACTTAGTATACAATATTGATTCAATTATGGTTTATTCTGTAACATAGAGTTATTACCTTTATATTCAAATAATCCTTAGTTGATGACTGTTGAATTCTAAATTTCCCTTGAAACGTATCCAAACCAAACTTATGTTGGTGCGAACTTGTACTCTAAATACTGAGTTGAACAACCCTATTATTAGGGGTTTACGCTTAGCGTTGAAATGTTTGTGCATAATACATTATATGAAGGGTTGATCCCCCTAAGTACGAGGAGTCCCTATAGTCTTATGACTGTTAAAGTTTAAGTTAAAAGATTACTTATAACTATGGACATGGTTCGTGGTCTTAGGACCCTCAGTTATATTTCAGAATGTTGATAGAACATATTGTTCAGTTCTATTGAGCCTATTAGTGGGAAGTTGTTATAAAGATGTTATTCATTATTATTTCAAGTGAGCTTTGTTTGCTCACTCTTTCTTATATAACCTTACAGCTAAAGTTAAGAAGGTCGATGTACCTTGCACCAGTAAGGGAAAGGGAAAGATGAGCAAGTATTGAAAACATGTAATCATGTTGACATTTTATTATCAGACTTTGTTTGAATTATTGTAATGAAGATATTTAATTTTATTCCGCATTTGAATGATTGTATTTAAAGGATAGATAACCAGGGAGTTTTTTATTAATGTAATCCCTTAATGGGAAGATTTATTATTCAATTTTATTATGATTGGGTGGTTAGATGTGAATGTTTTTATAAAGTGAACACCAAATCCTGAGGGAATGAAGTACCTGGATTTGGGGTTGTCACAAGTTAGTATCAAAGCTTTAGGTTATGAAACTTAGGTGGGGGAAAAGCCTTAGGAAGTAACCTTTGAAAAGATAATGGTGATAAACTCTTGTCGAGTTTTAAGGAAGAAGTAATAAAACACTTATGTGCTTATGTGATTACAACCTATGTGCTCGTGAGTGTCGAGTAGTAATGGTTAATAATTAAAACTTAAAATTTTTGTTGAAAGGATGACTAATGTCGGACAATCCAGTCAGGTTAGGGAGGAAGGACCTCAGATGCCTAGAGAGGAGGAGCCTCATGACATTCAAGTGGTTTGGGAACAACTACTGCCATGGGAGTCAGCCCCGTTGGTCACAGTGGTTGAAGATGAGGATGATGAAGTGGAAATGGATGAGGAGGATCCCGTTGAGCTACCACAACAGAATGAGGATGACGAGGACGAGGAGGAAGAGATTTCACTGAACTCGATCGTCGCTCGTATGTCCGATGAAGTCTACGATTGCAATGTGGAAATTAAGGATACCGTCGAGGAGTTGCAAGAGATAGTAGCTAAAAATCAAACTTTGATGGCATAGAAGGACGATGAGATCCAGGATCGAGATGAACGTTTGATTAATGTCGAAGAGAAGTTGGTCCAAACTAATGGAGTGAATGAACAACTGATCGAGGTGATCGCAGAACTGAAGAACAAGTTGCAGGAAGAATCTACTAAGAGGACAAGAGCCGAAGATGCGTACGAGGAAGCTTTTCAACGAGCCGGGATAGCAGCGAGAGACGCACAATCAAAGAGGATGAAGATGGAGGAGATGAATAATGTATTCAACACCGTGATTAATCGAGCTCAAGATCGAGTCATGGGTTATCCGATTCAGTTCGAAATGCTTCCATCATACATATTAGATCGCAGAACAATGTTCCAAATTAAGGAGGAAGAGCATCGTAAGGCTACGTAATATCTTAGTAGGACATCGTAGGGATTGTATCTATTATGCGATTAATAAAATGATTAGATAATAAAATATAAATCCCAAGTGTTATGTAACCTATGAGATAGGATGATGATGTTTTCCTGAAACTTTAGTAGTTTAGGAAAGTAATGCAAATAGCAGTGATGATATTGTTCTTATGTTTTTCCAAAAGATTATAAATGAATAAAAGTTATAATTTTATTTTTCTTCAAAGTGTTATGTGTTATGTGATGATTTCTTTTATTGAGGCAAGTTAAGTAGAAAATACTTAAAGAAGTTGAGTAATAATCTAATGAGTATATTTTAATAGAAAATGCCTCCAAGACGTCAACCAACACAGAGAACCACTGAGGGAACTAACAATGACAATGTTGATGATAACCCCATTCAACAGCTAGTGGCGTTACTAACGGGAGCATTGCAGAATCAACCTCATAATCAAGGTACAACGTTTAAGGATTTCAAGGCGATTGGACCACCAGAATTCCATGGGTCCATGAATCCAGTCGAGGCACAGACCTGGATCATGGAGATAGAGAAAGTTTTCGATGTTGCTAGAGTATGGGAGGATCAGAAGACTGCTTTTGCAACATTTATGTTGAAAGCAGAAGCTAGTTATTGGTGACAGGCTAATAAAACGTGAGAAGGATAAGGGGGTGATGACTTGGGATAGGCTTAAGGAGATATTCTTCGAGACCTATTTCCCTTATAGTTCAAAGAGTCAGCTAGAGTTCAGTTTTTAAAACTGAAGCAAGGAACGATGTCGGTATCAGAATATGCCACAAAATTTAATGAGTTGGCGAAGTTTGCGCCATATCAAGTCAGCACAGATGAACGCAAGGCGAAGAGATTTGAGCAGGACTGAAACCCTTGTTGTACAGTAGGGTCTCCCTGTTCTAGCTGAATACATTTGCACCGGTAATGGAGAAGGAAATTCTCGCTGAAGGTGGAGGCAAAGCGGTAACAAAGTTCAATCAAGAACATAAAAACAAGAAGAATGAAGTGGAGATTAAGAATGGATGTGGTAGTAGTGTAAACGACAACAACAATCTAAAGAGAAAATGGAAGGGAAATATGGGCGCTGGAAATCGCAGGGTAACCAACAAAATAAGAAGTTTAAAGTATGTGCTATATGCGAGAAGTTTCACAAGGGGGTGTGCTTAATGGGGAAACGAGTATGCTTTAAATGTGGCCAGGAGGGTCACATAGCCCCAAATTGCACTAACCCAAGAAGAAAGTTTGCTTCACGTGCGGATCCAAGGATCACTTTGCTCGTGAATGCCCTAAGAAGAAGGCTGGAGAGACAACAAGAAGCGAGGGAGGTAGCATGATTGAGGAGTACATGGGCCATTCTTTGGACCAACGACATCAAACAAAACCCGGCCCGGAACCTTGACATGACATGCAAGATGTTGTGCAATCAAAGGATGTTGTGTCGGGTATTATCCCAATCAATGATATTGATGCTTATGTATTATTTGATTCGGGTGCTACTTGCTCGTTTATATCTGACGAATTTGCTAAGAGGTTAGGATTGCCTAATGAAGAATTGAACTTCCCTTTGAACATAGAAATTGAAAATAAGGAAGTAATCCATGTTAGGTTTGTATACAAGAACTGTAGGGTGAACATTAAGAGGAATATCATGATGGTAGATTTAATCCCAATTAGACTCAGAAAGTTTGATGTAATTTTGGGAATGGATTGGCTGTTCAATTATGGAGCAATAATTGATTGCCAAAAGAAATGTGTAAACCTTATGACTCCGTCAAAGGTAGTTTTCTATGGTAGCAAATCACCTAGACAAATAAAATGTCTGACAATTATGCAGGCCAAGAAGTTGTTGGGTCAAGACTATGTGGGTTATTTAGCTTACATAGTCGATACTCAAAAGAAGGGTGTGAAACTGGAAGAGATACCAGTGGTTAGGAAATTCGTAGATGTGTTTCCGAAAGATTTTCCAGGACTTTCGCCTGACAGAGAAATTGAGTTCGTGATCGACTTAGCGCTAAAAACAACCCCGATATCGATGGCCCCGTATAGAATGGCTTCGGTAGAGATGAAAGAACTGATGCTACAACTGCAGGAGCTGTTAGACAAGAAGTATATTCAACCAAGCGAATCATCGTGGGGAGCGTCGGTGTTATTTGTGAAGAAGAAGGATGGGTCGATGCGTCTTTGCATTGATTATAGGGAATTAAACAAAGTCGCTATTAAGAATAAATATCTGTTGCCAAGAATAGATGACTTGTTTGATTAATTGAAGGTGCCAAATACTTCTCGAAAATAGATTTGAGAAGTGGGTATCACCAATTGAAGGTAAGGAAGGAGGATATACCTAGAACGACATTCAGAACTCGGTATGGACATTACGAGTTTCTGGTGATGTCTTTTGGTTTGACCAATGCCCCTGCTACATTCATATGACACCCCCGAATTCGGGTTACCTGACCCCCCGAGTTTGGTGTTCACGATCCACAATATAATAACATCTAACTACCCATTTAAATATAAATAGGAATACATAACTCATTAACATAAGTTGTTAATACATAAGTCCAAGGTTTGCTAACCTTAAAATTTCAAACATATCCCTTAGATAAACTAAAAGGGTTTACAATACAACATAATAATAATACTGTTCATTATACTACTCCTGCATCTTGCCTTTGCCTTTGTTCTTCTTTGACCCGTTGGCCTCTTCGTTCCTAGCTGAAATGTTTTATTTATAGCAAGGGTGAGCAACTAGTTTGCCTTGCAAGTTAAAACATACAATAAATGTATACGAAACAATAAGAACAGACTATCTATTTGATAGAATGAAACCAAAGTTCGGTGAACTTTGAAATAGCTGAACAAATTGTTAATCAATAACAAGTCTTCTCGTATTATAGGCAATGCAATAATCTGATAACGAAAGAGTACAATACTTTTAAAGTTTATACGATATTCTATTGAATAAACAAGAATCAATTATGACTGTGATAACAAAGTGGAATGTTTTCGATTTATCTTTGAAGCGATCCATTGGATCTAGAACTTCTATTTTCTCTGGTATCTATCAAAGATTTACTTTGATACATACGCAGGAGTATCAGATAACCATATAGATTAAATCATACCCCTCTGCAAGTATAACAAGTGATCAGCTTTATTATACCCGATATTATGCATAATACTTAACAGTGCGTAATGGCCGAATATACGACCTAAAATGTTCCCTTTATATAAAAGGTTGTTCTTCTAAATCTCAATCTCAGAATCAAGATTTGATTTAACAAAAAAAATTTAATGATTTCAATTTCTATTTACTTATCGATCTAGCCAAAATAATTGGCATTGATCTAGCAATAACAATTGAATTCTCTTTTCGAATTTATCAAGTTATAACAAATGTTCGTCTAGCCAGAATAATTAGCTAAGACATTTCTCAACATAATTTGACAATAAACAGGAATTATCTGTACTGTCAATTCTATCTTCTACGAATATGAATATCCCACAACAATAATTCTAAGAATATATATTTTCTGAATCAGTAATTCAATTTGAATTATTAAACATGCACTAACTGCAATTTAATCAACAATAAATCCCTGGACATGGTATAATTGGCAATAATTAACCACTATAATAAATGAATGAATATAACTCAAGGTTGAGTTAGGGAACTTGCCTTCCGCGTTGATTACAGCTACACAATATAATTAACTGCATTCGTAAGACCTATATTCAACAAATGTCGGTCTCATAATTAGCACAATCATTTATAACATGTAACACTATATTTTCTGATCAAACTTCTCCTAGACACATTACCACTTAGCCACATTAGTGTTTATAACCTATATAAACACTTAACATGTAAGACCCCAACTTTTATGAATAAAGAATAATTTTTTTTTCGAATTATATTTTTGAATATTATGGTATTGATTTGATATAATGTTATAGTTGTGGGTAATATTTATAAATTTTGCAAAGTACGCAAGTTGTTATATAATATTCGATTGGTCGGGGAATATTCTTTTTAACAAGGAATATTCGTACAACGGCACAATCATTGGTGGACCCCACAACTGAATTATTGTCGGATTGAGAAAACAATAAAAATACTTTATGAAAATATCGGCGGAGGTGTTACCGTTAAAACTATTGAACTACCCGGTAGTAAAAGTATAGTAATACGCATAGTTGCATAGTAGCACACAATATTGATTATTGATGCTTACGTGAGAAGTCACTCAGCTATACTCAATTATTGCTACAGTAATTGCTGCATCATCTCTCTCATATTATTGATTCAATTATTATTACGATATCATCATCGCATTATATGATATATTATTAAATCAATAATTGAGGGCAATAAAGTTATAAATATTATTATTTGCAATATTGACAATGTCTAGAAGTTTTGTCGAGGAGAGGTTTGGTCACCTAATTGCGGCATGATAAGGAGAAATCCTTATCGGAAAAGCCCTTCTTTCACAGGAGCGACACGGTTGTTAAATATTGTGAATTATAATATTAATGATGAATAAGTTCGTGTTGATTAAAGATGAATTTTATAGTTCCATTGTGTTGGACTTATTTGTGTTAGTATAATTGATGTCTGGAGGATATATTGTTCAATTGGGTATTCAGGACATTTTTCGTGTCGGAGTTACTATTCATAAGTTACTATTCATGAGTTACTATTCATGAATTACTATTCACGAGTTACTATTCATGAGTTACTATTCACGAGTTATGATTCACCCGGTTACTATTCACTTTAGTATTGTGCATTCAGGTATTTGGGTACAATATTATTCCATGAGGAGATGTGCTAATTTTTTAGACCGTTGGTTGAAGATATAATAGTAAATCAATATGGATCGTTGGTTTAAAGTTTTAATAATAAATCAGTATGGACCGTTGTTTTAAGTTTTAATAGTAAACCAATCTGGATCGTCCGTATAAAAGTAAATCAATCTGGACCGTTCATGAATTAGTTACTATTCATTCCATTTTTCTATAAATAGAAGCTCATTCCTTCATTATTTCTTACGAATTCACTGAAACTCTAGAAAGAGAATTATAAGAGAACCTATAGAAAAGTATTATGCTACTTCCCTACTCTTATATTCAGTTCTTTTACGGTAAGGGATGTTATTTGTTGTACTCATGAAGAGAACTTTTGTTATTCCATTATTTTATTATTACCGCTGAATAACCTATTCTGTGAGTTACCCTATACATGGTGACATTCTTCTAATATTACATTTCTTTATTATTCGATTGAGAATATCACATGCATCGCGCGTTCTGTGGGATACAGTTCCATTATTTATTATTACGTCAAAATATCACATGCATGCGCTTTTACAGGACTGGTTCCATTATTTATTATTCGCCGAATATCTTATGCATGCGTTTACGCAGGATCGGGTTCCATTGTTATGCTCGTGCGTTACACGCAGAACACGGTTCCATCCGTTTTTATTACATTGGAATAACTTTTGTTGTGCTTGATCTATCGCATGCATGGTGATTTCTTTTGTTATTTAATTCTTATTTATACTCAGTTGGTTAAAACTTTGACTTTTATACCCATGAAATTAGTGGAATATCTTTGATATTTCCGCTTCATCCAGTATCTTTTCATGGAAATATTCTTTTGAGCATTCTTGAATTTTACTCTACAAAGCAGTATCATGATGACAATTTGGACGTTATCAGTTCCTAGATAAATTAATTCTTGAACTTGTTTTATTGAATTCTTATATCATTGTCATCATCCTCATGTTTATATTTTGTTGAAAGTCATACATGTGGTCTTTAGTGCATAGATGGACTTGGTATGATTATGATTAGGGATTATTCGGTGTAATCATAATTAGTAATGTTATAAATGATGTGATAAAAGTCCTCATTGGCCCGTAGTGCATTGATGGGACGATTATTGGCATGATCATGACCATTAATGAATACACGAATGTCCTTGCCCGTAGTGTATATAGATAATTTGTGGTCGTGATACTAAAGAATATCCTTGGTAGTAGTGCAGGGGTGATTCGATGATGTGGATTATTTATTGTTTGAGTCCAATGATAAAAGTGATGAAAAACCTTTTAAATCGTAGAAGATAGTAGATTTTATTTCCTACTTGACTCTTCTAATGGATTGCTTGTTCCGCTGCAGTTAAACTTGATAGTTATTATATTTTATCAGTTTAACACTGTTGAAGGCTAACGATAAATTATTATGCATTATCTTAGTCATAATATTTCTTCTTTGGGCTAGTTGAGCTCACCCTTTCTTTTCTTTGTTCTCTTGAGGAAATAAGAGCGTAGTTGGGACTAGTCGGGGGAGCAGTGATGGTCCTAGATGGTGCATTAGTAGTCCTCACTATTACGTGAAATAGTGTGATAATAATTGTAATGAGGACTCATTTTGAGTTTGTATAATCTCTAGTAGACAATATTTATATTCAAACTCACGTTTTTTGTTTTGTTGTATTTGCTAACAGTTGTATTATTAAGTTGTATTTAAATTACGTACCATGTATCTGGCGACTCAAGATGGGGGATGTATACCTAATTTTGGGGCGTCACAGTTGGTATCAAAGCTTAGGGATATGATCCCTGCCTAAGATGTGAGAATAGAACTAGGAGGGGAGAGACGGGGAATTCCTTCGCTAGTATGACCTACCTAAGTGTTTTTTGCGGTATTTAATTTGTCGGTCAGAATATAGGGATAATATGTTACATGTCAATTAACCTTCTGTTTTGTGGCAGTATTTGAAAATGACATCTGAGAATGTTGAGAATAGCAATGGAGCACAGGCGATCGTTGATTCACCATATATCAATAATCAGGATAATGTGCATCAGGAAGGTGACAATCCTCATGCAAATAACAATACTGACCAAATGATGAATGATGGAATGTTCAGAGGCTTTATGTAATTCATGCAACAGCAGGCGAGAATGGCTCCTGTCCAAAATGTAGGTGGAAACACTAGAAACTCTCGGACGGTCACCGCTAAACAGTTTAAAGAGCTAGGACCATCGGAGTTTATTGGAGAGCCAAAACAACTAAAGGTGGAAGCATGGATAAAGCAGATCACCAAGATATTTGATGTCTTGGGATGCTCCGATGAGCAAAAGGTTCCCTTTGCCGCCTTTATGTTGCGAGGAGAGGCAGATTACTAGTGGGAATCGGTAAAGCATACTCAACCTGCCGCACTGAAGATGTCTTGGGAGAAGTTCCAAGAACTATTCAACGACAAGACCTTTCCCGAAAGTATTCGTCACATAAAAAGGTGGAGTTTATCAAGTTGGAGCAAAATAATATGATGTACGTGTCATGATATGAAGCTAAATTTGCGAGTTGTCGGTTTGCATCCCATTTGGTGGATAATGAGGGCGAATGACGCGAATGTTTTTATGAGGTTTGAAACACGAGATACGTCAACATCTTATTTCTCATAAAATATGTTTGTATTCAGATGTTGTAAATAGGCCTCAGTTAGTGGAGCGCGATAACGAGTCAACGCAACCAAATGAGAGCAGTCATCGAAGTGGTGACAACAAGCGTGGAGGGAATCAATAGGCCATAAATGGTAACCACTTCGGTGGTAATCAGGGCCAAAACAATAAGAATTGACATTTCAAGAAGAGGAGATTCAACAATGATGGAAGGACATCAGCACCAGCACCCGTTGTTAAGGAAGGAGAACAACCACCTTTCATATGCTTCAAATGCGGAGGGGAGGGACACATCAGTGCAAACTGCATGATGTCGTCCAAAGCATGTTATAATTGTGGAAGAGAAGGTCACTTAGCCCGATTTTGTCGTTCACCGAAGACAAGTTCAGCTAGGATGGAGGCACCAAAAGCCGTCCCAGAAAAGTCAAAGCCGGTAGTGCAAGGAAGAGCGTTTGTTGTGACCTCCTGGAAAGCAAGGAACCCGAATGAGGTCATCACGGGTAAGCTTATCGTAAACTCTAGCGAAGTCTATACTTTATTTGATACCGGTTCTACCCATTCTTTTATTTCTCCTACTTGCGCTCAACAATTAAATTTGACTCCGGAGAAATTAGACTTTGACTTATCTATGGAAACTCCGTTGGGAGAAACCTTCATTACATCCATTGGTTATAAGTCTTGTTTGGTTCAAATCGGTAACCGCACATTACCTGTCAATCTTATTTCTTTAAAAATACTTGTGTTTGACGTAATTCTAGGGATTGATTGGATAACTACTCATCATGCAAAAATTGATTATTTTCGTAAGGTTGTTAGTTTTCATATTCCTAATCAACCAATTATGCGAATTCAAGCGACCAAACCATTAAAATCAATCACGAACATTTTAAGCCATAAAGCTATTCGTTTATTGAAAAACGGATGTCAAGCTTTCTTAGCTCATGTCACAGATTTAAACAAAAATACATCAGTTTTGAACGATATTTCTATTATTAATAAATTTCCTGATGTATTCCCTGAAGAACTTCCTGGCCTACCCCAGGCGTGAAATTAAATTGTGTATCGACCTTGAACCTGGTATAAAACCCATTTCCAAAGCCCCATATCGAATGGCTCCTATTGAACTTCAGGAGTTAAAGACCCAATTGCAGGAATTGTTTGACATTGGTTTCATTCGTCCTAGTACATCTTCTTGGGGTGCTCCTGTTCTATTCGTGAAGTAGAAAGATGGGAGTATGCGACTTTGTATTGATTATCGAGAGTTGAATCATGTCAACATCAAAAATAGGTACCCATTGCCACGTATTGATGAACTATTTGACCAGTTACAAGGAACCAAATTCTTTTCAAAGATTGATCTTCGTTCCGGATATCACCAATTGAAGATTAGAACCGATGACATTCAAAGGCGGCTTTCGGAACTTCGATGACGGCATTATGAATTCCTAGTCATGTCCTTTGGATTGACTAATGCTCCTGCTGCCTTCATTGATATGATGAACCGAGTATTCAAGGAATATTTGGATCACTTTGTGGTCGTTTTTATTGATGACATCCTTATTTATTCCAAAAGTCGTTAAGATCATGAACAACACTTGAGGCTAACACTCCAAAAGCTTCGTGAATACAAGCTTTATGCCAAGTTGAAGAAATGCGAGTTTTGGTTTGAGGAAGTAGCATTCATTGGGCACGTAGTATCAAGTCATGGAATATCTATTGACCCGAATAAGATTGAAGCTATTCAAAGCTGGGAGAAACCTAAATCGATGGATGAAGGCACGTAGCTTTCTCGGTTTATTTGGTTATTATCAGAGATTCGTGGAAGGATTTTCTCGAATCGCTACTCCATTAACTCAGCTGACTCGGAAAGATACAAAGTTCGGTTGGAGCGAAGAATATGAGAAGAGTTTTCAGGAACTCAAGAGGAGACTCATTTTAGCACCTGTTCTAACAATACCATCTGGCTCGGAGGGATTTTTCATCTACAGTGATGCTTCGGGCAAAGGGTTAGGATGTGTTCTCATGCAATATAGGAAAGTCATAGCCTATGCCTCAAGACAACTCAAAGAATATGAGAGGAATTATCCTACTCATGATCTAGAGTTAGCAGATGTTGTCTTCGCACTTAAAATTTGGAGGCATTACTTGTATAGGGAGAAAGTGGAGATCTTTACGGATCATAAAAGCCTCAAATATTTCTTCACTCAAAAGGAACTAAACATGCGACAACGACATTGGCTTGAACTGTTGAAAGATTATGATCATACCACCCAATACCATCTTGGAAAAGCGAACGTGGTAGCTGACACATTGAGTAGAAGATCATATGCAAATCTGAGTGCGATATTATCAATATGAGGCCCATTTGTGTGACTTGCAAAGGATGGAGATAGAGTTAAAAACTCAGGGATCCATGTGATGATGGTGACTATCTGAGTAGAAGCAGACTTTAATTGATAAAGTTAAAGTTGCTCGAGATCTGGACCGGGAGGTGATGCGTATGAGGAAGAAAGTGCAAGAAGGTGCTATGCCGGAAGCAAAAATCGATGAAGAAGGAATACTTTGAGTCAACTCCAGACTTTGTGTTCCTAACGACCTTGATTTAAAGTATAAAATCATTATGGAGACACACAACACACCATTTGCAATCCATCCTAGGAATACCAAAATGTATCATGATCTTCGATATACATTTAGGTGGAGCAATATGAAGAGAGAGAAAGCGGAGTTTATTTCAAGGTGTTTAACTTGTCAACGAGTCAAGGCGGAGCATCAAGTACCAAAAGGTCCATTGCAACCACTTGAAATTCTAGAATGGAAGTGGGAGCAAATTACCATGGATTTCGTTACCGGTCTTCCTAAAGTTTCTCAAGGCGTAGATGCGATTTGGGTCATTGTTGATAGATTGACCAAGTCTGCTCATTTCTTACTGATACGAGAAACTTATACACTTGAACGTCTTGCTCGTATGTATATAAACAAGATTGTAAGATGGCATGGTATGCGGTATCCATAGTTTTCGATCGAGACCCAAGATTCACTTCACGATTTTGGGTTAGTTTGCAAAAAGCTATGGCACAGACTTTACAATTTAGCTCGGCATATCATCCTTGAGCGGACGGACGATCGGAGAGAACTATTCAAACTCTTGAAGATCTATTAAGACTCTGTGTCCTTGACTTCAAGGGAAGTTGGGACAAGTTCTTACCATTGGTGGAGTTTTCCTACAACAATAGTTATCAAGCAAGTATTGGCATGGCTCCATTTGAGGCGTTGTATGGAAGAAAATGTCGTTCTCCAGTATGCTCGGATGAGGTGGGTGAAGCAACATTGTTGGGACCAGAGTTGGTACTTATGACTATAGAAAAGATTCAAACGATCCGACAACATATAAAAACTTCACAAGATCGACAAAAGAGTAATGTTGATCTTCATCGAAAGGACGTAGAATTCGATATTAGAGATCATGTGTTGTTACGTGTTGCTCCATGGAAAAGAGTTACGAGATTTGGAAAGAGAGGAAATCTCAATCCTCGGTTCATTGGCCCATTTTTAATTCTTGAGCGAGTAGGAACCGTGGCCTATAGACTAGCCTTACTGCCAAGTATGTCTCGTGTTCATAATGTTTTTCACATATCTATGTTGCATAAATATTTGAAAGACCCAAACCACATTATTGAGTTAGAACCAGATGAGATAGAGGAAAATTTAAAGTATGAAGAGTTACCTGATAAAATCTTGGATAAGAAGGATCATGTTCTACGCTCCAAGGTTATACCTCAAGTCAAAGTTTTGTGGAGAAACCGCGATGTGGAGGAAATGACTTGGGAGTTAGAATCTGAGATGAAGTCAAGGTATCCTCATCTCTTCGACATACCAGGTATGTACCCTAATTTTGAGGATGAAATTTCATAAGAAGGGGAGGTTGTAAAACCCCAACTTTTATGAATAAAGAATAATTTTTTTTCGAATTATATTTTTAAATATTATTGTATTGATTTGATATAATGTTATAGTTATGGGTAATATTTATAAATTTTGCAAAGTACGCAAGTTGTTATATAATATTCGATTGGTGGGAGAATATTCGTTTTAATAGGGAATATTTACACATGCAAGCACAATCATTGGTGGACCCTACAACGGAATTATTATCGGATTGAGAAAGCGACAAAAATACTTTATGAAAATAACGGCGGAGGTGTTACCATTAAAGCTGTTGAACTACCCGGTAGTAAAAAATACGATGAATACGCGTGGTTAGACAAGAGTAGCACACGGTATTGATTATTGATTCTTACGTGAAGTCACTCGGTTATACTCAATTATTCTCGATAAATAATAGTTGCATCATATCTCTCATATTATTGATTCAATTATTAATATAGTATCATCTACATTATATGATATATTATTAAATCAATAATTGAGGCAGCAAAGTTATTCATATTATTATTTGCAATATTGATGATGTCTAGAAGTTACGTAAAAGAGAGGTTTGGTCACCTTTGATTGCGCCCTTGATAAAGAGAAATCCTTATCGGAAAGCCCCTCTTTCCACGGAGCGACTGGTTGTTAAATATTGTGAATTATAATATTAATGATGAATAAGTTCATGTTGATTAAAGATGAATTTTATAGTTCCATTGCGTTGGACTTATTTGTGTTAGTATAATTGATGTCTGGAGGATATATTGTTCAATTGGGTATTCGGGACACTTTTTGTGTCAGAGTTACTATTCACGAGTTACTATTCACGAGTTACTATTCACGAGTTATTATTCATGAGTTACTATTCATGAGTTACTATTCATGAGTTACTATTCACCCAGTTACTATTCACTCTAGTATTATGCATTCGGGTATTTGGGTATAATATTATTCCATGAGGAGATGTGCTAATTTTTTAGACCGTTGGTTGAAGATATAATAGTAAATCAATACGGATCGCTGGTTTAAAGTTTTAATAGTAAATTAGTATGGACCGTTGTTTTAAGTTTTAATAGTAAACCAATCTGAATCGTCTGTATAAAAGTAAATCAATCTAGACCGTTCATGAATTAGTTACTATTCATTCTATTTTTCTATAAATAGAAGCTCATTCCTTCATTATTTCTTACGAATTCACTGAAACTCTAGAGAGAGAATTATAAGAGAACCTATAGAAAAGTATTATGCTACTTCCCTACTCTTATATTTAGTTCTTTTACGGTAAGGGATGTTATTTGTTGTACTCATGAAGAAAACTTCTATTATTCCATTATTTATTATTCTGTTGGAATAACCTATATACGCGGGCTACCCTATACATAGTGACATTCTTATAATATTCTGTTCTTTATTATTCTGTCGGAATATCATATCGTGCGTTTTCTGTGGGACTGGTTCCATTATTTATTATTACGCCGGAATATCTTATGCATCGCGTTTCTGACTGGACTTGGTTCCATTATTTATTATTCGAAGAATATCTTGTCATGCGTTTAATAGACACTGGTTCCATTATTTATTATTACGTCGAATATATCACATGCATGCGTTTCATGGGACTGGTTCCATCTTTTATTATTCTGTTGGAATAACCTACATGTGCGGTCTATCGCATGCATGGTGATTTCTTTTGTTATTCCATTCTTTATTATACTCAGTTGGTTTAAACTTTGACTTCTATACCCATGATTATTAGTGGAATATCTTTGATATTTGCACTTCATCCAGTATCTTTTCATGGAAATATATTCTTTTGAGCATTCTTGAATTTTACTCTACAAAGCAGTATCATGTTGACAATTTGGACGTTATCAGTTCCTAGATAAATTAATTCTTGAACTTGTTTTATTGATTTCTTATATCATTATCATCATCCTCATGTTTATATTTTGTTGAAAGTCATCTGTGGTCTTTAGTGCATAGATGGACTTGGTATGATTATCACAGGGATTATTCGGTGTAATCATAACCGTAATGTTATAAATGATGTGATAAAAGTCCTCATTGGCCGTAGTGCATTGATGGACAATTATTGGCATGATCATGACCATTAATGAATACACGAATGTCCTTGGCCCATAGTGCATAGATAATTTGTGGTCGTGATACTAAAGAATATCCTTGGTCGTAGTACAGGGGTGATTCGATGATGTGGATTATTTATTAAGCTGAGTCCCAGCGATAAAAGTGATGAAAAACCTTTTAAATCGTAGAAGATAGTAGATTTTATTTCCTACTTGACTCTTCTAATGGATTGCTTGTTCCGCTGCAGTTAAACTTGATAGTTATTATATTTTATCAGTTTAACACTGTTGAAGGCTAACGATAAATTATTATGCATTATCTTAGTCATAATATTTCTTACTGGGCTAGTTGAGCTCACCCTTTCTTTCACTGTTCTCTTCAGGAAATAAGAAAGTAGTTGGGACTAGTCGGGGAACAGAGTGATGGTCCTAGATGGTGCATTAGTAGTGCTCACTATTCTATGAAATAGTGTGATAACAATTGTAATGAGGACTCCTTTTGAGTTTGTATAATCTCTAGTAGACAATATTTGTATTCAAACTCACAGTTTATGTTTTGTTGTATTGTACACGACAATTGTATTATTAAGTTATATTTAAATTCTGTACCATATATCTGGCGACTCAAGATGGGTGTTGTATACCTAATTTTGGGGGCGTCACATAACAAGTCTAACTAGTTCGGTCTGGTTGGACTTCGGTCCATTCTCGGTGTTCTGGTCAACCTATCCGACAGTTAACACATTGATTGTCAATTAAACTTGGTCTCTAAGCTTCGATATTATTTTAGATAAGTCAAATATCGTTTAAAATATTTTTCGGAAGCTTTTAATAGTTTATAAACAATTATTATAATTTATAATAAATTTTCAAACATCGGAATCATTTTTAAAAGATTTAATTATCAAATAATCTTATCATTATTAATATTTAATAATATAAAAATATTAATAACATACTTGTCAAAATATTAAAGTTATTATTAATAACTTAAAATATTTTAAATCATCAATATTCTACTTAAATGATTTTTAAAATAATTAAAATCATTTTTAAATCATCACCATTAATATTTAAATATTAATGAAATTATTATCAAAATATTAAAAGTCATTAATTATAACTCAAAATATCTTTAAATCATTTTCTCATTTTTAAATGATTTTAAATCAATAAAACCATTTTTAATTCATTTATTTAATATAACAATTAAATAAATCTAATGTCATTAATATTAATTTATTAATAAGAATTCTCAAAAATATAGAAAATTATATTTTAAAATCCCAAATATTTTCTAACATTTTATTCTTATTCAAAATAATTTTTAAATCAATAAAATCATTTTTATCTTATTTATTTAATTTAATTATTAAATAAATCTAATATCATTAATATTAATTTATTAATGAAAATTCTCCAAAAATATTAAAAGTCACATTTTATAATTCAAAATATTTTTAAATACATTATTCTTATTTAAAATAATTTTTCATAATATTAAATCAAATTTCTCTAATTTATTTAATATACTAATTAAATAAATTAAATATCATTTCTATTCAAATAATTATATTTATTAAAGAAAAATGTCCCAAATAATTAAAAGTTATTTTTTCAGAATTTAAAATAATTTTTAAAATCATTTTTAGTAATTTTTATAATTTATTTCTATTTTTAAATAATTTCTAAAAATTCAAAAATTAAATAATGCGTCGCTATTGGTTTTCTTGAGCTCAAGAACACTAACAGCTTCGTGTTTAACATGACATGTTTGACCAGATTAATTGCTCGGTTTAAAATAGTTTCTGGGCTTGATAAAACTTGGATCTTGTTCTGAAATGTAAGTCAACAATTATCAACTAACATCTTAGTCATAACACAAACCAACAAGTAGATCTGTACATTCAAAATCAATGTCAGACGGTTTCTGGGTTTTCCAGAAACCCAGCAGTTCGCCTAGGCACTTTCCAGGTTATTTTAATCTTGGTTCTAATCATTGTTTTTGTGGTTTTATGATTCATACATGTAGAACTTATGCCAAGGAACAACGAGATGTCCATATTGCAGCCCAACAACATCAAAATCGCCAGATTCAATCTGGTCAAAGGTTGTCAAAAAAACTACCTCTACCGTTTCTGGGTTTTCCAGAAACAACACTTTGTGCTCAACTGGTCAGGTTTGACCACTCACTACCCTCGATATGTTGATGATAAAAATTATCTAAAACCATGAAATCACATAACATATAACAGGCTACAAGTATGTTACAACAAAATCAACATAACACTAAAAACCTGACAGATCAAGAGGCTTAAAACTCTTGTCAGACGGATATTTTAAATTTCTGGGTTGCCCAGAATATACTCGGTCATGCCCGGTCAACGGGTTTTGACCGATTATATCTTCGAATCCAGACATCTAATGACTCTGATGTTTTTTTGCAGCTTAACGACAACATTACAAGATACACATAACAACTGTAAAACAACAAAAACAACAAACGAACAAGAATCTGTGGCGACAGAGATTAGCTTGTCATACCACAATTTCTGTTCTTGGTCAGTTTTGAAAATCAACACTTTTAAAGCCGTTTGATGTTATGGATCTATGGTATATCACCATAGATCATCATAAAACATCATATAACACTTATAAAAACACAAAATCACAAACTCTAACTTAGCATACATGATCAAAATATAAGTCTTGGATTTATACCTCTCTTATCAAATCTTGATCTATGATCTCCTTATCTGTTTTTGTTGTTTTAGTAACTAATTATATGACTGAGGGACTTAATAAATTCGGAGGTCTTGAGTGAGAGAGAGTTTGTGAGAGCTTATGTGAAAAATGACAACTTTTCTAGACTTTCTCTCTGTTGAATCACTTATATAATGCTTGATGTTGCTTGGATCTGCTATATTTAATTTGGGGAATTTGAGATGGTGTGTGTCTCAAAGTCAAATTAGTTGGTGAACAACTAAAGTTGCTAGCAGTTATTCAAGTTATTAATTAAAGAAAATGAAAAAGGGTATTTTAGTAATTTGCAAATTAATTTTAATGGCATACTTGGAATTTGGCATACCCTTAGGGTTTAACCCTAAGGTCCTAAACCTTAGGTTTTACATTATTAATTTCTATAATTCCAAATTAGGGTTTTTATTAGAAAAATAAAATTTCCAAATTACAATTAGGGTTTGTAAAATAGAAATTAAGATAACTAAAATATAATTAGGGTTTTCTAATCATATTAAAGTTTAATAAACACATTAGACTTGCCAATTAGTTTTAGGGTTTCTTAATTTAGGATTTAGGATTTCCGAATTTAAAATTAGGGTTTCTCGGCGTACAATTAGGGTTTTCAACTGTACAATTGATTTTCTAAATTTGAGATTAGGGTTTCTAATCCCTTAGTAGGGTTTATTAATTACAAACCTTATCCGATCAATCATTGATCAATAAATCTCTTCGGTACAAACACATACTCACTAATATAAATATATTAATTATATTTTCTACCGAATCCCTATCCAAAAATTAGGTTAGGATTTCTATTCTCCGTTAAGCACAACTCTACTCTAAAATTATTAGTCAATACACAAATTGACCTTCTCAAGACTCGTATTACAGAAACTTGTCACCAAATTAATAATCAATAATAAAAAAAAAATTATTCGTAAAATTTTAATTATTCGAAATCTCGGGTTATCACATTCACCCCACCTTAAAAGGATTCCGTCCTCAGAATCACCATTTTCTTATTCTCTACAATCTTTTAAAGTTGCATCATCAATTCATTTTTATCAACACAATATTAATTTGTGTTTCAAATTCTAACATGTGACTTGAATCTATAAAAGAAAATAGTTCACAGAATATCTGACTCATATTACTCGCGTAATTAAATTTCTAAATGAAATCGTTACCTGCTGCCACGTCCTGAGTAGCCACTGCATCCTGCGCCGTCATGTTGAATGTACGGGCTGTTGGTCTTCCTGGTTGTGCAGGTCCTCGAATTGCCAAGGTTCCACCACCGGGTCCTTTGCTGACACTTTCTGAAATTTTTATAGATACACTTAGAAGGGGGGTTGAATACGTGTAGGCACAAACTATGTCCAATTTTTATTTCTTATCAAAAATTCCTTGAGTGTTTAATGTAGCAAGCTGGATTACTGATATGTATAGAATGCGAGTTCTTTGGATAATAATGAGAATATTAGAGTATAGAAAGCAATCACACAAACACCAGAATTTTTACGTGGTTTAACTACTACCCTCTAGAATATTAGCCTAATCCACGTCCAATACCAACTAGTATTGGAGACTCACTTTTTATTCAACTTTTCCAATTACAATATAAGTTCTATCAAACTTGAACACCTTTGTTCCTTGTGCACCTATGCACTCTTAAGCACCTATGATTTCCTTCAACTTGACTGTAATAAGTTATCAAGCCACACAAGATTACCCAATAAAGATTTAGATAATTAAAATACAATACTAGAGGTCTAATGATCAAGCAATATATTACTTACCAACTCAAGGCTCTAGTATGAAATGATATGCAAGAAGGATATTACCAGAAAGTATTTGAAACTGCAACTCTGTTCTTAATGCAATCATTGAAAGTAGTATGCACACAAGCCAATCATGTTTGATTATAAAGCATATACTTTGTAACAATCTTATTCATTTATTAATAAAAAGTATTAATTTATTAATGGCTTTTAATTATCTACATGATGCTGTTTTATAATATGTGATAAACCCATAGTTTTAAGCAATGCTTTTAGAATAATGATGATGATCATTCTAATGAGATCTAAATTCTTAGAAAGCTTAAAACTAAAATAGTTCCCAATCATTGGATTACTAAATTGGGGATTAGTGAATTCGGATAGATTGGTACATACGTTGCTTGCTCATTGGATGAGGATGATTGATCTCATGATCATTTGTGTGGAGACACTAAAGCAAGTATGTAGGTGCTTATTGGAGAATAAGTTCACTGAACGTGGCTCGCTAAGGAATACCTAATGGAGTTTTACTTGCCTGTCAATAAGAATTCCTATAGTGATAGTAGTACAAGTAATCTTTGGACTTGAGATCATCATAGTATCTTGTGTATGATGAGTTATACTTTGACTTATTCCTTAAGATCCTTAGGGTATATCAAAGGGTATGCTTGGGTATAATAAGTTGTACATGGAGATAATGTATGATCAATAAAGAATCTACCACTTAATAAAAGAAGAGAAATGTCCTGTGATTCGATAAATGACAACCCGATGAGTCCTTGGTTATAAGGCGAATGAAATTAGAAAGGAGTTTCTAATTTGCATTATTTAGAGTTGTGCATTTAAGAGTGAAATACATATAATTAAATAAAATAAGACTTGTGAGTAATTCCATGTCTTATATTTAATTAGGACATTGTATGGTGGAAGGATTGAATTGTACGGTAACTATTTACTCAAAGGTTCTTTTATGATTAATGTTGAAATCTATATTATACGGAAAGTCGGTGATCGTTAGGGAGGCTTATCCCTATTGTAGAATAAATATTATTTATTTAAATAAATAAATTATTTAATTTATTTATTTAAATAAGATTATAATTATTCTAATTGATTTATTCACAACCGGTTTAATATGGAGAACCTAAAGGGTCACACCATAAAAGGAAGAATAATTATTTAAGAAGTTAATGGCATAATCGTAATAATATGTTAAGTATATTTAATTTAATCTATAGTGATAGAATAAATTAAATAACTTAATATTTATTATTTAATATTTTAGAAATATTAAATATAAATTAATAAGAGGAGTCTTATTAATATTATTACAATTATTATTATTATTTTAATTTCTAAAAGAGTTTAGGAATTAATATAATATAAGTACTCTCATTTATTCCTAATAAGATTAGGAGGGAATATTAATTAAAGGAGTTTAATTAATTATCCCTAATAAGATTAGGGATCCCATTTAATTAAAAGAGTTTTATTAAATAATACCTTATTTTAATAGGGTTACTTGATATCTATATAAGAGGAGTCTTATATCAGATATAAAAATACGTAATAATTCCAACAGTTGGGATAGTACACCTTTTCTATAGAGATAGAAAACTAGGGTTGAGCCAATACTCCTTCTTCTTGAAAATTCTTTTTCCTTGGTGGATCACCTCTAGAGGCCAAACACCTGGGTGGCTAACGTTGATCAAAGGAAGGAACCAAACCCGGTGGATTCAAGTTGAACACGAAAAGGATTGGAGGTGAACTTGTACCTGAGGAAGCTCGGATCTTCAAGGGTATGTTTCTTATTCATCTTTTTCGTTTAATTAATAATTGTACATAAAGGGTGATCCGGGTATATGGTTTGTAAAAATTTTAAACTCTGATTTTTACACGTTTCCGCATTATTTTTGCAATTTGATTGCGTTCTTGAATATTACAAACCTAACAATCAATATCTAGCTCAGTGGAAAATAATCTCGCAGCTTATGTGCTATTATTTTCTGTGTATGTATTTCGTGTTTTAAAAATGTTAGCTAGTTCTGTTTATATACACCTCTTTCGAGAGTATTTTCGTTTACAGATTTGATTTGACGTAATCGCTTCGTTTAAAACCATTTAGCAGACATCACGATATATTCAGTTTGATTTCCATGAGATCACACTTTCAATACTTTTAAGACTAATTGATTTTATGGCTTGTCTCAATTTCTAGAAGTCTGGAAATCAGTACCATATATATTGACACGCTAGTTTCCATATTTCTCAATATATATTGGACCGTTAGACCCAACCAATTAGATTTCCCAAATCATGGCTCATGATTCCTGTATTGAGTATGGTAATCAATCAACTAGTTACCTTAATTAATTTCCTAGAATTAAGACCCATGATATATGCAGCGTGATTTATGATGCAAGATCTATGATGTCATGATTTATGCTTACCATAATTTTCTAGCCGGTATATGGATTGGGCCGCTGGAGATAACTAATTAAATACCTTGAATTGTAATGCACGACTTCTGCTATCCCATTGTTGTCTTATCCGTGATCTTAGAGATAAAATGCATAATTTATGAGAGTCATTTCATGCTCTACCGTGTGGATTTCTTTAACAGGATTTGATTCCTTATGTTGAGCAATTTTGTCATGCAAATTATTAAACATGCAGCATCAAATATGAATGCGGGTATATGTATAAAATGCACATATCCTAGAGCCTTATTTTGGAAAGTAATAACTGCTAAAATCTTACATATATTCCTAAGACTCAATTTAGCTTTTCTTTCTTCAAAGGCATCTTGACTTTCGACCTTCTTCCTTGATGATCCTGAAATGATATAGAACAGAGTTAGTGAACTAATATTGTCATCATCAAAACATAGAGTGTGACATGAGTCAACATTCTCCCCCTTTTTGATGATGACAACAAGATAATCATGACTCCCCCTAAAACTATGTATTTCAAGAGAGTTATAGCTCCCCCTCAGTTCATGCATACCATTGACTGCATATGTGCAATGTTTGAGCAACCCTGTATTTTGCAAGTTATAGAAAATTTAACAATAACCCTGCATTTTCTGGTTAGTCCATAACATGATACGCAGAAATTATAGTAAACTATGTAAACCATCATCCATCAATAGATTTAAACCTTAGTGTTAACAACATAAGTTATCATGCATGAAAAATTAAATAATTGTCTTTGGGAAACAGGCAAAATTAGGAATCTTCTCCCCCTTTGGCATCCATCAAAAAGGTGTGTCGAGAAACCAAAGAGGGGCAGAGTGACTAAGCATCCTCCTCGTTAAGATTAACGTGATTTGCCTCGCGAGCAGTGAAATAGGGGCGGTGAAGCCTGCGGTACATGATCTCCTCCAAGGACATGTCATTGGCAAATCTGGGGGGGGGGGAGCAAGCAATGAAGGTAGGTGGAGGTAACGGCAGGTCTAGAAAGTCTCCTTGATATTCGGCCATCAAATTGCATTGGGGCCATTCGGGTATGCGTGCTTGGACTTGGTCTGCTTGCAGTTCCTCACTAAGATCATTCATGCGGAGCTCGATAAAGCGTCCAAGAGTTCCAATTTGGTTGCTGATGAATTTTAGCTCAGTACTTACTTGACAGGCGTTGCGGTTCATCTTCTGTTGCAGGGCTTCAACCATTGCCTGAGTGTGCAACTCGAAAACAGCCTGAAGGTCAATAAACTCATCCTCCACATTACGAAACATGCCCTGAAGATCAGAATGACGGATGGGCGGTTTTCCTTTTCAAGGACAGAGAGACGAAGTTGAATATCTTTGACATCAGAAGAGGGTTGGGTTTGATTGTTTGCAATGGTGTGAAGGTTAGTGAGAATGTCAGGGGAGGAAGGCGATGAAGTAGAAGGTATGGGTTTGGAAATTTTGGGTACCACACGGATGAACTTACCTTTAAGCAGAGTGATATGAGCCCCTTTGAGATAGGTAGAGTTGATAGAATCAGTTAATTGGATGGAACCCTCTTCGTCGAGTGGAATTTGGAAGTGATTAAATAGTTTGGTGAGGAAGCAGCTGTAGGGAAGACACTTTTTGGAGTGTTTGACACAATGAATCATGTGTTTGAGCATCATCAGTGAAAAGTTAAATGTTTGGCCAGTCATTATTAAGGCCACCAAGACCAAATCCTGATAAGTGAATTCAGCTCCACCACCGAGACGAGGGAGGAGATTGTAGCGTAACAGTTTGTGGAGGACGACTGCAAGAGGAGACACTTCGGTGGTTTTTGGAAGGGTGACAGAGGATACTGTTGGATTATCCAACACAATGCGAAGCTGTACTAAGGGAGACAAAGGAGTAGATATGGGCCCTTTGATAGTGAAGGGGCAGTCCCCGGTGTATGGGATGGACATTATACTCCCAAAATCCATGGGTGTGAAGAAAAGATATTTTCCTTTAACAAAGGAGGTGTAGCAATCTCCATTATTCTCAAGATTGGTGTAAAACTGCTGAACCAATTTTGGGTAAGCGACCGAGGAAGGAGTGCTTAAGGAAGACAGACCACATGGCCTTGCAGGGCGATGAAGAGGGGAGTTTTGGTAGTAAAACATGTCTATTGATTTTTCATAGACAAAAAATTTGTGACATATAGATGACTTAAAGCGAAGTTCGAAGTTGTGACCTCTAAAGAAGTCATCAGGGACAGCATGCATGGAAACAGGGAGAGGATTTACCGTCAGAGGAGGGGAATTGAGTGACGATTCCTTAACTGCTCTTCGTTTAGTGAGCGTGGACGTCCCAATCGGTGGAGGAGAGGGTAAGCTAGCTTCTGATTCGACCGGAGAGGAGTCGCCGGAGATGGTTTGGACCGAGGGCTTCTTCTGTGTTAGCCGTCGAGTAGAAGTGGGATGAGGAGATGGTAGCGATATCTCGTCGTCCGATTCATCACGGATTTGTCTGGAACCCTGTGTTTTCATCTTCACAGTTGGGGTTTGAGGGAGGTGTAGGGGTGCAGAGAGAGTTGGGATATGCAGAAGATAGAGAGATAGAGAGAGAGAGAGCTTGGATTAGTAAAGTAGAGTCTGTCTTTTAAAAGATTTGGAAAGACGTGTCGCTGTGTTATGGAATGAAGATCATGAATAGATACAATGGACGTAATTATGGCACCTAGATACGCCGTGACTGTCTATTTTCCTTAATGTATACAGAACGTATTTGACTCAGACACATCCCGAGTTCTCTTCTTAAGGTACAGAACTAGTCTTCCCCTAAAGGTTTTGTAAAAATATCTGTTAATTGATGCTCAGTGGGAATGAATATCAATTTCCTTAAGCCTTTGGACACATTGTCTCTAAAAAATGGTGGCGTACTTCTATGTGTTTTGTGCGAGAATGTAGGACTGGATTTTTAGAGATGGCTATGGTGCTTGTATTATCGCAGTAAATGGGTACATTTTCACATATGATGCCAAAGTCACATAGCGTTTGACGCATCCATAAAATTTGGGAGCAGCAACTTCCTGCAGCTAAATATTCACCCTCAGTTGTGGATAGAGCGACTGACGTTTGCTTCTTGTTATGCCATGAGACAAGACTTTGTCCCAAAAAATGTACATGCACCGCTTGTGCTTTTTCTATTTATTTGACAACCTGCATAGTCAGCATCTGAGTAACCCATTAGATCAATGTTGTCACATTTTGGATAAAATAATCCTAAATTAGTAGTACCACTCAAATATTTAAATATTCGTTTAATGACTGTGGGTGGGATTCTTTGGGTTTGGCAAAGAAGCAAAGCACATAGACACACACTATACATTATATCAGTGTCTAGAAGCGATTAAATATAGTAGGGATCGATCATACCTCTCGTATTTTGTTAACTCTACATCCGCGTACCTTTTTATCTCTTTGTAAGTTTTATTGATGTGCTCATTGGTGTGGTCTTTGAGTTTGAATTATCAAACCCGAATCTCTTAAGTAGCTCTTTTGTATACTTGGTTTGATGAATGAATATATCTTCATGATTTTGTTTAATTTGAAGGCCCAGAAAGTAGTTGAGTTCTCCCATAAGGCTCATGTCAAACTCTTTGTGCATGCATTTGGAAAACCACTCACAAAGAAAATTATTAGTAGCACCAAATATTATATCGTCTACTTAAATTTGTGCAATAATAATATCTTTATTTTGACGTTTAATAAAGAGCGCGGAGTCAATTTTACCTCGTATGAACCCATTTGATAAGAGATACTTACTCAATCTTTCGTACCAAGCCCTTGGAGCTTATTTGAGTCCATTGAGTGCCTTCTTGAGTTTGTATACATAATGCGGGAACTTGTCATGTTCGAATCCAGGTGGCTGTTTTACATAGACTTCTTCATTTATGTACCCGTTGCGGAAGGCGCTTTTGACATCCATTTGGTGTAGCTTGAACTTTCTGAAACAAGCGAATGCTAGTAGTATCTGAATGGATTCAAGCAGACTCTTTGGGGCAAATGTTTCTTTATAGTCTATTCCTTCTTGTTGGTTATATACTTGAGCGACTAATCTCGCTTTGTTTCTTGTAATTGTTCCGAACTCGTCAAATTTGTTTTTGAACACCCATTTAGTTCCAATAATGGATAAATCTTTCGGAGGAGGCATCAATTCCCACACTTGACATCTTTCAAATTGTTGTAACTCTTCTTGCATTGCTAGTAGCCAATTTTCATCAATTATGGCTTTTTTGGCATTTTTTGGTTCAATCTGGGATAGGAATGCTAAGAAAGCACACATGTTTTGTGCTTTTCTTCTTGTAGTAACTCCTTCATTTATGTCTCCAATGATGTTATCAGGAGGATGGTTTTTGATGTATCTTGCTAATTTTTGAAGTTGAACATTATGTATTACTACTTCAGTAGATTGAGAATTGTGGTCTGGTTGTTCATCCATTTAAACTTCTTTGGATATGTTCTGATTTTCATATTCGACTTCTTTGGATAGAGTCTTAATCTTCTTTGTTCTTCTATTTCGACTTCTTTGGATAGGTTCCATAGTCTTGCTATTTTTCTTTATGTGGTATGATGGATTTGCAGCAGTCTCTAAAATTCCTGCATCTTCTTCTCTTTCTTTTGGAATATCATGGTTAAGTTCATTAAATTTGATATGTATAGATTCTTCGATACAAAGCTTTTGCACATTATAAATGTGATATGCTCTACTATTTTGTGCATAACCAATGAATATTCCCTCATAAGATCTAGCATCAAACTTGCCTAAGTTCCCACTAGTGTCAAGAATAAAACATTTAGATCCAAAGATTTTGAAATAGCTTATATTAGGAAGTCGTTTATTTAATAATTCATATGGTGTTTTCAAAAGAATTGGACAGATTAACACTCTATTCAGTACATAACATGATGTGTTTACAGCTTTTGCCCAAAATTTCTTTGGGAGTTTACTTTCTTGAAATAGTGTTCTAGCTGTTTCTTGTAACGTACGATTTTTTCTTTCTACCACTCCATTTTGTTGAGGGGTTCTAGGTGCTGAGAATTCATGAGTTATTCCTTTTTGATTACAGAATGTAATAAAATCCTTTTGAAATTCAGTACCATGATCACTTCTGATTCTTATAAGATTAAGACTGTATTTAGTTTCCAAAATTTTAATCAGTTTTTCAAATTCTTTAAATGCCTCATCTTTTGTTCTAAGGAATAGTACCCATGTATATCTAGAGAAATCATCGACTATCACAAAAGCATAGAATTTTCCGTTTAGACTAGCATGCCTTTCAGGTCCAAATAAGTCGAGATGAAGCAATTGTAAGGGAGAAGAAGTTGATACCATGTTTTTGGCTGTGAACGATGTTCTTACTTGTTTTTCGAGTTGACAAGGTTCGCATATACCTTTCTTCTCAAAATTCACTTTGGGTAATCCTCATACTATGTTCTTTGATGACAACTTCTTGATGAGATCCATATGAACATGTCCCATTCTTCTATGCCATAGATTCGCTTCATCTTGAACAGTTGCAAGACATAATTCTTCCTCCTGTCGCTCAAAATCAAGAGTATATATATTCCCTTCTCTTTGGGCAACTAAAGCAGCATTGTTAGTACCATGTGAAATTATACATTTATCTTTTTTAAACTTTACTTGATGCCCATTATCCATTAATTGACTAACACTGATAAGATTGAATTCTAGTCCATTGACAAGATGAACATTATTAATGTTAACCTTACCATTATCGATTTTACCTTACCCAATTATTTCGCATGATCGATTATCACCGAATGTGACAGTTCCATGTTTCTTTTTGACATTTAGTTCCACGAACTTAGATTTGTCTCCCGTCATATGACGTGAACATCCGCTGTTAAGGATCCACTTTTGGGAAGACACTTTGGCTTTGAAACATTTATGTATAAGACAGATATAATTTATATTTTTGGTACCCATATCTTTTTGGGTCCACTTATGTTAGTTGAAATCACATCACTTTTCTTTATCCATACAGTTACTTCGATTTTTCTTTCTCGAGCAGTTTATCTCTAGATGTCCTTTAATGCTACAATTTTTGCAAGAAGTAAAAGGCGTACAATAATTTAATTTAATCGATGACTTAGATTTTAACAATTTAACTTCTTTTCTATATATTTGGTTGTAGCCTATGCCTTTTTTATCATAACTGGGTCTTTGTTTTCCTAGCATAACATTTAGGTTTTCTTCCCCATGAACAAATTTAGCTAGAGAGATTTTTAACGATTCTATTTCTTTTTGTAGATCATTACTTGGTGGTGTTTTATTAGTTGATTCATTACCAAATGCATCAATGCATACGTCTCTCATTTTTATCTCATTTTTTAGCTTTTCAACTTCATTATTTAGCTGTTTTACCTTGTTGAACAGTATTTTATTGAAATTATCTAAATATCCATTCTTTGCTGCTAGTACATTTTCCTCATTTGTGTGTGTTACTTTTTCTAATTCTTTCTTTTCATCTATTAGTGCCTCCACTCCCCCCATTAAAGTGTTTACTAGATCTTTTAAGTGCATATTTTTTTCTTTTAGTTTTTCATTTTCTTGTTTCCAAGTAATACCATTAGAAAGAAGTACCTCACTGGATTCACCTTCAAGTCCCATGAAGCATATTTGAGCTAGTTCATCGTTTGCATCTATTTCCACTTCGGATTCTTCATCATCAGTCCATGTTAGGAATGCTTTATGCTTTTTGAACTCCTTATTTCCTTGTTTTCCTTTGTTTTTGAGTTGGAAGCAATCCTTTTTAAAATGACACAGTCGTCCACACTTAAAACGAGTTTTCTTTGGTTAGCTTTGCTTTGAATTTGTTTTGTGTTGAATGTATTTTTCCTTTGATTCTTTCTTTGAAGTAGGCCTTTAAGTCTTCTTGACATCATAGCTATTTCATCATCAGAGTTATTCTCAAGCTCTTCTTCAATTCCTGTATTTAAAGCTAGTACCTTCTTTCGAGGAACTTCTTCCTCGTCATCGTATCTTTTTAATTGATGTTCATATTCTTCCAGTTCACCAAAGAGAGTTAATGTATCCATAGAAGAAATATTGACGGAATCTTGAAGAGTAGTAATTTTAGATGCAAACCTTTTGGGCATAGCCCGAAGTAACTTACGGTTGATTTCACTTTGTGGAATTGACTTGTCGAGCAACTTTAAAGAATTTATAAGTACCAAAAATCGTGCTTGAGCCATTTTGATTGTTTCGTCTCTTTCTAGTTTGAACATTTTGCAATCATGCATGAGCATACTTTGCCTAACTACTCAAACTTTGGAAGTTCCTTCGTGACTTACCACTAGGGTATCCCATATCTCTTTTGATGTGTTGCATGAAGAAACTTTATCTATTTCTAATTGCACCATGCCACTAAGGAGAGTGTTCCTTGCTTTTGAATCGTATGACACCATGTATGTTTCGGTTGAGTCCATCTTGAGTAGAGTTTTTGGAGTACCATCATCTTTCCTTGGGATAACCGGTCCATTTTCTACCACCCACCATTCCCATGGGTCTTGCTTGAGATATATCCTCATCAAAATTTCCGAAGTTATAGTTCTCGGTTCAAAAAAAAGTAGAGGAGGTCGGTTGGTTGATTGTCCTTCGTGATGAGTGCTTCCAAGTTCTGCCATGTCAGAATCTTTCCCTACAAGTCACCTTTAAGTCCAAGATAAGTAGAGCCAAGCTCTGATACCAAATGAAATTTAAATAGATACCTTTAGAAGGGGGGGGTGAATAAGTGTAGGCACAAACTATGTCCAATTTTTATTTTTTATCAAAAATTCCTTGAGTGTTTAATGCGTGTAATTTGGATTGCGATATGGATAGAATGCGGAGTTCTTTGGATAGCTTGATAGAATATTAGAGTATAGAAAGCAATCACACAAACACCAGAATTGTTACGTGGTTCAACTACTACCCTCTAGAATAGTAGCCTAATCCACGTCCAATGCCAACTAGTATTGGAGACTCACTTTTTGTTCAACTTTTCCAATTACAATACAAGTTTTATCAAACTTGAACACCTTTGTTCCTTGTGCACCTATGCATTCTTAAGCACCTATGCTTTGCTTCAACTTGACTGTAATAAGTTATCAACCCAAACAAGATTACCCAATAATGATTTAGATAATTAAAATACAATACTAGAGGTCTAATGATCAAGCAATATATTACATACCAACTCAAGGCTCTAGTATGAAATGATATGCAAGAAGGATATTACCAGAATGTATTTGAAACTGCAACTCTGTTCTTAATGCAATCAATAGCTAGCTCAGTGGAAAATAATCTCGCAGCTTATGTGCTATTATTTTCTGTGTATGTATTTCGTGTTTTAAAACTGTTAGCTAGTTCTGTTTATATACACCTCTTCGAGAGTATTTCCGTTTACTGATTTGATTACATAATCGCTTGTTTAAAACCATTTAGTGAGACATCATGATATATTGAGTTTGATTTCCATGAGATCACCTTTATCAATACTTTTTAAGACTAATTGATTTTATGGCATGTCTCGATTTCTAGAAGTCGAGGAAATCGATTACGTATATATATTGACACGCTAGTTTCCATATTTCTCAATATATATTGACAGATTAGACCCAACAATTTAGATTTCCCAAATCATGGCTCATGATTCCTGTATTGCGTATGGTAATCAATCAACTAGTTACCTTAATTAATTTCCTAGAATTAAGACCCATGATATATGCAGCGTGATTTATGATGCAAGATCTATGATGTCATGATTTATGCTTACCATAATTTTCTAGCCGATATATGGATTGGGCCGTTTGAGATAACCAATTAAATACCTTGAATTGTAATGCACGACTTCTGCTATCCCATTGTTGTCTTATCCGTGATCTTAGAGATAAAATGCATAATTTATGAGAGTCATTTCATGCTCTACCGTGTGGATTTCTTTAACAGGATTTGATTCCTTATGTTGAGCAATTTTGTCATGAAAATTATTAAAAATGCAGCATCAAATATGAATGTAGGTATATGTATGTAATGCACATGTCCTAGAGCCTTATTTTGGAAAGTAATAACTGCTAAATTCTTACATATATTCCTAAGACTCAATTTGGCTTTTCTTTCTTCAAAGGCATCTTAACTTTGGACTTTCTTCCTTGATGATCCTGAAATGATATATAACAGAGTTAGTGAACTAATATGGTCTCATCAAAACATAGAGTGTGACATAAGTCAACACTTTCCTTCTCCACGTTCTTCTTCGGACAGTTCCGAACCAAATGATCAGTCGATCCGCATACAAAGCAACCTTGAATTTTCTTCGGACTAGGACACTTGGGTGATATGTGCCCCACTTACCCACAGTTATAGCAAACTCCCTTCTTCTTCAGGCAAACTCCAGCATGGTTCTTCCCACAATTCGAACATGGCTCCCTTCATTTCCTATTATCTTCTGTCTTATTACCCGACTGGGTATTCTCACTCCATTTCTTCTTATTCGGATTACTACCACCACTGCTTCCTCCGTCGTTTGTCTTCTTCTTCTTATCTTGATGAAATCGAGATGCAGCTTCGCTCCCTCCTTCAATAATTAATGCTTTCTCCATCAAAGCCGCGAACGTGTTGATCTTCAACACTGCTACCTTGTTGAATATCCCCAGCTTCAGTCCGTTCTTGAATCTTCTCGCCTTTCTCGCCTCTGTGTCCACCTGATGAGGTGCAAATCTCGCTAACTCATTGAATTTGGCAGTGTATTCTGTTACCGACATGTTCTCCTGCTTAAGTTCTAAGAATTTAACTTCCATCCTGGATTTCATACTCGGCGAGAAGTAGTTCTCAAAGAAAAACTCCTTGAATCTTGTCCACAACACCACCTCTGTACCACCTCTCACTTGGTTTGTCTCCCACCAGTAATTAGTTTCTCTCTTTCATCAGATAAGTTGCAAAAGCCGTCTTTTGCTCTTCCGCCACTCGCGCAATGACGAATCCTTTCTCCATCTCCTTCACCCATGTTTGGGCTTCAATCGGATTCGTGGTTCCCTGAAATTCTGGCAGTCCTACCGCTTTAAAGTCCTTGAAGTTAGCCAATCTATCAGCTGGCTGATTTCTCGCTCTTCCTCTTGCTGGAGCCCTATTTTCCATAGCTTCGGCTATCATATCTATGAAATTCTGCATTGGGTCTGCTTGACCTCCTTCGTTATTTACAGATTGTTCTTCCCGCTGGTTTTAATTTTTTCGTCTAGGCGGCATAATCTGATTTAAATAAAAATCTTACATTAATTCTCTTTCTTTACACAAATTCTTAACATAATAAGAATTCAATACAGAATTGTCATATAATTGCATATTTATTCAAATAGCATATAGTACATAACACATATTACTATTCCTTTTTAAATCATAACAGGATTAACAACATAACTTTACACAAAAAGTTGTAATTCTCCATTCACACATAGTTATTACGGTTAAATTAAACTTACCACACTTATGAGTTCAGAAATTGCCACAATTATACGAGTGTATGAACTTATCCTAGTCGGACCTTTTTGGCGTCCATTCATTTGAGGGTTCAAAACATTTCATATAATTATGAGTCATTAACTTACCATAAGTATGAGTTTTAAGAACACACAAATTAATATTAATCTTATATTCATATAAAAAATAAAGATTTCATTCATACTAACATATTTATATTTACATATGTTCACACATCGTTTTCGATATTACAACACTTAATATCATAATCTTCTACCAAAAGATACTATTACATATATCTAAGTTGTCTACCGACCACTCCCTTCACAAGTCTTCTTCTTGATGGGACACTTGTTGAATCCGTGACCCGTCTGCCCACATGAAAAACACTTCCTCAAATTTAGCTTAGGACAATGCAAAGAAATATGTCTTTCCTGCTTACAGTTGAAGCACACATTTTTCCACATCATACATTCTCCTGCGTGAGTCTTCCCACACTTGCTCTGAGCTTGCTTCTTCTTGAGCTTGACTTTTTCGAATTAGAAACATGCCATTGTCCCTCTTTCTCTTTTTCTTGTCTTTCTGCTGCTTGATTGTCCCTTCAAACGATCCACCACCTTCAGTCTTCATTCTTTCCACCTGTGCCTTGAGCTCGTTCCTTTCTTCAGTCATTTCTTGTAACGCTCGCTCCGTCTTCCACAGTTCCTCCAAGAGAAATGCCTTATTCCGGAGTTCTTGAACTTCTGCAACTAGTTGATCTTGTTCTTCAACTTTAGTCTTATTCTTTAACTCTACCTTAGCTGGCTCAGACTCTGCCTCCCCATCTCCACTCAGATACATCTCGGGATAATCGTCATGATCGCTCCCCAGATTAACTATAGGTTCATCTTCTCCCGCCTTCTCAACCAATTCACTTTGCGCTTGCACCTCGGCTCCTGGCACTGGCATAACAGCCACTAGCATCTCCGCACTCATCTTATCTTCTCCAAACATCCTACAATCAGTTTAAACAACTTGATTAGTACTTCACCAGTACAACATTCCCACACTATGTGTCCACTTATCTCACTATTGATGCACTCCGACAATCCCTCACTTAGAACTCTAAAGGAGTTTTCTTTATCTCACGTATGGTTATAATCCTAGGGTTTTCCCCACCCCACTTAAGGTTTATAACCTATAACTCTTCTACCAACTTGTGACACCTTGGTCACTACAACTTTGATACCAACCTGTGACACCCCCAAATCTGGGTTACCTGACCCCCGAGTTTGGTGTTCACGATCCACAATATAATAACATCTAACTACCCATTTAAATATAAATAGGAATACATAACTCATTAACATAAGTTGTTAATACATAAGACCCAGGTTTGTTAACCTTAAAATTACAAACATACCCCTTAGATAAACAAAAAGGGTTTACAATACATTATAATAATAATACTGTTCATTATACAACTCCAGCATCTTGCCTTTGCCTTTGTTCTTCTTTGATCCACTGGCCTCTTCGTTCCTAGCTAAAATGTTTTATTTATAGCAAGGGTGAGCAACTAGTTTGCCCATGCAAGTTAAAAAACATCTGAAGAAATGTATAACGAATCAATAAGAACAGACTATCTATTTTGATAGAATGAAACCAAAGTTTGGAGAACTTTGAAATAACTGAACAAATTGTTAATCAATAACAAGTCTTCTCGTATTCTAGGCAACGCAATAATTTGATAACGAAAGAGTACAACACTTTCAAAGTTTCTACGATATTCTATTGAATAAACAATAATAAATTCTACGCAATAACAAAGTGGAATGTTTTCCAGATTTATGCTGAGCGATCCATTGGATCTAGAACTTCTACTTTCTCGGGTATCTATCAAAGATTTACTTTGATACATACGCAGGAGTATCAGATAACCATAAAGATTAAATCATACCCCTCTACAAGTATAACAAGTTATCAGCTTTATTATACCCGATATTATGCATAATACTTAACAGTGCGCAATGGCCGAATATACGACCTAAAATGTTCCCTTTATATAAAAGGTTGTTCCTCTTAGTCTCAGAATCAAGATTTGATTTAACAACGAAATTTAATGATTTCAATTTCTATTTACTTATCGATCTAGCTGAAATAATTGGCATCGATCTAGCAATAACAATTGAATTCTCTTTTCGAATTTAGCAAGTTCTAACAAATGTTCGTCTAGCCAGAATAATTAGCTAAGACATTTATCAACATAATTTGACAATAAACATGAATTATCTGTACTGTCAATTCTATCTTCTACGAATATGAATATCCAACAATAATAATTCTACGAATATATATTTTTTGAATCAGTAATTCAATTTGAATTATTAAACATGCACTAACTGCGATTTAATCAACAATAAATCCCTAGTCATGGTATAATTTGCAATAATTATCCACTATAATATTTTCTGAATCAGTAATTCAATTTGAATTATTAAGACCTATATTCAACAATGTCTGTCTCACAATTAGCACAATCATTTATAACACATAACACTATATTTTACAGTCAAACTTCTCCTAGACACATTACCACTTAGCCACATTAGTGTTTATAACCTATATAAACACTTAACAAGTCTAACTAGTTGATGCGATTGGACTTGGTCCATTCTCTGTTGTTACGGTCATCCTATCCGACAATTAACACATTAATTATCAATTAAAATTGGTCTCTAAGCTTCAATATTATTTTAGATAAGTAAAATATAGTTTATAATATTTTTCGGAAGCTTTTAATAGTTTATAAACAATTATTATAATTTATAAAATTTTTCAAACATCGGAATCATTTTTAAACGATTTAATTATCAAATAATCTTATCATTATTAATATTTAATAATATAAAAATATTAATAATATACTTGTCAAAATATTAAAGTTATTATTAATAACTTAAAATATTTTTAAATCATCAATATTCTACTTAAATGATTTTTAAATTAATTAAAATCATTTTTAAATCATCACCATTAATATTTAAATATTAATGAAATTACTATCAAAATATTAAAAGTATTTAATTATAACTTAAAATATCTTTAAATCATTTTCTCATTTTAAATGATTTTAAATCAATAAAACCTTTTTATTCATTTATTTAATATAATAATTAAATAAATCTAATGTCATTAATATTAATTTATTAATAAGAATTCTCCAAAAATATAGAAAATTATATTTTAAAATCCCAAATATTTTCTAACACTTTGTTCTTATTCAAAATGATTTTTAAATCAATAAAATCATTTTATCTTATTTATTTAATTATTAATTAAATAAATCTAATATCATTAATATTAATTTATTAATGAAAATTCTCCAAAAATATTAAAAGTCACATTTTATAACTCAAAATATTTTTAAATACATTATTCTTATTTAAAATGATTTTTCATAATATTAAATCATTTTTCTCTAATTTATTTAATATACTAATTAAATAAATAAAATATCTTTTCTATTCCAAATAATTATAATTATTAAAGAAAAATGTCCCAAATAATTAAAAGTTATTTTTTAGAATTTAAAATGATTTTTAAAATCATTTTTAGTAATTTTTATAATTTATTTTATTTTTAAATAATTTCCAGAAATTTAGAAATTCAAAAATTAAATAAACTGTCGCTAAAGCCCTTTAGCGACACAAAGCGTCGATATTGGTGTTCTTAAGCTCAAGAACACTAACAGCTTCGTGTTTAACATGACATGTTTGACCAGATTAATTGTTCGGTTTAAAATCGTTTCTGGGCTTGATAAAACTTGGATCTTGTAGCTGAAATGTAAGTCTACAATTATCATCTAACATCTTGGTCATAACACAAACCAACAAGTAGATCTGTACATTCAAAATCATTGTTAGACGGTTTCTGGGTTTTCCCAGAAACCCAGCAGTTCGCCTAGGCACTTTCCAGGTCATTTTAATCTAGGTTCTGATAATTGTTTTTGTGGTTTTATGATTCATACATGTAGAACTTATGCCAAGGAACAACGAGATATCCATATCGCAGCCCAACAACATCAAAATCGCCAGATTCAATCTGGCCAAAGGTTGTCAGAAAAACTGCCTCTACCGTTTCGGGTTTTCGAAGCAAAGACTTTAATGCTCAATCGGTCGATTTGACCACTCACTACCCTCGATATGTTGATGATATAAATTATCTAAAACCATGAAATCACAGAACATATAACAGGCTACAAGTATTGTGACGAACGAGATTTTGTAATTTAATTTTAATATTTATTGAATTAAATAAATATTTTCGATGATTTAATTATTAGATTAAATAATTAATTGATGAAATTGTGGTAGATTGATTTAATTATATGTGTTACATTTATTAAATTAATGTGGAGAATTTTATTATCGAAGTATGTGATTATGTGAGCTTATTATATTAAAAGAAATATTTAATAAGCCTAATGTTATTTTAATTAATTTTATTATTAATTAGAGAGTTAATAATTTGACATTATTTATTAATGAGAAATTAATTATGTGACTATGTGAATTTATGAGAATTTATTATATTTTATTTAAAATAAATTAAATAAGATATTGATTTTTTTTATGAAGGAGTGTGACATTAATTAAACTATATGATAAAGTTTTATTAAATTAAATAGTTTTGAAATCTATTAAGCCTAGCCAAACATGGCCTTAGTGAGAGTTATTACCAGCTACCCATGACTGGGTTAACTTACCATTATGCGCGTCAGTTCTCTTTTCCTTTATTATACGTATTCTTTCTATTCATTTTCTAAGTCTGAAAACAGAGAGGGAGAGAGAGTTTGAGAAAATTGTCAGATAAAAATTGTGAGATTTAGAGAAATTGTGTGTGTGTAATCAACAAGTTTTTGTGAAAGAGTCATCTATGATCATCTCTTCTAAATTATACTTTGGGTAATTTCTCTAAACCCAATTTCTATTTCACTCCATTTAGTTTTTATGAAAATGGCTTTCAAGCTTTTGTAAAGTCTCTGTAATTGGGAAAGGGTATGATTATGAGTTTATATATGTGTTAAATGTTACCATATCGTATTTGATTATATATATTGTATAAACCATATCATCTGTTTCATGAAAATACATCGTATATGATTGCTTCAAAATTACAGAGTATGGGTTATGGCCATATTGCCCTTATACGTAACTTTAATATGTCAACCATAAATTTTCTACAAAATTTCCATTTATATGTGATTATGCATGCTAAAACGAACAAAAAAAACTTGAATGGTTTGATTTGGCCTTATAACGAATCCGTAGTATTAAATTCCATGTTTTTGTTCAAAACTTTCAAGAACATCAAGAATAGTACAATTTGCATAATTTAATTATGTGATTAGGTATTTTAATGGGTTAAAATCACTCAATAAATGTTGGGTATTGATTATAGATGAATTCTAACATGTGAGTATGTTTAATTTGGAGAATTAATGATTATATAGTGTTTATTTCGCTGAATTATGTGTTCTTCGCGAACTGGAAATTTAGAATCTGGAGTAAGTAAGCTCATGGCGTCAACTCAAGCTTCGAGACTCAGCACATGCAAAGACTGGACACCAGTAGCAGATAGCCAAGACCCGAAGACAAAAGTGGAAATAGCTTATTTCACTTAGCGAACGGCCTTGAAATGAGTTTTTTAAAATGTTTAAGTCTAGCAATGTGTTATTAACCTATTCTAATGAACATAAAAACTTGTTAGACATATAATGAGGTGTTAAATTAAATTCTTAACACGTCCATAACACAATTACGTGTGAATTGAATGATCGAATGCATAGTTAGCTTATTGTTCGTGAAATCTAATTTTTGACAATAATTGTAGTAATTGACTAAGTATAGTCATGAATTCGAGTTAGACAAAAGAATAAACTTATGATGTTTAATACGTTATAATTGACTGGTATTGTGAACGTAATTGATGTGTAGTATTTAAATCAAAGAACGAGTTTAGTTAAAGTGTAATCTACGCACGAGGCAAGTTTTCTAACCCTACTTGTTATCATTATGGAGTTATTCTCATTATTATTAATCAAGTTCAATTGTTATATTAAAGATTAATTATCTTTTCAAAGCATGATTCTGTTATACAATATTTGTTCTATTGTATACCTATTGAGATTATAATTCATTTAATTATCATTTATTGTTGAACCTTGTTAGACTAGCGAATCCTTATTAATTCAACTAGTATGGTACACCCTGCAAAGGGATTACTTATGCGTTAGCGTTAAGATATTGTGCACAGTATGGTACCAAGGGCTAATCCCCCTAAATACGAGAAAAAGGGTCCATAGTCTTATGACTATTAAAGGTTTCAAGTATAACCCTTGATAACCTAGGATATAGTTCAATGTCTTATGACCCTCAAAAATATTTTGATTCTTGTTATCCACTCTTGATTCAAAAGTTGAGCTTTTATTTCAGAAGTCTTTGATTTATTCACATGTTATTATTTCATTATTATATTGTTATACTTGTGGGCAATCGTGCTCACTCTTGCGTAATAATAACATTGCAGTTAAGAATGAAAGAGCGTATTTAACCTTCCACTAGTAAAGGCAAGGGCAAGCTTAGCAAGTAATGAAGATTGATTATTTATGTGGTTATGTAATGATAATTAGAATTGATGTTACTTAAGACTTATTTGTTTATGTTTTCACACAAATGATTTAAGGTTAGAGTAACCTGGGATTTATTTATTATGTAGTTGATGTAACCCCATAAGGGGAGATTTATTATTATTTCTATCTATTGTATGGTTTGCATTTATTTATGGGTAGATAGATGGATGATGTTTGTACAGTGAACACCAAATCCCGTGGAATCGAAGTACCTGGATTTAAGGGTGTCACAAGTTGGTATCAAAGTTGTAGGTTATAAACCTTAGGTGGGGGGAACAACCTTAGGTAATAGCCTTATAGAAAGAACATAGTGATGGAAAACTCTTATCGACTTCTAGGAAATGAATTTTTGTAATTCATTGAAGATAATAAAAGACTTTATGTGCTTATGTGTTAAATTATGTGCTCACTAGTACGACTTAGTAACTAAAACTCAAAATTTTGTTATCAGGATGTCGGATGTTGGAGGAACTAGTCTAGCAGGGGAGGAGGAACCCCAGTACTTTACAAGATCAAGCGGAGGAGGAGCCCAGAGACATTCATATCGTTAGGGAACAGTTGGTACAGAGGGAGTTATCTCCATTAATCACCGTTGTTGGTCAGGAGCATGAACCTGAGACTGATCCTGAGGAGGATCCTGAGGAGGAATTTGAAGAGGAAGAGGAAGAAGAGGAGTTTCCACATCACTCCATTGATGCTGAGATGTACAACACATTATACGACCGTAACGTGGAGTTATGAGATGAGGTGCAGGATCTGACTGAGCGGGCGATTATTTAGCAGATTAATCTAGAGCAGAAGGAGAGGGAGATTTCAACTCTTCACTCATGACTGGGAAATGTAGAATGGGATTTGGTCCACGAGAAGGGTCAAACCGAAGATATGACCGCAAAAATAGAAAAGTTGAAGAAGGAACTGAAGGAAAGCTCTGAAAGGCTGATCATAGCAGAGGAAGACTGGGTGACAGAGTCACGTCGTCGATCTTCTGAGAAGAGGATGGTCGTGCAAAGAAGGCAAAGCTTAGAGACATACTCTACACACTTAATCATGCAATGGATGAGGCCTGGGATCAAGTTTTGAGGTACCCCATCAAGTTGAAGGACTTCCATCGCATACATCTTTGGATCGCAGGATGATGTCTCGTATCATGGAAGAGGAGCGTAGCAAGGCTATTCATAGCCTTGATGCACGGTGATAGAATTTGTTTAATTATGTGAAAGACTTAATTAGTTTTTATATGTAAATTAGATGTGTTTATGAGCGAAGGAATATTTTAATATTTTAAACTCTGTAGATTCTTTATCTCGGGATAGATGATGTAAATATAAGCCGATGCTATCGTTTGATGTTAAAACTTTTAGTTTGAATGAATATATATCAAGTTGTTTGAGATAATGTGTTAAATGATTATATTAAATTGTTGAGTTAAGTCTTAATTATTTAGAGAATTTAATAGAGATTTAATAATCCGTGTCTTCGATTCTGGGGACAGAATCTTTGTAAGTAGGGAGGAATGTGACGAATGATTTGTTTAAATTGTGATTATGGGGACAAAATCCTTATAAGGAGGGAAGGATGTAATAATCCAGAATTTTAATTATAATTTTAAATATTTATTGAATTATATAAATATTTAATGGATGTGTTTATCGTTGAATATATATTAATTGATTTGATTTGATTAGTTAATTATTTGTTAAATAAATAATTAAGGAGTTAAGAAATTAATTATTATGAAAAAATATTCTAATTTAATTTAATAATTAAGTTAGAGAGTTTATAATGATTAAATGAATTATTATATTTTAATTGAAATTTGTAATTTAAATGTTGTGTTAGTTGATTAACTAAAATTATAATTATAAAGAAAATTATAATTTTGTTGTATTAATTTATATGGTAAATTTATTCAATAAATTGTTATTAGATTTAATTAAGTTAAGTATTAAAACTTAATTGAATAAAGTGTGACAAATAACTATATTATAAAAGAGTTATAAAAATAAGTTAAAGGAGTTTAATTTAGTTTTGCTAAACAAGGCTTAAATATATTAATTCTTTAAATTTTAAAGAGTTTTGTCAAACGAAGCCTTATGGCTTTTGGATTTCTTTTGAATTTTGAATTATAATAATATAAATTAAATAAATAAATATATATATATATATATATATATATATTAATTTGGTAACCGATAACTTATTAGTTTATTAAGTATAGAGTCGGTTTTAGACGTGTTAAAATTGTACGTTGTTTGTGTTTTTATTTTACGTATAGTGTAGTTGGCTTAAGCCTAAGGAAAGAAAAAGTTTTCAGAGAACAAAAGTTACAGAGAAGTTGAGAGAGTCTGAGAGAGAGATAGCAAGAGAGAGTTCATGTGTTTGTTAACAATTGTCTACAATTAGCAAGGATTTTCAAAGCAACAAAATGTATTTTTCCCATAACCTTTATGTTATAATTACGTATATGTGTTAATATGTCTTACATTCTCTGTGTTCTATAATTTCGCTGTGTATAAGGCTTTTATAAAATTCATGTAACCCATATGTATTTGTAATTATTATAACTAACATATATATACATATATATAAGATTGTATGCTGAATTAAGTTTGCAAGAAAAGAATTTGGTTTTATAGTGAATATATGCATGAGCGTGGTTTGTAGGAATATCAAAATCAGTAATTTGTTGTTAGCTAATGGTGAAATTTAACTGTGATTATGTTAATTGGGTAAGAATTAAAGAGAATATAGTTAGAATAAATCAAATTCGTTTATAACTGTGATTACAGTGTTCACTATGTTTAACAAATGTCAACAATGGAGTTTTGGGTTTTAAACTATGGTTTAAAAGATTTAAGTTTTCTGATATTGTTGTTTGATTGCTTTAAATTGGTATACGTATGATGAGTAAATGGTTATGAGTAATTTGTGTAAATGATACGTCTTAATTTAGATGTTAGCAATATTAATTAGTCCAGAATTTAGTTGTTATGTTCTTCGAGTTGGGTTCTATAAGTTTCGGTGCCTTAGCGCCAAAAATCGTGTCCCTACTCAAATTTTCATACTCACCGCCAAAGTCGAGCCAAAGCTCGATTTCGGCCAGTAACACCATGGCTAATGGCCTGGTCCTCACGCCTTCATCTGTGCTCAAGTCACGACCCATAATTCAATTGTGGTGTTTAACGCCGATTTGCGTAAAAGTTCAGGAATAACTTTTGTCTTGCACAAAAGTCTGTAATTGTTATTGGAATGCAATATTATGATTGTTTAACATGTAAATTTGTTATTATGGTGTTATAGTACTATGAATAAACATATAATTAACACTTAAGGAGTGTGTTGTTATTTTTAATGGATGTAATTTGACTATGTGGTTAAAAATCAAACCATACATGAAATAGATACTTAGAGTATTTTTAATGACTAATTGTACCTGATGATATGTGTATAAGAGATTGTGAATTGAATTGTTATGGTTTAGCCTACAAGCAAGACTAGTTTTCTATCTCCACACTTTCGTTGAGCTAGTTTATTTACGATTTTGCAAGTTTACTTATCCTATCTCGATTATATTGAGCAAATAATTCTTGTTTTAACTTGTTTCATTGAGCAAGTTATTGTTTCTAGTTCGATTACATTATGCAAATTTCCAACTCTACACTTTCGTTGAGTTAGTTCTGTTATTACATTGTGCATGTTTTTCTAAACCTAAACTTGTTATTTTAGCATGCAATAATCTTCATTCTGATGAACAAGTTTCATCGTTCAAGTTATTACTTATTATGAATGCTTAATATTCAATTCTAAGAGTTTAATCTAAGTTTAATGTTGTTCACAACAAGATATGATATATTATTCAATGCTTATGCTATTAGATTATTCCAAAAGCATGAACTTAGTATACAATGTTGATTCAATTATAGATTATTCCGTAACATAGAGTTATTACATTTTTATTCAACTAATCCTTAGTTGATGACTGTTGAATTCTAAATTTCCCTTGAAACGTATCCAAACCAAACTTATGTTGGTGCGGACTTGTACTCTAAATACTGAGATGAACAACCCTATTATTAGGGGTTTACGCTTAGCGTTGAAATGTTTGTGCACAATACATTATACAAAGGGTTGATCCCCCTAAGTACGAGGAGTCCCTATAGTCTTATGGCTGTTAAAGTTTAAGTTGAAAGATTACTTATAACTATGGACATGGTTCGTGGTGTTAGGACCCTCAGTTATATTTCAGAATGTTGATAGAACATATTGTTCAATTCTATTGAGCCTATTATTTGACAGTTGTTGTAAAGATGTTATTCATTATTATTTCAAGTAAGCTTTGTTTGTTCACTCTTGCTTATATAACCTTACAGCTAAAGTTGAGAAGGTCGGTGTACCTAGCACAAGTAAGGGAAAGGGAAAGATGAACAAGTATTGAAGACTTGTAATCATGTTGATATTTTATTATCCGACTTTGTTTGAATTATTGTAATGAAGATATTTAATTTTATTCCGTATTTGAATGAGTGTATTTAAAGGTTAGATAACTTGGGAGATTTTTATTAATGTAATCCCTTAATGGGAAGATTTATTATTCAATTTTATTATGATTGGGTAGTTAGATGTGAATGTTTTTATAAAGTGAACACCAAATCCTGAGAGAATGAAGTACCCGGATATGGGGGTGTCACAACGCCTGTAATATGAAACGACAAGTGGTTTGACGTTTGGTAAAGGCAATTACTATTAGCGAATGTGACTCTTAGATGATGACATATGGGCCCCCATAGAATAAACCAAACTTACCACAAACGTCTCATAACAAACTTCTTATTTATATCAAAGATTGAATAAATATTACCACAAATCATTTTATCTTCAATCAACACATATTTAATCTTTCAAAAATTATTCATCATTAATATTATAACTCACAATATTTAATAACCAAATCATTCCCAGGAAAGAGGGGGCTTTCCGATAAGGATTTCTCTCTATTGGTGCGCAATTAGGTGACCAAACCTCTCCTCGACATAACATTCTAGACATCGTCAATATTGCAAATAATAATATGAATAACGTTGTTGTCTCAATTATTGATTTAATAATATAAAATATTATGCATATGATACTATGATAATAATTGAATCAATAATATGAGATACTATACAACAATTACTGTAACAATAATTGAGTATAACTGAGTGGCTTCTTACGTAAGCATCAATAATCAATACCGTATGCTACTATGAAACCACGCGTATTACTGTACTTTTACCACCGGGTATATCAACAGTTAACTGTAAAACTTTCGCAGTTATTTTAATAAAAAGATATTTCTGTCGTATTCTAACTCCGACAATAATTCTGTTGTGGGGTCCACCAATGATTGTGCCATCGTACGAATATTCTCCAATAAAAAGAATATTCCCTGACCAAAAGAATATTTTATAATAACTTGCTTACTTTGCAAAATTTATAAATATTACCCACAACTATAACATTATATCAAATCCACACCATAATATTCAAAATGATATTTAGAGAAAAATAATCTTTATTTATGAAAGTTGGGGTCTTACAACCTCCCCTTCTTATGAAATTTTGTCCTCGAAATTAGGGTACATACATGGTATGTCGAAGAGGTAAGGATACCTTGACTTCATTTCGGATTCTAACTCCCATGTCATTTCCTCAACATCGTGGTTTCTCCACAAAATTTTGACTTGAGGTATAACCTTGGAGCGTAGAATATGATCCAAGATTTTAACAGGTACCTCTTCGTACATTAAATCTTGACTATGGCGCCCCCAAAATAGGTATACATCACCCATCTTGATTCGCCAAATACATGGTACATAATTTAAATACAAACTTCTTTTATACTGATGACGACAAAAGCGTGGTGAGAGTTTTCAAAATGAATAATGTCTCGTAGAGAGTATCAAACTCAAATAAAGTCCTCATTACAATTATTATCACACTATTTTCTTTGAATAGTGAGGACTACTAATGCAAACATACGGACCAGTAACTCCGTTTCCCAGGCTAGTCCCACTCGTTCTCATTTCTGAAGAGAACAATGAAAGTAAAAGGGTGAGCTCAACTAGCTCGGTAAGAAATATTATGACTAAGATAATGCGAGAATAAATTATCGTTAGCCTTCAACATGATGTCAAAGCGATAAAATATAATAAACATCAAGTTTAAGCTGCGGCGGAACAAGCAATCCATTAGAAGAGTCAAGTAGAGCATGATATCTACTATCTTCTATGATTTAAAAAGTTTATCATCAATTTTATCATTTGAGACTCGACAATAAATAAACCACATCATCGAATCATCTCCGCACTACGGGCCGAGGATATTCATGTAATCATCAATGGTCATGATTATAATGAATAATCCCTAGTCATAATCATACCAACAAGCATCCATCGATGCACTATAGGCCGATGAGGATTTTTACCACATCATTTGTAACATTACGGTCATGATTATACCGAATAATCCACGGTCATAATCATACCAATCAATAGATACATCTATGCACGTAAAGCCATATATGACTTTTATCACAATATAAGCATGAGGATGATGACAATGATATAAGAATTCAATTAAAAGAAAGCAAAGGATAAATTTTTAAAGATTTATAATTTAATTTATCTAGAATTCAATAATGTCAAATTATCGACATGATCTTTGCTTTGTGGAGTAAAATTCAAGAATAATATTATATCAAAAATGATTTGGAATGACAAAGAAATCAATTTTTTGTCATGAATAATTCCCGGTGAATAATACCCGAAGTGAATAGTACCCGTGAATAATAGAATAGTACCCGTGAATAGTACTTTATGAATAGTACTGCGTGAATAGTACTTTTGAATAGTGAATAGTTACTTTATGAATATTATTTTTGTGAATAGTACCCGTGAATAGTACTTTATGAATAGTACCATAAAATGAATACTACTCATGGATTACTCGGCATGAAAAGCTTAAAATTTAACAAGAATGTGCAAAAAATATCCTTGTGAAGCGATCTTTAGATGAAGCGCAAAATTTAAGGATATTCCACTAATTTCACGAGTATAGAAATAATACTTTAACAAAATGAGGGTATAATCGAGAATACGAGATGAAATAATATTACTCACATACTACAGAGTATGTAAGACAATATTATTCTTATGAATATTGAAAAATAATATCCCTTACCTCGGAAGAAAATTTGGATCTTTGGAATAGTGAGGTAGTGAGACTTCTCTTCTACTTTTCTCTCTAAAACTTCTCTCTCTATAGCTTCTCTTTCTATAATTGCTCTTGTGAGTCTTAGTGAATCGGTGAGAATGAAAGAAGAATGAGATTCTATTTATCGGAAAACATAGTTTCGATAATTGCACGTTTTGGGGCTTGAAATATTACAGTATAATACCTTAATCTTTTCTTTCATTTTTAATTTAGTCTTGCAAGTATTATCAAACTTGCACCACCTCCCCTAATAGTACATCATGTGAATCAAAAGTACAATCATGTGAATAAATAGTATAATCATGTAAAAAAATTAATTACAGTATAGTACCTTCATCTATACCTCTATTTTCAATTTAGTCATGCAAGTATTATAAATCTTGCACCACCTCCCCTAATAGTACATACATGTGAATCAATAGTACACACATGTGAACAAATAGTTATAAGCATGTGAATTACTAGAAATTAATTTCTCATTTATCTGATTAATTACCCGATTGGTCAATATAACCTCAGGACATCAATTATTATCAAAATAGATGTCGATTTCCACAAACACTAATAATCCCAACATAGTGAAAATATCAATTTCATCTTTAATCAACACGAACTTATTCATCATTAATATTATAACTCACAATATTTAACAACCAGATCATTCCCAGGAAAGAGGGGGATTTTTGATAAGGATATCTCCCTATTGGCGCGAAATTAGGTGACCAAACCTCTCCTTGACAGAACTTTCTAGACATTGTCAATATTGTAAATAATAATATGAATAACTTTGTCGTCTCAATTATTGATTTAATAATATAAGATATCATGCAGATGATATTGTGACAATAATTGAATCAATAATATGAGAGATATTATCGAGGCAGAACTACTATAGTAATAATTGAGTATAATTGAGTGACTTCTCACGTAAGCATCGATAATCAATCTGCAGTGTGCTACTTATGCAACCACGCGTATTCTTTGTACTTTTACCATACGGGTAGTTCAGCAGTTTAACGGTAAAACTTTTCGCCGTTATTTTTATAAAAGATAATTGTGTTTTCTAACTCAATAAATACTTTACATTTATTTCTGATGATTGTCTAATGTAAATGCAGAATATTCCACTGTTAAAGCGAATATTAAATAATCGAATATTTATATAACCACTTGCTTACTTTGCAAAATTTGTAAATAATACCCACAACTATAACATTATATCAAATCCACACCATAATATTCAAAAATATATTTGAGAAAAATTAATCTTTATTCATAAAAGTTGGGGTCTTACAACCTCCCTTCTTATGAAATTTCGTCCTCGAAATTAGGGTGCATACTGGTATGTCGAAGAGGTGAGGATACCTTGACTTCATTTGATTCTAACTCCCGGTCATTTCCTCAACATCGTGGTTTCTCCACAAAACTTTGACTTGAGGTATAACCTTGGGGCGTAGAATATGATCCTTCTTATCAAGATTTTAATAGGTACCTCTTCATACGTTAAATCTTCCGCTATCTCGTCCGGTTCTAATTGATAATGTTGTTCGGGTCTTTCACATATTTACGTAACATAGATATGTGAACAATGTTATGAAAATGAGACATATTTGGCGGAAAGGCGAGTATATAAGCCACAGTTCCTACTCGATCGGGGATTAAAAATGGGCCAATGAATCAAGAATTGAGTTTTCCTCTCTTTCCAAATCTTATAACTCCTTTCCATGGAGCAACACGTAACAACACATGATCTCCAATACTGAATTCCACGTCTTTTCGATGAGATCGGCCATAACTCTTTTGTCGATCTTGTGAGGTTTTTATCGTTGTCGGATCGTTTGAATCTTTTTCCGTAGTCATACGTACCAACTCCGGTCCCAACAACGTTGCTTCACCCACCTCATCCTAGAATACTGGAGAACGACACTTTCTTCCATAGAACGCCTCAAATGGAGCCATGATAATACTTGTTTGATAATTGTTGTTGTAGGAAAACTCCACCAATGGTAAGAACTTGTCCCAACTTCCTTTGAAGTCAAGGACACGGAGTCTTAATAAATCTTTAAGAGTTTGAATAGTCCTCTCTAACTGCCTGTCTGTTTGACGATGATATACCGAACTAAATCGTAAATCCGTGCCCATAGCTTTTTGCAAACTAACCCAAAATCGTGAAGTGAATCTTGGGTATCGATCAGAAACTATGGATACTGGCATACCATGCAATCTTACAATCTCGTTTATGTACATCTGAGTAAGGCGTTCAAGTGTATAAGTTTCTCGTATCGGTAAGAAATGAAAGCGGACTTGGTCGATCTATCAACAATGACCCAAATCGCATCTATGCCTTGAGAAACCTTGGGAAGACCGATACTTGAAATCCATGGTAATGTGCTCCCACTTCCATTCGGAATTTCAAGTGGTTTTTAATGGACCTTTTGGCACTTGATGCTCTGACTTGACTTCGTTGACAAGTTAGACACCTTGAGATAAACCCGCTATCTCTCTCTTCATATTGCTCCACCAAAATGTATGTGAAGATCACGATACATTTTGGTACTCCCGAGATGGATTACAAGCGATGTGTTGTGCGCCTCCATCATGATTTTATACTTCAAGTCGAGAATCGTTAGGAAACACAAAGTCTGGAGTTGACTCGAAGTATTCCTTCTTCATCAATTCTTGCTTCCGGAATAACACCTTCTTGCACTTTCTTCCTCATACGCATCAGCTCCAGGTCTGTAGCTTGAGAAGCTTTAACTTTATCGATTAAAGTCGGTTCTACTCGTATATTCTCCATCATCACATGTATCCCTAGAGTCTTAAACTCTATCTCCATCTTTTGTAAGTCATACACAATGGGTCATTGCGTTGACAATATCGCACTCGTACCCGTATATGATCTTCTTACTCAATCGCGTCACTACTTCGTTCGCTTTTTCGGGATGGTATTGAATGGTATGATCGTAATCTTTCAATAGCTCAAGCCATCGTCGTTCTTTGCATGTTGAGTTCCTTTTGAGTGAAGAAATATTTGAGGCTTTTATGATCCGTATAGATCTCCACCTTCTCTCCATACGGGTAATGCCTCCAAATCTTAAGCGTAAAAATGATAGTACTTGACTCTAGATCATGAGTAGGATAATTCCTCTCATATTCTTTGAGTTGTCGTGAGGCATAGGCTATGACTTTCCCATGTTGCATGAGAACACATCTAACCCTTTGCACGAAGCATCATTGTAGATGACAAATCCCTCAGAGCGGATGGTATTGTCGAGCAGGTCTTTGAAATGAGTCTCCTCTTGAGTTCTTGAAAACTCTTCTCACATTCCTCGCTCAGCCCGAATTTTGTATCTTTTCAAAGTCGAAATTTGAGTTAATGGAGTAGTGATTAGAAAACCCTTCTCTCGAATCTCGATAATAACCAACTAAGCTAAGAGAAAGCTCGTACTTGGTCCTTGACTTAGGTTGCTCCCATCTTTGAATTGCTTCAATCTTTCTGCGGGTCAACAGATATTCCATGATTTGATATCACGTGCCCAAGGAATGCTACTTCCTCAAGCGAGAACTCGCATTTCTTCAACTTGGCATATAACTTATTTTTCACGAAGCTTTTGGAGTATCGACCTCAAGTGTTGCTTTCATGATCTTCACGGCTTTTGGAGTAAATGAGGATGTCATCAATAAAAGCGACCACAAAGTGATCTAAATATTTCTTGAATACTCGGTTCATCATATCCATGAAGGTAGCGGGAGCATTAGTCGATCAAAAGACATGACTAGGAATTCGTAATGCTCGTCGAGTTTACGAAAGTAGTCTTTGGAATGTCATCGGTTTTAATCTTCAATGATGATATCGAAATGAAGATCGATCTTTGAAAAGAATTTGGCGCCTTTACTGGCGGTCAAAACAGATCATCAATACGAGGTAGCGGGTACTATTTTTGATGGTGACATGATTGACTCAGATAATCAATACAAAGTCGCATACTTCCATCTTTCTTCTTCACGAATAGAACATGAGCACCCCGAGGAGCGTCTTAGGGTCGAATGAAAAGCGATGTCTAACAATTCCTGTAGTTGGGTTTTAACTCACGAAGTTCAATAGGAGCCATTCGATATGGGGCTTTGGAAATGGGTTTTGTCTGCAGGGTTCAAGTCGATACCAAACTTCGATTTCACGCTCTCGGGGTAGGCCGGGAAGTTCTTGAGAATCGTCGGAAATTTATTAACAATAGAAATATCATTCAAATATGGCGTATTTTTGTTTAAATCGTGACATGGGCTAAGAAAGCTTGACATCCATTTTTAATAAGCGAATAACTTTATGGCTTGATATGAGTAGTGATTGATTTTAATGGTTTGGTTGCTTGAATTCACATAATAGGTTGATTAGGAATATGAAAGCTATGAACTTATGAAAACAATCAATTTTAGCATGATGAGTAGTTAACGATTAATCCCTAGAATCACATCAAATGCAAGTATTTTTAAGGAGAAAAGATCGACGAGTAACGATGCGATTCTGCGATTTGAATCAAACAAGACTTATAAGCGAGTGGATGTAATGAAGGTTTCTCCCAGCGGAGTTTCAATAGATAAGTCGAAGTCTAATTTCTCAGGAGTCAAATTTAAGCGTTGAGCCAAGTAGGAGAAATAAAGAATGGGTAGAGCCGGTATCAAATAAAGTATAGACTTTCGCTAGAGTTTATGATTAGCTTACCCGTGATCACCTCGTTTGGATTCCTTGCTTTTGGGAGGTTACGACAAAGCGCTCTCCCTTGAACTAGATTTTGTCTTATCTGGGGCGACCTTTGATGCCTCCATCCCATTTGGACTTGACTTGGTGCATGACAAAAATCGGGCTAGGTGACCTTCTCTTCCGTAATTATAACACGCTTTGGATTGCTGTCTGATTCGAGATACGCTTTGGATTTCTGCGTCTGATTTGGTGATATGTCCCCTCCCTCGCATTTGTAACATGATGATTGGTGGTGTCGTTCTCTCCTTCCTTAACAACGGTCTTTGGTCTTTGGCGTCTTTCCATCATTATTGAATCTCCTCTTCTTGAAATTTCCACTTTTATTATCTTGGCCATGATTACCACCAGAAGTGGTTACCATTTACGGCATGTTGATTCCCCTCACGTTTGTTGTCACCGCCCGATGATTGCTACCTTTGGTATTATCATTTTGTCGGTTGCTCTCTCTTGGTTGGGTTGACTCGTTATCGGCGCTCTAATAAGCGAGCCCTATTTACAACATCCGAATACAAACACAGTTTGTGAGAAATTAAGTATTGGCGTATCTCGGGTTTCAAACCTCTTAGAAACATCCAGCGTCATTCTCTCCTCATTATCAACCAAGTGGGATGCAAAGCCGGGACAACTCGGCAAACTTAGCTTCGTCTTTGTTACGGTCATATTATTTTGCTCGACTTGATGAACTCTACCTCCTTCGTGTGACGAATACTTTTGGGAAAGTACTTGTCGTTGAAGCAGTTCTTGGAACTTCTCCCAAGACATCTTGGTCACGGCGAAGTTGAGTCGCTTTCTACCGATTCCCACGATGTAATCTGCCTCTCCTCGTAACATAAAGGTGGCAAAAGGAACCTTTTGCTCCTTGGAGCATCCCAAGACATCAAATATCTTGGTGATCGCTTTATTTACGTCTCGCCTTAAGTGGTTTTGGCTCTCCAATAAACTCCGGTGGTCCCAGCTCCTTGAACTATTTAGCGGTGACCGTCGAGAGTTGCCGGTGTTTCCACACTGCATTTTGAGCAGAGAGCCGCTCTGCGCGATGTTGCATGAATTGCATAAAGCCTCTGAACATCCCATCGTTCATCATTTAATTCGGCGTTGTTGTTTTCTTGAGGATTATTTCCATCGATGCACATTATCGTGAGTATTGATAGTTGGTGACTCAGCGGTCTCATGTGCTTCATTGCTTATCTCAACATTTTGGATGCCATTTTCAAATCTTTGACAAAAAAAAGGGTTAATTGACATGTCACATATTATCCCTATACTCGGTGACCAATTAAATACCAAATAAACTTTAGGTAGGTCATACTAGTGAAGGAATTCCCGTCTCTCCCCTCCTAGTTCTTGTCTCACATCTCGACCGGGATCATATCCTAAGCTTTGATACCAACTGTGATGCCCCAAAATAGGTATACATCACCCATCTTGAGTCGCCAAATATATGGTACATAATTTAAATACAAACTTCTTTTATCTGATCGACAAAAACGAGTGAGAGTTTCAAAACGGATAATGTCTCGTATAGAGTATCCAAACTCAAATAAAGTCCTCATTACAATTATTATCACACTATTTCAGCTTTGAATAGTGAGGACTACTAATCAAACATCGGGTGATCATCACTCGGGTTCCCGAGCTAGTCCCCATTACGTTCTCATTTCTAAAGAGAATAATGAAAGCAAAGAGTGAGCTCAACTAGCCCGGTAAGAAATATTATGACTAAGATAATGCGAGAATAAATTATCGTTAGCCTTCAACAGTGTTAAGCTGATAAAATATAATAAACATCAAGTTTAACTGCAGCGGAACAAGCAATCCATTAGAAGAGTCAAGTAGAGCATGATATCTACTATCTTCTATGATTTAAAAAGTTTATCATCAATTTTATATTTGAGACTCGACAATAAATAAACCACATCATCGAATCATCCACACTACTCTGGGCGAGGATATTCATATAATCATCGATGGTCATGATTATCTTTGAATAATCCTAGTCATAATCATACCAACAATCATCCATCAATGCACTATAGGCCGATGAGGATTTTTACCACATCATTTGTAACATTACGGTCATGATTATCTGAAGAATAATCCACGGTCATAATCATACCAATCAATAATACATCTATGCACGTAAAGCCATATATGACTTTTATCACAATATAAGCATGATGATGATGATGATGATATAAGAATTCAATTAAAAAGAAAGCAAAGGATAAATTTTTAAAGATTTATAATTTAATTTATCCAGAATTCAATAATGTCCAAATTATCAACATGATCTTTGCTTTGTGGAGTAAAATTCAAGAATAATATTATATCAAAAATGATTTGGATGACAAAGAAATCAATTTTTATCATGAATAATTCCCAATTGAATAGTACTTGAGTGAATAGTACTTTATGAATAGTACCCAAGGAAATAGTACTGAATAATATACTAGTATAGTACTTTGTGAATAGTACTTTGTGAATAGTATTTGTGAATAGTACCCCGTGAATAGTACTTTATGAATAGTACTTTATAAATGAATATACTACTACGTAGATAGATACTATACTCGGCATGAAAAGCTTAAAATTTAACAAGAATGTGCGAAAAATATCCTTGTGAAACGATACTAGATGAAGCGCAAATTTTTCAAGGATATTCCACTAATTTTCACGGAGTATAGAAGCAATACTTTAACAAAATGAGGGTATAATCGAGAATACGAGGGCGAAATAATATTACTCACATACTACTACAGTATGTAAGAAATATTATTCTATGAATACTGAAAAAATAATATCCCTTACCTCGAAAGAAGATTGGATCTTTGGAATAGTGAGGTAGTTGAGACTTCTCTTCTACTTTCTCTCTAAAGCTTCTCTCTATAGCTTCTCTTTCTATAATTGCTCTTGTGAGTCTTAGTGAATTGGTGAGAATGAAAGAAGAATGAGCTTCTATTTATAGGAAAACATAGTTTCGATAATTTGCACGTTTTGGGGCTCGAAATATTACGATTATAATACCTTAATCTTTTCTTTCATTTTTAATTTAGTCTCGCAAGTATTATCAAACTTGCACCACCTCCCCTAATAGTACATCATGTGAATCAAAAGTACAATCATGTGAATAAATAGTATAATCATGTGTAAAAAAAATTAATTACGATATAGTACCTTCATCTATACCTCCATTTTAATTTAGTCATGCAAGTATTATCAATCTTGCACCACCTCCCTAATAGTACATGCATGTGAATCAATAGTACACACATGTGAACAAATAGTTATAAGCATGTGAATTACTAGCAATTAATTGCTCATTTATCGATTAATTACCCGATTGGTCGATATAACCTCGGACATCCATTATTATCGAAATAGATGTCGATTTCCACTAACACTAATAATCCCAACATAATGGAAATATCAATTTCATCTTTAATCAACACGAACTTATTCATCATTAATATTATAACTCACAATATTTAACAACCGAGATCATTCCGGGAAGAGGGGCTTTTCGATAAGGATTTCTCCTATTGGCGCCAAATTAGGTGACCAAACCTCTCCTTGTGAGAACTTTCTAGACATTGTCGATATTGCAAATAATAATATGAATAACTTTGTCGTCTCAATTATTGATTTAATAATATAAGATATTATGCGAGATGATATTGTGACAATAATTGAATCAATAATATGAGAGATATTTATCGGCAATTCTTTATAGTAATAATTGAGTATAATTGGTGACTTCTCACGTAAGCATCGATAATCAAATACCGTGTGCTACTTATGCAACCACAGCGTATTCATTGTACTTTTTACCGGGTAGTTCAACGGTTTAACGGTAAAACTTTTTGCCGTTATTTTTTATAAAAGATAATTATATCGTTTTTCTAACTACGATAATACTTAGAATAGGGTCCACACAATGATTGTGTGTCGTAAATCTGAATTCCCTGTTAAAGCGAATATTCCACAGGCCAATCGAATATTAAATAACCACTTGCTTACTTTGCAAAATTTGTAAATAATACCCACAACAATAACATTATATCAAATCCACACCATAATATTCAAAAATTTATTTCGAGAAAAATTAATCTTTATTCATAAAATTTGGGGTCTTACAACCTCCCCTTCTTATGAAATTTCGTCCTCGAAATTAGGGTGCATACTTGGTATGTCGAAGATATGAGGAAACCTTGACTTCATTTCAAATTCTAACTCCCAGGTCATTTCGTCAACATCGTGGTTTCTCCACAAAACTTTGACTTGAGGTATAACCTTGGAGCGTAGAATATGATCCTTCTTATCCAAGATTTTAATAGGTACCTCTTCGTACATTAAATCTTCCGCTATCTCGTCTGGTTCTAACTCAATAATGTTGTTCGGGTCTTTCACATATTTACGTAACATAGATATGTGAACAATGTTATGAAAATGAGACATATTTGGCGGAAAGGCGAGTATATAAGCCACAGTTCCTACTCGATCGGGGATTAAAAATGGGCCAATGAATCAAGAATTGAGTTTTCCTCTCTTTCCAAATCTTATAACTCCTTTCCATGGAGCAACACGTAACAACACATGATCTCCAATACTGAATTCCACGTCTTTTCGATGAGGATCAGCATAACTCTTTTGTCGATCTTGTGAGGTTTTTATACGTTGTCGGATCATTTGAATATTTTCCGTAGTCATACGTACCAACTCCGGTCCCAACAACGTTGCTTCACCCACCTCATCCTAGAATACTGGAGAACGACACTTTCTTCCATAGAACGCCTCAAATGGAGCCATGATAATACTTGTTTGATAATTGTTGTTGTAGGAAAACTCCACCAATGGTAAGAACTTGTCCCAACTTCCTTTGAAGTCAAGGACACGGAGTCTTAATAAATCTTTAAGAGTTTGAATAGTCCTCTAAATTGCACTGTCATTTGACGATGATATACCGAACTAAATCGTAAATCCGTGCCCATAGCTTTTTGCAAACTAACCCAAAATCGTGAAGTGAATCTTGGGTATCGATCAGAAACTATGGATACTGGCATACCATGCAATCTTACAATCTCGTTTATGTACATACGAGTAAGATGTTCAAGTGTATAAGTTTCTCGCATCGGTAAGAAATGAGCAGACTTGGTCAATCTATCAACAATGACCCAAATCGCATCTATGCCTTGAGAAACGTTGGGAAGACCAGTAACAAAATCCATGGTAATGTGCTCCCACTTCCATTCTGGAATTTCAAGTCATTTTAATGGACCTTTTATCACTTGATGCTCCGACTTGACTCGTTGACAAGTTAGACACCTTGAGATAAACCCCGCTATCTCTCTCTTCATATTGCTCCACCAAAATGTATGTCGAAGATCACGATACATTTTGGTACTCCCAGGATGGATTGTAAACTATGTGTTGTGCGCCTCCATCATGATTTTATACTTCAAGTCAGAATCATTAGGAACACAAAGTCTAGAGTTGACTCGATGTATTCATTATTTATCGATTCTTGCTTCTGGAATAACACCTTCTTGCACTTTCTTCCTCATACGCATCAGCTCCATGTCTATAGCTTGATCATCTTTAACTTTATCGATTAAAGTTAGTTCTACTCGTATATTCGCCATCATCACATGGGTCCCTGGAGTCTTTAACTCTATCTCCATCCTTTGTAAGTAATACAAAATGGGCCTGTGCGTTGACAATATCGCACTCTTACACGAAGATGATCTTCTACTCAATGCGTCAGCTAATACGTTCGTTTTTCCACGATAGTATTGAATGGTATGATCATAATCTTTTAATAGCTCAAGCCATCGTCGTTGCCGCATGTTGAGTTCCTTTTGAGTGAAGAAATATTTGAGGCTTTTATGATCCGTATAGATTTCCACCTTCTCTCCATACAGGTAATGCCTCCAAATCTTAAGCGCAAAAATGATAGCTGCCAACTCTAGATCATGAGTAGGATAATTCCTCTTATATTCCTTGAGTTGTCGTGAGGCATAGGCTATGACTTTCCCATGTTGCATAAGAACACATCCTAACCCTTTGCCTGAAGCATCATTGTAGATGACAAATCCCTCCGAGCCAGATGGTATTGTCAGAATAGGTGCTGAAATGAGTCTCCTCTTGAGTTCTTGAAAACTCTTCTCACATTCCTCGCTCCAACCGAACTTTATATCTTTCCGAGTCAGCTGAGTTAATGGAGTAGTGATTCGAGAAAACCCTTCTACGAATCTGCGATTATAACCAGCTAAGCCGAGAAAGCTACGTACTTCGGTCACTGACTTAGGTTGCTCCCATCTTTGAATTGCAGCAATCTTTGTCGGGTCAACAGATATTCCATGATTTGATATCACGTGCCCAAGGAATGCTACTTCCTCAAGCCAGAACTCGCATTTCTTCAACTTGGCATATAACTTATTTTCACGAAGCTTTTGGAGTATCAGCCTCAAGTGTTGTTCATGATCTTCACGGCTTTTGTAATATATGAGGATGTCATCAATAAAGACGACCACAAAGTGATCTAAATATTTCTTGAATACTCGGTTCATCATATCTATGAAGGTAGCAGGAGAATTAGTCAATCCAAAAGACATGACTAAGAATTCGTAATGCTCGTGCCGAGTTCTGAAAGTAGTCTTTGGAATGTCATCAGTTTTAATCTTCAACTGATGATATCCAAAATGAAGATCGATCTTTGAAAAGAATTTGGCGCCTTGCCACTGGTCAAACAGATCATCAATACGAGGTAACGGGTACCTATTTTTTATGGTGACATGATTCAACTCCAGATAGTCAATACAAAGTCGCATATTTCAATCTTTCTTCTTCACAAATAGAACATGAGCACCCCATGGAGATGTACTGGGACGAATGAAACTGATATCTAACAATTCTTGTAGTTGGGTTTTTAACTCATGAAGTTCAATAGGATCCATTCGATATGGGGCTTTGGAAATGGGTTTTGTACCGGTTCAAGGTCGATACCAAACTCGATTTCATGCTCCGGGGGTAGGCCAGGAAGTTATTCGGGGAATACGTCAGGAAATTTATTAACAACAAAAATATCATTCAAATATGACGTATTTTTGTTTAAATCTGTGACACGGGCTAAGAAAGCTTGACATCCATTATTTAATAAACGAATAACTTTATGGCTTGATATGACCGTGATTGATTTTAATGGTTTGGTCGCTTGAATTCACATAATATGTTGATTAGGAATATGAAAGCTAAGAACTTTATGAAAACAATCAATTTTAGAATGAGGAGTAGTTAACCAATTAATCCCTAGAATCACGTCAAATGCAAGTATTTTTAAGGAGAAAAGATCAACAGGTAACGTACGGTTACCGATTTGAATCAAACAAGACTTATCAACAGTGGATGTAATGAAGGTTTCTCCCAACGGAGTTTCAATAGATAAGTCAAAGTCTAATTTCTCCGGAGTCAAATTTAAACGTTGAGCGCAAGTAGGAGAAATAAAAGAATGGGTAGAACCGATATCAAATAAAGTATAGACTTCGCTAGAGTTTATGATTAGCTTACCCGTGATCACCTCATTTGGATTCCTTGCTTTTTGGGAGGTTACGACAAACGCTCTCCCTTGAACTACCGATTTTTTCTTGTCTGGGACGTCCTTTGATTCCTCCATCCCAACTGGACTTGACTTCAGTGCATGACAAAATCGGGCAAAGTGACCTTCTCTTCTGTAATTATAACACGCTTTGGATTACATGCTTCGGACACGCTTTGATTCTGCGTGCGATTTGGTGATATGTCCTCCCTCCGCATTTGTAACAGATGATTGGCTGTCGTTCCCCTTCCTTAACAACAGGTGCTAGTGATGACGTCTTTCCATCATTATTGAATCTGTTCTTCTTGAAATTTCCACTTCTATTATCTTGTCCATGATTTCCACCGAAGTGGTTACCATTTCTGGCATGTTGATTCCCTCCACGTTTGTTGTCACCGCTTCGATGATTGTTACCACTGGTATTATCATTTTGTCGGCTTCTCTCTCTTAGTTGGGTTGACCCATTACCGCGCTCTAATAACTGAGCCCTATTTACAACATCTGAATACAAACACAGTTTGTGAGAAATTAAGTATTGACGTATCTCGGGTTTCAAACCTCTTAGAAACATCCGTGTCATTCTCTCTTCATTATCAACCAAGTGGGACGCAAAACGGGACAACTCGGCAAACTTAGTTTCATCTTTGTTACGCCATATTATTTCGCCTCCAGATTGATGAACTCTACCTCCTTCATGTGACGAATACTTTTGGGAAAGTACTTGTTGTTGAACAGTTCTTGGAACTTCTCCCAAGACATCTTCAGTGCAGCAAGTTGAGTACGCTTTACCGATTCCCACCAGTAAGCTGCCTCTCCTCGTAACATAAAGGTGGCAAAAGGAACATTTTGCTCCTTGGAGCATCCCAAGACATCAAATATCTTGGTGATCTGCTTTATTTATGTCTCCGCCTTAAGTGATTTTGGCTCTCCAATAAGCTCCGGTGGTCCCAGCTCCTTGAACTATTTAGGGGTATCCGTCCGAGAGTTGCCAGTGTTTCCACTTGTATTTTGAACAGGAGCCGCTCTCGTCTGATGTTGCATGAATTTCATAAAGCCTCTGAACATCCCAGCGTTCATCATTTGGTCAGCGTTGTTGTTTTCTTGAGGATTATTTCCATCCTGATGCACATTATCGTGAGTATTGATAGTTGGTGACTCAACGGTCTCATGTGCTTCATTGCTTATCTCAACATTTTCGGATGCCATTTCCAAATACTGACATAAAAATGGTTAATTGACATGTCACATATTATCCCTATACTCTGACTGACCAATTAAATACCAAATAAACTTTAGTAGGTCATACTAGTGAAGGAATTCCCCGTCTCTCCCCTCCTAGTTCTTGTCTCACATCTCAGCCATGGATCATATCCCTAAGCTTTGATACCAACTGTGATGCCCCCAAAATAGTATACATCACCCATCTTGAGTCACCAAATATATGGTACATAATTTAAATACAAACTTCTTTTATACAGTACGACAAAATGTAGCTGAAAGTTTCAAAACGGATAATCTCGAATAGATTATCTAAACTCAAATAAAGTCCTCATTACAATTATTATCTCACTATTTCACTGAATAGCGAGGACTACTAATGCAAACATCTGGACCGTCACTCCGTTCCCCGACTAGTCCCAGCTACGTTCTCATTTCCTAAAGAGAATAATGAAAGCAACAGGGTTAGCTCAACTAGCCCAGTAAGAAATATTATGACTAACATAATGCGGAATAAATTATCGTTAGCCTTCAACAGTGTTAAACTGATAAAATATAATAAACATCAGGTTTAACTGCAGCAGAACAAGCAAACCATTAGAAGTGTCAAGTAGAGCATGATATCTACTATCTTCTATGATTTAAAAAGTTTATCATCAATTTTATCGTTGAGACTCAGCTTAATAAATAAACTACATCATCGAATCATCCCTGCACTACGAGCCAATGATATTCATGTAATCATCAATGGTCATGATTATGCTGAATAATCCCTTGTCATAATCATACCAACAACTGTCCATCAATGCACTATAGGCCAATGAGGATTTTTACCACATAATTTGTAACATTACGGTCATGATTATACCGAATAATCCCTGGTCATAATCATACCAATCAATAATACATCTATGCACGTAAACCACATATGACTTTTATCACAATATAAGCATGATGATGATGACAATGATATAAGAATTCAATTAAAAGAAAGCAAAGGATAAATTTTTAAAGATTATAACGTAATTTATCCAAAATTCAATAATGTCCAAATTGTCAACATGATACTACTTTGTAGAGTAAAATTCAAGAATAATATTGTATCAAAAATGATTTAGACTGCAAAAAAATCATTTTTTATCATGAATAATTCCCCAGGTGAATAGTACTTGAGTGAATAGTACCCCATGAATAGTACTTCGGGAAGAGTACCTCGTAAATAGTACTTTGTGAATAGTACTCGTGAATAGTATTTTATAAATAGTACCCATGAATAGTACTTTATGAATAGTACTTTATGAATAGTACCGTATAAATGAATAGTACTCCGGCATGAAAAGCTTAAAATTTAACAAGAATGTGCAGAAAATATCCTTGTGAAACAATACTAGATGAAGCTCAAATTTGAAGGATATTCCACTAATTTCACGGAGTATAGAAACAATACTTTAACAAAATGAGGGTATAATCAGGAATACGAGACGAAATAATATTACTCATATACTACAGAGTATGTAAGATAATATTATTGGTATGAATACTAAAAAAATAATATCCCGTACCTCAAAAGAAGATTGGATACTGGAATAGTGAGGTAGCAGACTTTTCTTCTACTTTCTCTCTAAAGCTTCTCTCTCTATAGCTTCTCTTTCTATAATTGCTCTTTTGAGTCTTAGTGAATCGGTGAGAATGAAAGAAGAATGAGCTTCTACTTATAGGAAAACATAGTCTCGATAATTGCACGTTTTGGGGCTCGAAATATTACAGTATAATACCTTAATCTTTACTTTTATTTTTAATTTTGTCCTGCAAGTATTATCAAACTTGCACCACCTCCCCTAATAGTACATCATGTGAATCAATAGTACAATCATGTGAATAAATAGTATAATCATGTGAAAAAAATTAATTACAGTATAGTACCATCATCTATACCTCCATTTTTAATTTAGTCATTCAAGTATTATCAATCTTGCACCACCTCCCCTAATAGTACATGCATGTGAATCAATAGTACACACATGTGAACAAATAGTTATAAGCATGTGAATTACTAGCAATTAATTGGTCATCTATCCGATTAATTATTTGATTAGTCAATATAACCTCCAGACATCCATTATTATCGAAATAGATGTCGATTTCCACTAACACAAATAATCCCAACATAATGGAAATATCAATTTCATTTTTAATCAACACGAACTTATTCATCATTAATATTATAACTCATAATATTTAACAACCAGATCATTCCCAGGAAAGAGGGGGCTTTCCGATAAGGATTTCTCCCTATTGGCGCGCAATTAGGTGGCCAAACCTCTCATTGGCAGAACTTTCTAGACATTGTCAATATTGCAAATAATAATATGAATAACTTTGTCGTCTCAATTATTGATTTAATAATATAAGATATTATGCAGATGATATTGTGACAATAATTGAATCAATAATATGAGAGATATTATGCAGCAACTACTGTAGCAATAATTGAGTTTAATTGAGTGACTTCTCACATAAGCATCAATAATCAATATCGTGTGCTACTATGCAACAACGCATAATACTGTACTTTTACCACCGGGTAGTTCAACAGTTTAACAGTAAAACTTTTGTCGTTATATTTATAAAAAGATAATTATGTCGTTTTCTAACTACGACAATACTTCCGTTGTGGGTTCCACCAATGATTGTGCCGTCGTATGAATATTCCCTATTAAAGCGAATATTCCCCGACCAATCAAATATTATATAAACACTTGCTTACTTTGCAAAATTTGTAAATAATACCCACAACTATAACATTATATCAAATCCACACCATAATATTCAAAAATATATTTCAAGAAAAATTAATCTTTATTCATAAAAGTTGGGGTCTTACATTTCCTCTCTTTCCAAATCTTGTAACTCCTTTCCATGGAGCAACACGTAACAACACATGTTCTCCAACATTGAATTATACGTCCATTCGATGAAGATTAACATAACTATTTTGTCAATTTTGTGAGGTCTTTATATGTTGTCGGATCATTTGAATCTTTTACGTAGTCATACGTACCAATTCCGGTCCCAACAACGTTGTTTCACCCACCTCAACCCAGAATAATGGAGAACGACACTTTCTTCCATCAAGGCCTCGAATGGAGCCATGCCGATTCTTGCTTGATAATTGTTGTTGTAGGAGAATTCCACCAATGGCAAGAACTTGTCCCAACTTCCTTTGAAGAAAAGGACACATAGTCTTAATAGATCTTCTAAAGTTTGAATAGTCCTCTCCGACTACCTGTCCATTTGAGATGATATGACAAACTAAATCATAAATCTGTGCCCATAGCTTTTTGCAAACTTACCCAAAACCGTGAAGTGGATCTTGGGTCTTGATCAGAAACTATGGATATTGGCATACCATGTAGTCTTACAATCTTATTTATGTATATACGAGCAAGACGTTCAAGTGTATAAGTTTCTCATATAGGTAAGAAATGAGCAGACTTGGTCAATCTATCAACAATGACACAAATTACATATATGTCTTGAGAAACCTTGGGAAAACCGGTAACGAAATCCATGGTAATGTGCTCCTACTTCCATTCTTGAATTTCAAGTGGTTGCAATGGACCTTTTGGTAGTTGATGTTCTGCCTTGTCTCGTTGACAAGTTAAACACCTTGAGATAAACTATGCGATCTCTCTTTTCATATTGCTCAACCAAAATGTATGTCAAAGATCACGATACATTTTGGTACTCCAAAGATGGATTGCAAATGGTGTGTTCTGTGCCTCCATCATGATCTTCTACTTCAAATCAGAGTCGTTATGAACACAAAGTCTGGAGTTGACTCTAAGTATTCCTTCTTCATCGATTCTTGCTTCCGGAATAGCACCTTCTTGCACTCTCTTCTTCATACGCATCAGCTCTAGGTCTGTAGTTTGAGCAACTTTAACTTTATCGATTAAAGTCGGTTCTACTCGTATATTTGCCATCATCACGTGGGTCCCTGTAGTCTTTATCTCTATCTCCATCCTTTGCAAGTCTTACAAAATGGGCCTTTGCGTTGACAATATCGCACTCGTACCCACATATGATCTTCTACTCAATGTGTTAGCTACCACGTTCGCTTTTCCAAGATGGTATTGAATAGTGTGATTATAATCTTTCAACAGTTCAAGCCAACGTCATTGCCGCATGTTGAGTTCCTTTTGAGTGAAGAAATATTTGAGACTTTTATGATTCGTAAAGATCTCCACCTTCTCCCCATACAGATAATGCCTCCAGATTTTAAGTGTGAAAACGACAGCTGCCAACTCTAGATCATGCGTAGGATATTCTTTGAGTTATCACAAGGCATAGACTATGACTTTCCCATATTGCATGACAACACATCCTAAACCTCTGCCTGAAGCATCGTTGTAGATGACATATCTCTCCGTACCAGATTCTATTGTCAGAGCATGTGCTAAAATGAGTCTCCTCTTGAGTTCTTGAAAACTCTTCTCATATTCCTCGCCCCAAACAAAATTTGTATCTTTTCAAGTTAGCTGAGTTAATGGAGTAGCGATTCGAGAAAATCCTTTCACGAATCTCCGATAATAACCAGCTAAGCCGAGAAAGCTACGTACTTCGGTCACTGACTTAGGTTGATCCCAGCTTTGAATTGCTTCAATCTTTGCCGAGTCAACAGATATTCTATGATTTGATATCACGTGCCCAAGGAATGCTACTTCCCCAAGCCAGAACTCGCATTTCTTCAACTTGGCATATAGTTTGTTTTCACGAAGCTTTTGGAGTATTAGCCTCAAGTGTTGCTCATGATCTTCACGGCTTTTGGAGTATATGAGGATGATATCAATAAAGACAACAACAAAATGATCCAAATATTCCTTGAATACTCGGTTCATCATGCATATCCATGAATGGCCGCAGGAGCGTTAGTCAATCCAAAAGACTTGACTAGGAATTCGTAATGCCCGTACCGAGTTCTGAAAGTAGTCCTGACGTATTCCCTGAAGACTTCATGGCCTACCCCAGAGCGTGAAATCGAATTTTTTATTGACCTGAGTACAAAACCTATTTCTAAAACCCTCAAATAGTTCTTCACCCAAAATGAACGTAACATGTACCGAAGACGTTGCATCAAGCTGTTGAAGATTACGATAATACGATTCAATACCATCCTAGAAAAGCGAACGTGGTAGCTGACGTATTGAGTAGAAGATCGTATGCATTTACGAGTGCGATATTGTTAACACAAAGACTCATTTCATAAGACTGACAAATGATAAAGATAGAGTTAAAGACTCTAGGGACCCATGTGATGATGTCAAATAATACGAGTTGAACCGAATTTAATCAATAAAGTTAAAGCTGCTCAAGCTACAGACCTGGAGCTGATGCGTATGAAGAAGAAAGTGCAAGAAGGTGTTATTCTGAAAGCAAGAATCGATGAAGAAGGAATACTTCGAGTCAACTCTAGACTTTTTGTTCCTAACGATTTTGACTTGAAGTATAAAATCATGATGGAGGTGCACAACACACCGTTTGCAATCCATCCTTAGAGTACCAAAATGTATTCTGAGCTTCGACATACATTTTGGTGGAGCAATATGAAGCGAGAGATAGCGGGGTTTATATCAAGGTGTCTAACTTGTCAACGAGTCAAGGCGAAGCATCAAGTGCCAAAAGGTCCATTGTAACCACTTGAAATTCCAGACTGGAAGTGGGAGCACATTACCATGGATTTCGTTACTGGTCTTCCCAAGGTTTCTCAATTTCTCAAGGCATAGATGTGATTTGGGTCATTGTTGAAAGATTAACCAACTCTGCTCATTTCTTACCAATACGAGAAACTTATACACTTGAACGTCTTGCTAGTATGTACATAAATGAGATTGTAAGATTGCATGGTATGCCAGTATCCATAGTTTCTGATCGAGACCCAAGATTCACTTCACGATTTTGGGTTAGTTTGAAAAAAGCTATGAGCACAGATTTACGATTTAGTTCTAAGATATCATCCTCAAACAGACAAGCGGTTTGAGAGGACTATTCAAACTCTTGAAGATTTATTAAGACTCTGTGTCCTTGACTTCAAAGGAAGTTGGGACAAGTTCTTACCATTGGTGGAGTTTTCCTACAACAACAGTTATCAAGCAAGTATTGGCATGGCTCTATTTGAGGCGTTGTATGGAAGAAAGTATCGTTCTCCAGTATGCTGGGATGAGGTGGGTGAAGCAACGTTGTTGGGACCGGAGTTGGTACGTATGACTACGAAAATGATTCAAACGATTCGACAACGTATAAAAATCTCACAAGATCGACAAAAGAGTTATGTTGATCTTCATCGAAAGGACGTGGAATTCAATATTGGAGATCATGTGTTGTTACGTGTTGCTCCATAGAAAGGAGTTACGAGATTTCGAAAGAGAGGAAAGCTCAATCCTCGATTCATTAGCCCATTTTTAATCCTCGATCGAGTAGGGCTGTGGCCTATAGACTTCGCTTCTTGCCAAGTATGTCTCGTGTTCATAACATTTTTCACATATCTGTGTTACGTAAATATGTGAAAGACCCGAACCACATTATTGAATTAGAACCGGACGAGATAGCAGAAGATTTAACGTATGAGGAGGTACCTATTAAAATCTTGGATAAAAAGGATCATATTCTACGCTCCTAGGTTATACCTCAAGTCAAAGTTTTGTGGAGAAACCACAATGTTGAGGAAATGACCTGGGAGTTAGAATCTGAAATGAAGTCAAGGTATCCTCACCTCTTCGACATAGCAGGTACGCACCCTAATTTTGAGGACAAAATTTCATAAGAAGGGGAGGTTGTAGGACCCCAACTTTTATGAATAAAGATTAATTTTTCTCGAAATATATATTTGAATATTATGGTTTAAATTTGATATAATGTTATAGTTGTGGGTATTATTTACAAATTTTGCAAAGTAAGCAAGTGGTTGTATAATATTCGATTGGTCAGGGAATATTCATTTTAACAGGGAATATTTGTACGACGTCATAATCATTGGTGCACCCCACAACGGAAGTATTGGCATAGTTAGAAAATGACAGAATTATCTTTTTATAAAAATAATAGCGAAAGTTTTACCATTAAACTGTTGAACTACCCAGTGGTAAAATTACAATAATACGCGTGATTGCATAATAGCACAGAGTATTGATTATTGATGCTTACATGAGAAGTCACTCATTTATACTCAATTATTGCTACAGTAATTGCAGCATAATATCACTCATATTATTGATTCAATTATTGTCACAGTATCATCTGCATAATATTTTATATTATTAAATCAATAATTGAGACGACAAAGTTATTCATATTATTATTTACAATATTGACAATGTCTAGAAAGTTCTATCAAGGAGAGGTTTGGTCACCTAATTGCGCGCCAATAGGGAGAAATTCTTATCGGAAAGCCCCCTCTTTCGTGGGAATGATCTGGTTGTTAAATATTGTGAGTTTTAATATTAATGATAAATAAGTTCGTGTTGATTACAGATGAAATTGATATTTCTATTGTGTTGGGATTATTAGTGTTAGTGGAAATCGATATCTATTTCGATAATAATGGATGTCTGGAGGTTATATTGACCAATCGGGTAATTAATCGGATAAATGAGCAATTAATTGCTATTAATTCACACGCTTATAACTATTTGATTCACATGCATGTACTATTAGGGGAGGTGGTGTAAGATTGATAATACTTGCTTGACTAAATTAAAAATAGAGGTATAGATGAAGGTACTATACTCTAATTATTTTATTCACATGATTGTACTATTAATTCACGTGATTTTACTATTGATTCATAAGATGTACTATTAGGGGAGGTGGTGCATGTTTGATAATACTTGCAGGACTAAATTAAAAATGAAATAAAAGATGAAGGTATTATACTGTAATATTTTGAGCCCAAAAACGTGCAATTATCGAAACTATGTTTTCTTATAAATAGAAGCTCTTTCTTCTTTCATTCTCACAAATGCACTAAGACTCACAAGAGCAATTATAGAAAGAGAAGCTATAAAGAGAGAAGCTTTAGTGAAAAAGTAGAAGAGAAGTCTACTACCTCACTATTCTAGTATCCAGTCTTCTTCTGAGGTAAGGGATACTAATTTTTTCAGTATTCATAGGAATAATATTATCTTCCATACTCTGTAGTATGTGAGTAATATTATTTCGTCTCGTATTCCTGATTATACCCTCATTTTGTTAAAGTATTGCTTCTATACTCCGTGAAATTAGTAGAATATCCTTGAAATTTGTGCTTCATCTAGTATCGTTTCACAAGGATATTTTCTGTACATTCTTGTTAAATTTTAAGCATTACATGTCGGAGTACTGTCCATGAGTAGTATTCATTTTTATGGTACTATTCATAAAGTACTATTCACGGGGTACTATTCACAAAGTATTATTCACGGGTACTATTCATGAGTACTATTCACAAAGTACTATTCCTGAATTAGTATTCACGGGGTACTATTCACTAGGGTACTATTCACCCGGGGAATTATTAATGACAAAAATTGATTTTTTTTGCTGTCCAAATCATTTTTGATAAAATATTATTCTTGAATTTTACTACACAAAGCAGTATCATGTTGACAATTTGGACATTATTTAATTCTTGATAAATTAAGTTATAATCTTTAAAAATTTATCCTTTGCTTTCTTTTAATTAAATTCTTATATCATTGTCATCATCCTCATGCTTATATTGTGATAAAAGTCATATGTGGCTTACGTGCATAGATGTACTATTGATTGGTATGATTATGACCATGGATTATTCGGTATAATCATAACCGTAATGTTACAAATAATGTGGTAAAAATCCTCATTGGCCTGTAGTGCATAAATGGACTGTTGTTGGTATGATTATGACCATGGATTATTCGGTATAACATGACCATTGAAGATTACATGAATATCCTTGGCCTGTAATGCAGGGATGATTTAATGATGTAGTTTATTTATTAAGTTGAGTCTCAGCGATAAAATTGATGATAAACTTTTTAAATCATAGAAGATAGTAGATATCATGCTCTACTTGACTCTTCTAATGAATTACTTGTTCCGTTGTAGTTAAACTTTATATTTATTATATTTTATTAGTTTCACACTGTTGAAGGCTAACGATAATTTATTCTGCATTATCTTAGTCACAATATTTCTTACTGGGCTAGTTGAGCTCACCCGTTTTCTTTTATTGTTCTCTTCAGGAAATGAGAACATAACTGGGACTAGTCAGGGAACGGAGTGACGGTTCAGATGTTTGCATTAGTAGTTCTCACTATTCAGTGAAATAGTGTGATAATAATTATAATAAGAACTTTATTTGAGTTTGGATACTCTCTACGAGACATTATCCGTTTTGAAACTCTCAGCTACATTTTGTCGTACTGTATAAAAGAAGTTTGTATTTAAATTTTTTACCATGTATTTGGAGACTCAAGATGGGTGATGTATACCTATTTTGGGGGCATCACAATGCAGCTGTGCAGTCCCTAAGCCTAACCAGAGCGCAGCTACGCCAGCTTGCTGTGAAGTCTGCCTATTATATTTGTGATCTGAGATTTGATGCATGCGTGTGTTGTTGTCTTAATCTGTAATACATGTCCAAATATAGTATTCAAAGTGTCAATAAGCATGCTAACGATAGAATCATATATTTGATAAGTGTTTATCACTTTCAAACATTAAGTCAAAAGATGAATATGAACTATGTTATTTGATTTCATAGTGTATTACAAACAGATTTTTTTGTATTATGTGTATGTAAGGTACCTGATGACGTACGTATGGGATTATAAGACTAAGTTTGACTCTTATGTGTGCGTTTAAACTTACATATCATGTATGAGTATTGAACATACATAACTAATGAATATCCTATACGTGTAACTATGTTATAATAGGATTCAAAAAGTGTTGATAGGCTATACTTTAGTAAACTATGCTTGAGGTAAGTTTTCTAACTTACACGACTTTGAATATTGTGCAAGTATCTAGACCTTATCTCTTTGATGCAAGTTCCTAACCCTATTCTTTATGAAGCATTATTTAAGCTCATGTTATTATTGGTTGTACAAGTAATCCATTGAAAGTATGATTCATGTCCTATGACTTAATGCTTCGTAGTTTAAGATAAAGTTGTTACATTCTTCAAACTTTGATTTCGAGCTTTGAACTTATAAATGTTCTTATATACTCTAAAAAAGCGGTCCATGCCATTTCATTCGGCTAGACCTAAATCCTGAATTTGAAAGCTATCCAAACCAATCGAATTGGTGCGGTCTCTTATAATTGACTGAGATGAACAACCTTCCTTGAAGGGGAAACTATACAATTTTCGGAAGACTGACGTGCGCATATGAGTAAGATTAAATGTTATGCATAACGTAGGGTACTTTAGGTTGATCACCTGTTGTACTTTTTTTTTTGGATTATCAAAATATTACTCTTAATTCTAGTAGAACTTCATAGTTCTTAGTGACTGCTCAGTATTCATTATTTTGAAATCTCGAAATGATTAAGCGTTAAATCTTATTGATATATTTCTGTCCTTAGCGACTATTGTTGAGAACCATCTGTGAGAGCCCCAAATCCGGGTCCCAAATCACCACGGATCCGGTACAATCATTCTATAACTATTGCAGAAGATATAAACATAAATTGTTTATACATTAAACTTTACACATTTTTCCCCATGGTCGAGTAATCTTAACTTATACACAATTCATAACCTATCTAACATACAATGTTATTATCATACAATACTATTACATTTTTAGCTACACACGTAAACTAAAGCTGGAACTTTCTTTAACCTTTCCTTATATCCAACGCATTCGCCTTAATCTGCAATGTTTTATCATGATATAGCAAGGGTGAGCATGAAGGTTGCCCAACAAGTTTAAGTTCAATAATTTAACGATATATCATGATTGAAAGAATCTGAATAATAAGCTGGCTATAATTCAACAATATAGTTGTGAATTAGCACGAACAAACTTTTAACTGAACAAGTATTAAACATGAACAAATATATCTGGACCGAATGGTAATGAAGGTGATCAGCCTTTCATACCTGACTTATACATGCAATATATACATAATACAATTCTATAATGGCAATCAACAATGATTATCCATAAGCATATCTGAATGAAACAACTCTAAGTTGAGTTAAGTAAAACTTGCCTGAACCATTGATTATCGTTACGCAAATTATCTAGCATTGTTTGAAGACGTAATATATAAATAATATTGATATACAAATTACAATAATATCATCATAGTATTTAAAATAACCTAAACACATTATCACATAAGCCTATCAGTCTATAACACACATAAGACCTAACCTCAAGTCAAACTTTTGTGATCCGAGTCGAAGTTAAGCAAAATTCTAACATCCCCGGCGAGGCCTAATGGACAAAATTTTGAGTTTAAGTTCAATTAAACTTTGTCTAAACACTTAACCATTATCTAAGATAATTTATTAATGATTCAAATATTTTCATAAGTTCGTAATAATTTTTAAATAATTATTATCATTTATCATGAATTTTAAACATTAAACTCGTATTTATATAATATAAATACCACAATATTCTATTATCATTAATATCTATTTCTTATCAAATATTAATGAAATACATGTCATAATATTATCATATATTTATAATATCACAAAGTATTTTTAATACTTTAAAATTACCTTTATATGATTTTTAAACAATTAAATTCATTATCCGATAATTGCTATTAATATTAAAATATTAATATTTTCATGAAAAAATACCAAAAGTTATATTTTATAACTTAAAATATTTTTATAACACTTAAATCATTTTTATATGATTTATAAAACATTGATTCTATTTTTCCATAATTTATTTAATATATTTATTAAATAAAATAATTACCATTAATATTAATAAATTAATGAAATTCACACAAAATATTAAAAGTCACTTAAAATATTTTCTTTTTATATCAGTAATATAATTTTTCATGATTTTTCATGTATTAAAATCATTTTCAATAATTTATTTAATATTATAATTAAATAAATTAAATACCATTTATATTCCAAAAATATTAAATATTTATGAAATATAGTTAAAATAATTAAAAACTATATTTCAGACTTTAAAATAATTTTTCGGAATTTATTTTGTATTTTTAATATTTAAAAACCAATTTTTTCAATTTATTTAATTAAAATAATCATTTTCGGAAATTAATAATTAATAAAATGGCCCTATAGCAACATAACCGTCGCTATAAGTGTTCTTGATGTTCTTGAGTCCCAACCAAGAAATCATGTCAGTGTTAAAGGTACTAAGTTTGACCAATTGTAATTCTTTGATCCATAAGTTTCTAGGTTGTGAATTATTCTAATGTTATAATACTAATGTAGTACTACAACCTTAAGCAAAGTTCAAGTTCAAAACATATAATCACAGAGAGATCTAAGCCATCCAACTTGATGTCAGACCTATTCTTCAATTTCTGGGTTTTCCAGAAATTGAAGAACAGTCGAGGTATCTATTTTGAAGCTTTAAATCGTAGCTTTCTGAGCTTGGTTTATGTGATATAATGGTTCGCTCGTGTAGAACACATGTCAGAGTGCACACATATAACATCATAACATAATAACATCATTACCCCGGAAAAGATTAAAATTTGGTCAACTCTTCTTGAACGGACTCGAGTTCTTAAAAACTGGGTTTTCCAGATTTCTTCATAATCTTGTGGTCAACGCTACTTTGACCCTTATTAAATTTGATTCAGTATAATATCTAAGTGATATAAAGGCTTTACTTTGTAGTACTGATACCAGACTACAAGTCCACAAAACAAACATGACTAAATAACCTGTCATTTGCAAGATTAGAGTCATTGAAAAGTTTGTCAGAGATTTATGGGTATTCTGGGCTACCCAGAATTTGTTTTTCGTGTATGGTCAACGAGGTTTGACCGCTCCAATCTCTCAATCTATTCATGATCTGGCCGTATTTCTAGTTTCAGATCAGAGTCTACATGACATAGAACATATTTATAACATAAAACAACAAGTATCAAAAACAGAGAATGATTTACAGGCCCTGACATTTGCTTGTCAGACGACTCATGAAGGTTCAAGAACAGTTTCTAAAAACTTGATTTTTGTACATCTACATGATATGGATCCATGATCCAACATCCCAGATCATTAAAAAGACACCCTATTACACAACTTTAAACAACAACTAACATCAAACAACATAGATCACATAATTTCTAAAAAATTTAGGGTTTATACCTCTTTAACCTTTGATCTTTGATTTCTGACTTTGATTCTGATATTGGAAAGCTAATAGGCTAACTTAGCTTTGATTCTCATTCTCTCTCACTCTTAGTCCCGAAAATGAAGAGAGAGAGGGCTTGGAGAAAATGAAAATTAAAGTAAATATTTTCTTTCTCTTAATCTATTTATTTGATACAAATGCAATGTATTTAACTTATATTGCAGCTGATTTGGGAGAGATATGGCACATGCTAGGTTTGGGGTTAGTCACCCACCAATTATGTTGGCAAGATATGCAAGTTTCCTCCAATAATGCACAAAAGGGCACTTCAGACATTTAGCATACAAATTTAATGGCAAACATGTCATATGCCCTAACCCTTGGGGTTTAGGGTTTGAACCCTTAGGGTTTGAACCTTTAAGGTTTAGGGTTTGAACCTTTAAGTTTTAAAATAAATTCTAGAATTCCCAAATTAGGTTTCCAAATTAGAAAATTAATATTTTCTAAATTATAATTAGAATTTTCTAATTATATTAAAATTTCCTAATCATAATTTAAATCTTGTTAATTAGTATTAGTATTTCCTAATAAAAATTGTTAATTTAGTAATTAGGGTCAAAATCACGCATTAGGGTTTACAACCCAAAAATTAGGGTTTCCAATAAAAAAATAATTTTCTAATTTAGAAATTAGATTTCGTAATTTAGATTAGAGTTTTCTAATTAATTATAACTTGAAAATTAGGATTAATGTTTCCTAATTAAAATTAAAATTATTAAATTAACAATTAGGTTTTCCCCAATTATAAATTAGGGTTTTAAATCCAGAAATTAGGGTTTTCTAAATCAATTAGGGTTTCCAGTAAATCATTAGGGTTTTCCCTAATTAGGTTATATTTAATAACGTTAAACCTTATATTACCATCTGCATTCCCAAATTAGGGTTTTCAATATTCGAATTAGGTTTCGAATTCTCAGAACCGAAATTAGGGTTTCAGAACCAGTTTCTAGGGTTTCTTATAAGTCGCAATGGTTTTCTAACCGAACATTGACGTTCCTAATATATACCTAGGGTTGGTAATAGATATCATTTATCTGGTCAACCCTTGACCCTTAACCACATACTTAACACATAAATGACCATACTCAAAGAACATATACACGTATACCCTTAATCCTGAATAATTCACCTAAATACTTCAAAGAATTTTGAAATCCTCAAAATTCCTTCTCAAAAATACCAAACGCATACACATATTTTCTGTCTAGGTTCTAATATTGAACCTTAAATTGATTAATTAAAATTTTAATAATTTTCTAAATTCTCGGGTTGTCACATTCACCCCTTCTTCTAAAAATTTCACCCCCGAAATTTACCTTACACCTTAGACCATACACCTTGAACTATTCACCATTCATTCACATCATCACATGCTACTCGATACCTTCTTTACCAGAATTAAAATTTTGAAATTGTGCTGAGGGGTTAAATAGACTATTTTCTATCATTTTTGCAAAGGTTATATAGAAATTCATCCGCTAATCGTCATAACTTACGGTCATAGTGGGTAATTAACCCTGTATGCCCTGTACTTATTAAGTTCTGCTGGTTGAATCTGTTTCTCGTTTATGCCATAGGCACAAAAATTTTACCTCAGTCTTATCGGATTCCGCACCAAAACATTTTGGTTCGGGAAATTTCTTTCAATGAACACATAGAGTTTTCATAACATTAGTCTAGCTGAATCGAATAGCGTAGACTCATATCAATAGTTCAATTCGATCGAATTATTTAGGTGTAGCCAAACCTCGTTAGCAAATTAAAATTTTTGAAAATATTATTGAGAATGACGTCATGATGTCGTACTGTATTAACAGTTCATTTGAGGATGTCGTCGTTATATGAATTTGTCATAACACATCATACAATAGTGGAACATCGACTTTAGATCAAATTCACACTAAGTATTTCTGTATTTACAACTCCATCAACTTTTTATCATCTCTACACCAGGTTACATGGTACATGAGTGATAAATAAAATATATTTTGATATTTTATATCATTTGCGTCTAGCTGAAATAAGTAGCATAGACTATACTTTAAACCGTTTCAAAAATAATTACGAGTCTACATAATTTTTTTTTCAAAAGCACATAGTGTGTATGTAGCTTGATGTTAAAATTTCGAAGTCTAGCATAGCTATGAGTTTTGGAAAGCTTATGTCTCCAATAATAATCATTTGCTTAATCAATCTATCGGTTCTTATTATCCTTAATATTCCATTTACACACAATTGTACCCAGTTCGTCAAACCATACTTATGAGTTAATGAACTTGCCACAATCATATGAGTTTAAGAACTTGTCCTAGTCAGACCTTTGGCGTCCATTCGCTGAGGGGTTCATAAACATATCATATAACTATGAATCAAGAATGTCACATAACTATGAGTTTTAAGAACTTGTACTTCAGCTTATATTCTCTACCTATAACCTATCAATCTGTTATACACATTAGAAAGGAATCACCCTCTTAACATGCATATTGCAAATAGCGCGACACAACATTTCAATGATTATCATCGTCAGAACTAAGTGGTTTTTACACCAAGTACAATTCCCCGCCCATACAAGGAATCATACAACTCAGCTGCTGACATGAGTCCTTAATTGAAATCCCCACCTAATCTTAACTCCCTTCTCAATACGAATTTCATTCAACTTGTATTCATAATCTGTACCAATTTATAGTACAACTGACACTCAACAACCTTGCTGTAAACTGTTCAATCATTAGATTGATTCTTCTCCTTGCTATTACCTTATCAGATCACGGGGTGATCTCATCATATATATTACGATTCATTTCTATATTATGATCGTTTTGTTTTACGATCTCCTATCACTGTAATTTTAGTCTTTTAGACTCTATCTATTCATCACTATTGTTCAACTTTATTATCAGAGTTAGAAAACTCTGTATCTTATAACTCGCCGAGATTTGTCTTTGAATCTTACCGAATAAATAACTATATTTGAGTTAGTACTTATCATAATCATTGCGGTTATTAGTCTCAGGTATTCATACCTAAGGTTTATAACCTACAACTTTGATACCAATTGTGAGAGCCCCAAATCTGGGTCCCAAATCACCACGGATCCGGTATAATCATTCTATAACTATTGCGGAAGATATAAACATAAATTATTTATACATTAAACTTTGCACATTTTCCCCCAAGGTCGATTAACCTTAACTTATACACAATTCATAAACTATCTAACATACAATGTTATTATCATACAATACTATTACATTATTAGCTGCACACGTAAACTAAAGCTGGAACTGTCTTTAACCTTTCCTTGTATCCAACGCATTCGCCTTAATCTGCAATGTTTTATCATGATATAGCAAGGGTGAGCATGAAGGTTGCCCAGCAAGTTTAAGTTCAATAATTTAACTATATATCATGATTGAAAGAATCTGAATAATAAGCTGGCTATAATTCAATAATATAGTTGTGAATTAGCACGAACAAACTTTTAACTGAACAAGTATTAAAAATGAACAAATATATCTAGACCGAATGGTAATGAAGGTGATCAGCATTTTATACCTGACTTATACATGCAATATGTACAAAGTATAATTCTACAATGGAAATCAACAATGATTATCCATAAGCATGTCTGAATGAAACAACTCTAAGTAGAGTTAAGTAAAACTTGCCTGAACCGTGGATTATCGTTACGCAAATTATCTAGCTTTGTCTAAAGACCTAATATATAAATAATATCGATATACAAATTAGAATAATATCATCACAGTATTTAAAATAACCTAAACACATTATCACATAAGCCTATCAGTCTATAACACACATAAGACCTAACCTCAAGTCAAACTTTGACAGTTTGAGTAGAGTTCGGCAAATATCTAACATCCCGACGGTCTATTCGGACAAAATTTTGAGTTTAATTTCAATTAAACTCTGTCTAAACACTTAACCATTATCTAAGATAATTTATTAATAGTCCAAATATTTTTCATAAGTTCGTAATAATTTTCAGATAATTATTATCATTTATCATGAATTTTCAATCATTAAACTCGTATTTATATAATATAAATACCACAATATTCTATTATCATTAATATCTATTTATTATCAAATATTAATGAAATACATGTCATAATATTATAATATATTTATAATATCACAAAGTATTTTTAATACTTCAAAATTACCTTTATATGATTTTTAAACAATTAAATTTATTATCCTAAGATAATTGCTATTAATACTAAAATATTAATATTTTCATGACAAAATACCAAAAGTTATATTTTATAACTTAAAATATTTTTATAACACTTAAATCATTTTATATGAATTATAAAATATTAAGTGTATTTTTCCATAATTTATTTAATATATTTATTAAATAAACTAATTATCATTAATATTAATTAATTAATGAAATTCATCTCAAAAAATATTAAAAGTCACTTAAAATATTTTCTTTACCATAATATAATTTTTCATGATTTTTATGTATTAAAATCATTTTTAAATAATTTATTTAATATTATAATTAAAAAAATTAAATACCTTTAATATTCCAAAAATATTAAATATTTATGAAATATACTCAAAATAATTATAAACTATTTTTTAGACTTTAAAATAATTTTTCATAATTTATTTATATTTTTAATAATTAAAAACCATTTTTTTCAATTTATCTAATTAAAATAATCATTTTCGAAAATTAATAAATAATAAAATGGCCCTATAGCAACAGAACCGTCGCTATAGGTGTTCTTAATGTTCTTGAGTCCTAACCCAAAAATCATGTCAGTATTAAAGGTACTATGTTTGACCGATTGTAATTCTTTGATCCATAAGTTTCTGGATTGTGAATTATTCTAATGTTATAGTACTAATGTAGTACTACAACCTTAAGCAAAGTTCAAGTCCAAAACATATAATCACAGAGAGATCTAAGCCATCCAACTTGATGTCAGACCTGTTCTTCAATTTCTGGGTTTTCCAGAAATTGAAGAACAGTCGTGGTATCTATTTTGAAGCTTTAAATTAAATCTTAGCTTTCTGGGCTTGGTTTATGTGATATAATGGTTCGATCGTGTAGAACACATGTCAGAGTGCACGCATATAACATCATAACATAATAACATCATTACCCCAGAAAGATTAAGGTTGGTCAAACTACTGTCAGACTCGAGTTCTTAAGAAATCTGGGTTTTCCAGATTTCTTCATAATCTTGTGGTCAACGCTACTTTGACCCTTATTAAATTTGATTCAGTATAATATCTAAGTGATATAAAGGTTTTACTTTGTAAAATCGATACGCATTACAAGTCCACAAAACAAACATGACTAAATAACACGTGGGTTGCAAGATTAGAGTCGTTGAAAAGCATCGAGATTTATGGGTGATGCGAAATTCGCCTTGAATTTTTTTTTTCGATGTACGGTCAACGAGGTTTGACCGCTCCAATCTCTCAATCTATTCATGATCTGGCCGTATTTCTAGTTTCAGATCAGAGTCTACATGACATAGAACATATTTATAACATAAAACAACAAGTATCAAAAATAGAGAAGGATTTACAGGCCCTGACATTTGCTTGTCAGACGACTCATGAAGGTTCAAGAATAGTTTCTAAAAACTTGATTTTTGTACATCTACATGATATGGATCCATGATCCAACAACCCAGATCATTAAAAGACACCCTATTACACAACTTTAAACAACAACTAACATCAAACAACATAGATCACATAATTTCCAAAAATTTAGGGTTTATACCTCTTTAACCTTTGATCTTTGATTTCTGACTTTGATTCTGATATTGGAAAGCTAATAGGCTAACTTAGCTTTGATTCTCACTCTCTCTCACTCTTAGTCTCGAAAATGAAGAGAGAGGGGCATTGAGAAAATGAAAATTAAAGTAAACATTTTGTCTCTCTTAATCTATTTATTTAATACAAATGCAATGTATTTAACTGATATTGCAGCTGATTTGGGAGAGATATGGCAATGCTAGGCTTAGGGTTGGTCACCCACCTATTATGTTGGCAAGATATGCAAGTTTTCTCCAATAATGCACAAAAGGACACTTTGGACATTTAGCATACAAATTTGATGGCAAACATGTCATATGCCTTAACCCTTAGGGTTTAGGGTTTTAACCCTTAGGGTTTAGGGTTAATTTGAACCTTTAGGATTTAGGGTTTGAACCCTTAGGTTTTAAAATAAATTCTAGAATTTCCAAATTAGGTTTCCAAAATAGAAAATTAATATTTCTAAATTAGAATTAGAATTTTCTAATTATATAATTTTTCCTAATCATAATTTAAATCTTGCTAATTAGGATTAGTATTTCCTAATTAAAATTGCTAATTTAGTAATTGGGGTCAAAATCATGCATTAGGGTTTACAACCCAAAAATTAGGGTTTCTAATAAAAAAAATAATTTTCTAATTTAGAAATTAGATTTCGTAATTTAGATTAGAGTTTTCTAATTAATTATAACTTGAAAATTAGGATTTATGTTTCATAATTAACATTAAAATTATTAAATTAACAATTAAGTTTTTCCTAATTATAAATTAGGGTTTCAAATCCAGAAATTAGGATTTTCTAAATCAATTAGGGTTTCCAGTAAATCTTTAGGATTTTCCCTAATTAGGTTATATTTAATAACGTTAAACCTTCTACTAACATTTGCATTCCCAAATTAGGGTTTTTAATATTCGAATTAGGGTTTCAATTTCCCAGAACCGAAATTAGGGTTTCAGAACCGGTTTCTAGAGTTTCTTATAATTCGCTAGGGTTTTCTAACCGAACATGGACGTTCTTAATATATACCTAAGGTTTGTCACAGATATCGTTTATCTGGTCAACCCTTGACCCTTGACCCTTAACCACATACTGAACACATAAATGACCATACTCACAGAACATATTCACGTATACCCTTAATCCTGAATAATTCACCTAAATACTTCACAGAATTTTGAAATCCTCAAAATTCCTACTCAAAAATATCAAACGCATATACTTATTTTCTGTCTAGGTTCTAATATTGAACCTTAAATCGATTAATTAAAATTTTAAAAATTTTCTAAATTCTCGGGTTGTCACATCATCGATACTTCTTGTTATCCTTGAACTATCATTTATTGTTGTACTCTTGAGATTTTAAAACTATATTGAACACCTTTATTGCTATGTTACTTGCTGGGCAAACTTGTTGCTCATTCTTGCTTTCCCTAAAAACATTTCAGTAAAGGCACAACAAGGCGGATCCTCGAGCACGTATAAGGGCAATGGAAAAGCTATTGAGTAGCTTCATATTTATATGAGGATATTATATTAATGTAAAGACATAAATTGTGTTATGTAATAGTTTTGTCTTAGCGATGTTTAAGTGTGTTTAAGGTATGTAAGAGATGTTAAAGTTGCGAAACCTTGGGACATGAATGATTATATTAAATAAATGTAATCTATTCTGTTAATTCCATTGTGTGAGACGTTATTTAGTTATTAGATATGTAGCACGTGGTGAACCGAATTTGAGACGCGAGTGGTCCGAATTTGTGGGCGTCACAGGTTGGTATCAAAGTCGTAATTATAAACATTAGGAGCGAGAGTCCTTATATTATAACTTAGGAGAACTTAGAAGATAGGAAGGGATGAAACTCATGTAGAGTTTTCCTAGAGAGAGACTTAGTGTGTTATGGAATATAATTTCATTCTATACAATGAACTTATGTTTTATTTAACATTCTAATGGAGTTGTTGTTTGCTTGTCTTGTGTTTGTGGTTGTAGGATGACAGACATGGGAGTACCTAGTAGAGTGGCGGAGGAGAAGCCCCAAGATATACATGTTATATATGAGGCATCCCTAGTTGCTGAGCATGTGCAGGCTGTTCCACCGTCCGAGTTTGACAACGAGGACGAGATAGAGGTAGAGTCTGATCTAAAGGAGGAGCCTATGGAGGACGAACCTATGGAGGGTGAGCCTATGGAGAACTCTGATGAGGCTACCTTAGAGGAACAGATGTTGGGAGAGTACGAGGAGCGGATTCTAGGGTAAGACTGCAGAGTCCAGGAACTAAAGGCTGAGGCTCGAGAGAGGGAGTCTGGGTTCTTGAAACTGAGGGACGAGGACCACTAGAGCAAGTTACCGATGCAAGAGTTGGAGGTAGAGATTACCCATCGTGAGGAGGCAGGGATCCAGATGGGGACTCTGTTTCACAGGTCGATGTCTCAGAATGTAGAGTTGGCAAGAAAGCTGGAAGAGATTGAGTAGAGAGAATTGAGCAAGAAGATGGAAAATGTGACGCCCCCAAAATAGGTATACATCACCCATCTTAAGTCGCCAGATACATGGTACAGAATTCAAATACAACTTAATAATACAATTGTTGTGTACAATACGACAAAACATAAACTGTGAGTTTGAATACAAATATTGTCTACTAGAGAGTATACAAACTCAAAAGGAGTCCTCATTACAATTGTACTCTAGGACCATCACTCCGTTCCCCGACTCGTCCCAGCTATATTCTCATTTCCTGAAGAGAACAGTGAAAGAAAGGGTGAGCTCAACTAGCCCAGTAAGAAATTACCCATGCACTACGGCCAAGGATATTCTTTAGTATCACGACCACAAATTATACATTCAATACGGCTAAAGATAATCGTGTTTTCATCAACGGTCCCGATCATGCCATAAAAAATTCATCTTTGACTACTACCAAAGAGAATCTATAGTCATAATCATACCAAAACTCGTCCATCAATGCACTACGGGCCAATGAGGACTTTTTTTCACATCATTTGTAACATTACGGTTATGATTACAATCGAATAATCCTCGGTCATAATCATACCAAGTCCATCTATGCACCACTGAGCCACAGATGACTTTCAATAAAATATAAACATGAGGATGATGACAATGATATAAGAATTCAATAAAACAAGTTCAAGAATTAATTTATCCAGAATCAATAACGCCCAAATCGACAACATGATATTGCTTTGTAGAGTAAAATTAAAGAATGCTCGGAAGAATATTTCCATGAAAAGATACTGGATGAAGCACAAATATCAAGGATATTCCACTAATTTCATGGAGTATAGATGTCAAAGTTTTAACCAACTGAGTATAATAAAGAATGGAATAACAAAAGAAATCAACATGCATGCGATAGATCGCACAAAAAGTTATTCCAACAGAATAATAAATAACGGAACCAAAGTCCCACGTAAAACGCATGCATGTGATATTCCAAAGAATAATAAAGAATGGAACCAGTCCGGCAGAAATGTATGTACAGGATATTCCAACAAAATAATAAAGACCGGAAACCGAGTTAAGTAACGTAAAATGCATGCATGTGATATTCCAATAGAATAATAAAGATTGGAACCAGTCCCGTAAAACACATGCATGTGATATTCCAACAAAATAATAAAGATCGGAACCAGTCCCGGCGTAAAACGCATGCATGTGATATTCCAACAAAGATAATAAAGACTAGAACCGGTGTTCTACAGTAAAACACACGAGATAGGATATTCCAATGTAATAATAAAGACTGGAACCAGTCCCGGCAGAAAAAACACACGTATGTGATATTCCAAAGAATAATAAAGATTGGAATAATGGAAGAATTTCACCAAGTATAGGGTAGCAGCGTGATCATGAGTTTTTCCAACGTAATAATAAATAATGGAATAATGTAAGTTCTCTTCATGAATACAAAAGAAATAACACCCCTTACATTAGTAGGAGATTGAATCTCGCAAGAGTGTAGAAGCAGAATACTCTTCTTCTTTCTCTCTTTTCTCTATACTACTCTCTCTCTATAGCTTGAATGAATTCATGAAAATAATGAAGAACTAGGCCTATATTTGTAGAAGATTTCTAGCTTTAGCACTTGCAATGTGAAAAGGAAAGCCATTGACTTAATCGGTGATGTGAAAAGAAAAGTGGTTTGACGCCTGTAATGTGAAACGAGAATTGGTTCGACGCTTGTAATGTGAAATGGCAAGTGGTTTGACGTCTGGTAAAGCTAATTACTATTGGCGAAAGAGACTATTAGATGATAACATATGGGCCCCCATAGAATAACCAAATTTTCCACAAACGTCTCATAATAGACTCTTTATATACATCAAGGATTGAATAAATATTACCACAAATCATTTTATTTTAATCAACACATATTTAATCTTTCAATAATTATTAATCAGTAATATTATAACTTGTCGTCTCAATTATTGATTTAATAATATAACATATTATACTGAGATGATATTGTGTCAATAATTGAATCAATAATATAAGAGATATGATGCAAAGAATTATCAGAAAGCAATATTTGAGTATAACCGAGTGACTTCTCACGTAAGCATCAATAATCAATCTAAAGTGCTATAATGCAACCACGCCAGACATTCTTGTACTTTTACTACCGGGTAGTTCAGCGTTTTTAACGGTAACACCTCCGCCAAGTTATTTTTATAGATGAGATAATTTTGTCATTTTCTAACTACGACAATACTTGGTTGTGGGGTCCACTAATGATTGTGTCGTAAATGCGAATATTCCCCGACAAAAAAGAATATTCACACCAAAAACGAATATTTTATAACAACTTGCGTACTTTGCAAAATTTATAAATATTACCCACAACTATAACATTATATCAAATCAACACCATAATATTCAAAAAAATATTTCGAGAAATTTAAATCTTTATTCATAAAATTTGGGGTCTCACAATCTCCCCTCCTTATGAAATTTCGCCCTCGAAATTTACGTACGTACCTGGTATGCCAAACAAGTGAGGATACCTTGAGTTCACTTCAAATTCTAACTCTTGAGGTATAACATTTGAGCGTAGAATATGATCCTTCTTATCCAAGATGTTAACATGTATATCCTCATACGTTAATTCCTCTGCTATCTTATCCGGTTCTAAATTAATAATGTGGTTCGGATCGTCCACATATTTATGTAACATCTATACGAAAAAAACGTTCTGAACACGTAACATACTTGGCGGTAAAACAAGTCTATAGGCCACAATTCCTACTTCATCGAGAATTTCAAATGGGCCAATTAAATTGAGGGTTGAGATTTCCTCTCTTAGTCTATTCTTGCTTTTAGAATAACGCCCTCTTGAACCTTCTTCTTCACATTCATCAGCTCTGAGTATGTAGCTTGAGCGACTTTAACTTTATCGATTAAAGTCGATTCTAATCGTATATTCGTTATCTTCACGTGGGTTCATATATTCGCACTTGTAATCACATACGATTTTCTACTCAACACGTCAGCTACCATGTTCGCACTTTCACGATGATATTGCATGGTACGATCGTAATCTTCAATAGCTCGAGCCAACATCTTTGGCGCATGTTACGTTCATTTTAAGTAAAGAAATATTTGAGGGTTTTAGAAATGGGTTTTGTACTGGGGTCAATACAAAATTCGATTTCACGCTCTAGGGTAGGCTAAGAAGTCTTTTAGAATACGTCAGGAAATTTATTAAAAATAGAAATATCATTCAAAACTGTGACTCTAATCCAAGACTTGGATAACACGTTACATTGATACCTATAAACTTGTCATCGTCATTCATAACGTCTCCTACGGAAAGTCTGGTTTCGGTGCATTCCACACAAGGAAGTCAACAACGACAGGATAAGGGCTCTTTACTTTTGGCTTGATATGACAATGATTGACATTAGTTGTTTGGTTTCTTGAATTCGCATAATAGGTTGGTTAGGATTATGAAAGCTAACAACCTTACGAAAAGCATGATGAGTAGTTAACCAATCGATTCCTAAAATCGTATCAAAGGCAAGTATTTTTCAAAGAGACAAGATCGACACGTAACGTGAAATTGTTGATTTGAACAAGATTTATAAATAGTGGAGGAAACTAAGGTTTCTCTCAACTGAGTTTTAACAGATATATCAAAGTCTAACTTCTCCGGAGTAAACTTCAAATATTGAACACAACTAGGTGAAAAAAAAGAGTAAGTAGAACCGGTATCTAACACGGTATAGACTTCACAAGAGTTTATGACTAACATACCCGTGATAATTTTATTCAGGTTCCTTGTCACGAAAAAAACGCTCTCTTAAACTACCGGCTTTGACTTTTCTGTGACGGCCTTTGGTGCCTCCATCCTAGCTGGACTTATCTTCGGTGAACGACAAAATTGGGATAAGTGACCTTCTCTTCCACAATTATAACATGCTTTGGACGGCATCGCGCATTTTGGACTTATGTGTCCCTCTCCTCCGCATTTGAAGCATATGATAGGTGGTCGTTCTCCTTCCTTAACAACAGGTGCTGGTTCTGACGTCTTTCCATCATTGTTGAATCTCCTCTTCTAGAAATGTCTATTCTTATTGTTTTGACCATGATTACCACCGAAGTGGTTACCATTTCTGGCATGTTGATTCCTCCATGCTTATTATCACCGCTTTGATAAATTTGTTATCACCCCAGATTATCATTTTGTCTTTTGCTCTCTTTTGGTTGCATAGACTCGATATCGCGCTCCACTAACTGAGCCCTATTTACAACATCTGAATATAAACACAGTTTATGAGAAATAAGATATTGACGTATCTCCGGCTTCAAACCTCTTAAAAATATTCGTGTCATTCTCTCTTCATTATCAACCAAGTGGGACGCAAATCGGGACAACTTGGAAAACTTTTCTTCGTACTGCGACACAGTCATATTATTTTGTTCCAACTTGATGAACTCCACCTCCTTCATGTGACGAATACTTTCGGGAAAGTACTCGTCGTTGAATAGTTCTTAGAACTTCTCCCAAGACATTTTCAGTGATGCAGGTTGAGTACACTTTACCGATTCCCACCAGTAATCTGCCTCTCCTTGCAACATAAAGGTGGCAAAGGGAACCTTTTTCTCCTCGGAGCATCCCAAGACATAAAATATCTTCATAATCTACTTTATCCATGCTTCCGCCTTAAGTGGTTTTGGCTCTCCAATAAACTCCGGTGGTCCCAGCTCCTTGAACTGTTTAGCGGTGACCGTCTGAGAGTTTTCAGTGTTTCCACCTACATTTTGGACAGGAGCCGCTCTCGCCTGCTGTTGCATGAATTCCATAAAGCCTCTGAACATTCGATCATTCATCAATTGGTCTGTGTTGTTGTTTGCATGAGGATTGTCGCCTTCCTGATGCACATTATCCTGATTATTGATATGTGGTGAATCAATAGTCGCCTGTGCTCCATTGCTATTCTCAACATTCTTGGATGTGATTTTCAGATACTGCCACAAAACAAAGGTTAATTGACATGTAACATATTATCCCTAAATTCTGACCGACCAATTAAATACCACATAAACTTAGGTAGGTCATACTAGCGAAGGAATTCCCCGTCTCTCCCCTCCTAGTACTATTCTCACATCTTAGCCAGGGATCATATCCCTGAGCTTTGATACCAACTGTGACGCCCCCAAAATAGGTATACATCACCCATCTTGAGTAGCCAAATACATGGTACAGAATTCGAATACAACTTAATAATACAATTGTCGTGTATAATACGACAAAACATAAACTGTGAGTTTGAATACAAATATTGTCTACTAGAGAGTATACAAACTCAAAAGGAGTCCTCATTAAAATTAGTATCACACTATATCACAGAATAGTGAGGACTACTAATGCACCATCTAGGATCATCACTCCGTTCCCTGACTCATCCCAGCTATATTCTCATTTCCTGAAGAGAACAGTGAAAAAAAGGGTGAGCTCAACTAGCCCAGTAAGAAATATTATGACTAAGATAATGCAGAATAATTTATCATTAGCCTTCAACAGTGTTAAACTGATAAAATATAACAAACATCAACTTTAACTGCAACGGAACAAGCAATCCTTTAAAAGAGTCAAGTAGAGAATAAAATCTACTATCTTTTATGATTTAAAAAGTTTTTCATCACTTTTATCGCTGGGACTCAGCTTAATAAATAGTCCACATCACCGAATCACCCCTGCACTACGGCCAAGGATATTCTTTAGTATCACGACCACAAATTATCCATGCACTACATTAAAGATAATCATGTTTTTCATCAGCGGTCTTGATCATGCCATAAAACAATTCATCTTCGCACTCACGACTAAGAGAATCCATAGCCATAATCATACCAAAGCTGCGCCCATCAATGCACTACGGGCCAATGAGGACTTTTTCCACATCATTTGTAACATTACGGTCATTATTATTACCGGAATAATCCTCGGTCATAATCATACCAAGTCCATCTATGCACTACAAAAGCGCGAGATGACTTTCAATAAAATATAAACATGAGGATGATGACAATGATATAACAATTCAATAAAACAAGTTCAAGAATTAATTTATCCAGAATCAATAACGTCTAAAATCAATATGATCATCGCTTTGTAGAGTAAAATTCAAGAATGCTCGTAAGAATATTTCCATGAAAAGATCTTTGGATGAAGCGCAAATATAAAGGATATTCCACTAATTTCATGGAGTATATAAGTCAAAGTTTTAACCAACTGAGTATAATAAAGAATGGAATAACAAAAGAAATCATCATGCATGCGATAGACCGCACAGGTAGGTTATTCCAATAGAATAATAAATAACAGAACCAAGTCCGGCGTAAAACGCACAGACAGGATATTCCAACAGAATAATAAAGATTGGAACCATGTCCGGCATAAAATGCACAAACAGCATATTCCAACAGAATAATAAATAACGGAACCAGGTCCAACGTAAAATGCACAGACAGGATATTCCAATGAATAATAAATAATGGAACCAGTCCCACAGAAACGCATGCATGCACGGTGATATTCCAACAAAATAATAAAGATCGAACTGTGTCCCGGTAGAAACGCATACGCATGTGATATTCCAACAAAGATAATAAAGACTAGAACCGGAGTTCACAGTAAAACACATGAGATAGGATATTCCAATGGAATAATAAAAAGATCGGAACCGGTCGGTGTAAAACACACATGCATGTGATATTCCAATGAGAATAATAAAGATGGAATAATGTAAGAATTTCACCAAGTATAGGGTAGCCCAGCAGCGTACAAAAGTTTTTCCAATGTAATAATAAATAATGGAATAACAGAAGTTCTCTTCATGAATACAAAAGAAATAACACCCCTTACATTAGTAGGAGATTGAATACTGAAGTAGTGTAGTAATAGAATATTCTTCTTCTTTCTCTCTTATTCTCTCTATACTTTATCTTTCTATAGCTTGAATGAATTCGTGAAAAATAATGAAGAACTAGGCCTCTATTTATAGAAGATTTCTAGCTTAGCACTTGCAATGTGAAAAGGCAAGCGGCTTGACGACTGATGATGTGAAAAGAAAAGTGGTTTGATGCCTGTAATGTGAAACAACAAGTGGTTTGACGCCTGTAATGTGAAACACCAAGTGGTTTGATGTGACGCCCCCAAAATTAGGTATACATCACCCATCTTGAGTCGCCAGATACATGGTACAGAATTCAAATACAACTTACTAATACAACTGTCGTGTACAATACGATAAAACATAAACTGTGAGTTTGAATACAAATATTATCTACTACAGATTATAAAAACTCAAAAGGAGTCCACATTACAATTATTATCATACTATTTCACAGAATACTGAGGACTACTAATGCTATCCTCTGGACCATCACTCCGAGTTCCCCGACTCGTCCCAGCTATATTCTCATTTCCTGAAGAGAAGAGTGAAAGAAAGGGTGAGCTCAACAAGCCCAGTAAGAAATATTATGACTAAGATAATGTAGAATAAATTATCATTAGCCTCCAACAATGTTAAACTCATAAAATACAATAGACATCAAGTTTAACTGCAGTGGAACAAGCAATCCATTAAAAGAGTCAAGTAGAGAATAGAATCTACTATCTTTTATGATTTAAAAAGTTTTTCATCACTTTTATCGTTGAGACTCAGCTCAATAAATAATCCACATCATTAAATCATCCCTGCACTACAAGCCAAGGATATTCTTTAGTATCACGACCATGAATTATCCATGCACTACGGGCCAAAGATAATCGTGTTTTCATCAACGGTCCTGATCATGCCATAAAATAATTCATCTTTGCTCACTTGGCCGAAAAGAATCCATAGCCATAATCATACCAAAAACTGTCCATCAATGCACTACGGGCCAATGAGGACTTTTAATTTCACATCATTTGTAACATTACGGTCATGATTATACCGAATAATCCCTGGTCATAATCATACCAAGTCCATCTATGCACTACAGGCCATAGATGACTTTCAACATAACACAAACATGAAGATGATGACAATGATATAAGAATTCAATTAAACAAGTTCAAGAATTAATTTGTCCAAGAACCAATAACGTCCAAATTATCAACATGATACTTCTTTGGAGAATAAAATTCAAGAATGCTCAGAAGAATATTTCCATGAAAAATACTGGATGAAGCGCAAATATCAAGGATATTCCACTAATTTCATGGAGTATATTAGTCAAAATTTTAATCAACTGAGTATAATACCGAATGGAATAACAAAGGATATCACCATGCATGCGCGTACTTTGCATGATGCGGTTATTCAATTCCAAGAATAATAATAACGGAACCAGGTCAGGTGAAATTCACACCGACAGGATTTTCCAACAGAATAATAAATACGGAATAAGAAATGATGGAACTAGGTCTGGCGTATAGCACAGGCAGGATATTCCGACAGAATAATAAAGACGGAATAATATAAATGGAACCAGTCTGGCGTATAGCACAGACAGGATATTCGACAGAATAATAAAGACAAAATAATAGAAGAATGTCACCAAGTACAGGGTAGACCGCGTATACAGGTTATTCCAACAGAATAATAAGAATTGGAATAACAATAGTTCTCTTCATGAATAAGAAAGAATAACACTCCTTACGAGTATAACAAATAATATTCCCTACCTTAAGAAGAAGAGTACTGGATATATAAGTAGTGAAGTAGCAGAATACTTTCTTCTTTCTCTCTATAGTTTATCTCTCTAGAGTTTCAGTGAATTCGTAAGAAAATAATGAATGAATGAGCTTCTATTTATAGAAAAATGGAATGCATAGTAACTAACTCATGAACGGTCGAGATTGATTTACTTTAATCTGACGGTCCATATTTAAAGAAAAATCTTTTAAATAAAATATAATATATTCTATTTATATAAAAAGATTTTTACTATGCAAACACTACGCGGGCACTATGCAAACACTATGCATAATAAAATATAATATATTCTATTTATAGAATAACTTTAATAAAGTTTTCTGTTTAATATATAAAAAGATTTTACTATGCAAAATACTATGCATAATAGAATATAATATATTCTATTTATAGAATAACTTTAATAAAGTATTCATTTTTTATATAAAAGATGTTTCTATTTTATTACGTTAATAATACTGAATAAAACAAAACTTCTAAATCAACAATAATTGAATCAAATAATGTGAGATACTATGCAAAGAACTATTGTAGCAATAATTGAACAAAACCGAGTGACTTCTCACATAAATATTAATAATCAATACTGCGGTGCTACTATGCAACAACGCGTATTCATGTACTTTTTACTATCGAGTAGTTCAACATGTATCAAGCGGTAAAACTTCCCGTAGTTATTTTCAATAAAATATTTTTGTCGTTTTTTCAATCAAATAATAATTCCGTTTATTAGGTCCACCAATGATTGTGCCGTCGTACAAATATTTCCTGTCTAAAACGAATATTCCCCGACCAATCGAATATAATATGACAACTTGCATACTTTGCAAAATTTATAAATATTACCCACAACTATAACATTATCTCAAATTCACACCATAATATAAAAAAAATTATTTCGAGAAAATTAATTCTTTATTCATAAAATCTGGGGTTTCACAATCTCCCTTCATTTCAGATTCTAACTCTTGAGGTATAACCCTTGAGTGTTGGATACGATTCTTCTTATCCAAGATTTTAACACGATATCTCGTACGTTAAATCATCCGCTATCTCGTCCGATTCTAAATTAATAATGTGGTTCGAGTCATCCACATATTTACGTAACATTGATACGTTAAAAACGTTATGAGCACGCGACATACTTGGCGGTAAAACGAGTCTATAAGCCACAGTCCCTACTCAATCGAGGATTTCAAATGGGCCAATTAAATCGAGGGTTGAGATTTTCTCTCTTCAGCAACTCTTGCTTCTAGAATATCATTCTCTTGAACCTTCTTCTTCACATTCTTCAGATTCGGGTATATAGCTTGAGCGTCATTAACTTTATCGATTAAAGTCAATTTTACTCGTATATTCGTTATCTTCACGTGGGTCCCTAGAGTCTTTAACTCTATCTTCATTATTTGTAAGTTGTACGAAATGGGCCTTTGTGTTAACAACATCTCACTCGTAAACGTATACGATCTTCTACTCAACGCGTCAGCTACCACGTTCGCTTTCCCACGATGGTATTGAATGGTACGATCGTAATCTTTAATAGCTTGAGCCAGCGTATTTGGCGCATGTTACGTTCGTTTTAAGTAAAGAAATATTTGAGGGTTTTAGAAATGGGTTTTGTACTGTGGTCAATACAAAATTCGATTTCACGCTCTAGGGGTAGGCTAGGAAGTCTTCATGAATACGTCAAGAAAATTATTAACGATAGAAATATCATTCAAAACTGTTACTCTCATCCGAGACTTGGATAGTACGTCACATTGATACCAACTGTGACTTCTATCCCTTAACCTAGATAGCACCTCACAATGATACCTATCAACTTGTCATCGTCATTCACGACGTCGCCTACAGAAAGTCTGGCTTCGATGTATTCCACACCAGGAAGTCATCAGGAAAAGGATCGGGGCTCTTTACTTATGGCTTGATATGACAATGATTGAATTTAGTGATTTGGTTGCTTGAATTCGCATAATAGGTTGGTTAGGAATATAAAAGCTAACAACCTTACGAAAAACATGATGAGTAGTTAACCAGTCGTTTCAAAAAAAAACACATCAAAGGCAAGTATTTTCAAAGAGATAAGATCGACAGGTAACGTGAAAGTGTCGATTTGAATCAAACAAGATTTATAAACAGTGGAGGTAACGAAGGTTTCTCCCAATGGAGTTTCAATAGATAAATCAAAGTTTAACTTCTCCGGAGTTAAGTACCAACATTGAACACAACTAGGTGAAATAAAAGAGTGAGTAGAACCGGTATCTAACACGGTATAGACTTCGTAAGAGCTTATGATTAACTTACCCATGATAATTTTATTCAGGTTCCTCGTCACGAGAAAAAAAATGCTCTCTCTTAAACTACCGGCTTTGGCTTATCTGGGACATCCTTTGGCATCACTATCCCAATTGGACTTGACTTCACCATACGACAAAATCGAGCTAGGTGACCTTCTCTTCCGCAATTAAAACACGCGTTGGATTGTTGCGTACAGTTTGGACGGATGTGTCCCTCTTGTCTGCATTTGAAACATACGACCGATGGGCGTTCTTCTTCCTTTGAAACGGGTGCTGGTGCCGACGTCTTCACGTCATTGTTGAACCTTCTCTTCTTAAAATGTCCATTCTTATTATCTTGGCCATGATTACTACCATTCTTGGCATGATAATATCCCCCACGATGGTTATCGTTGTTCCGAATACCATTGCCACCGATATGATTATTATCGTGTTGTTGGTCGTTGCCTTTTGGTTGTGCTGACTTATTATCGCACTCCAATAACTGAGCCCTATTCACAACATCTGAATATAAACAAAGTTTGTGAGAAATGAGGTATTAACGTATATCGGGTTTCAAACCTCGCAAAAACATTCGCGTTATTCGCTCCTCATTATCGACCAAATGGGATGCAAACTGCGATAACTCCGCAAACTTAGCCTCGTATTGCGACACGGTCATATTGTTTTGCTCCAGCTTGATAAATTCTACCTCCTTCATGTGACGAATACTTTCAGGAAAGTACTTGTCGTTGAATAATTCTTAGAGCTTCTCCCAAGACATCTTGGGCGCATCAGGCTGGGTACGTTTTACAGATTCCCACCAATGATCTCCTTCTTCATGCGACATAAAGGTGGCGAATGGAACCTTTTGCTCCTCTGAGCATTCCAAGACATCAAATATCTTGGTAATCTGCTTTATCCATGTCTCCGCCTTAAATGGTTCTGGCTTTCCCAAAAAATCTTGTGGTCCTAGCTCCTTGAACTGCTTAGCGGTGACCAACCGTGGGTTACCATTATTTCCACCTGCATTATGGACAGGAGCTGCCTTCGCCCGTTGTTACATGAATTGCTCTTTAAACTGCTTAGCGGTGACCGTCCGATAGTTATCAGTATTTCTACCTGCATTTTGGACAGGAGCTGCCTTCGCCTGTTGTTGCATAAATTTCATAAAACCTCTGACCATCCCATCATTCACCATTTCATCGATGTTATTGTTTTCATGAGGAGTATTGTCCTCTGGTTGCACATTATCCTGATTATTGATCTGTGGAGACTCAACGGTCTCCTGTGCTCCATTGATAATCTCAACATTTTCGGATGCCATTTTCAAATACTGCCACAAAATAAGGGTTAATTAACATATCACATATTATCCCTATACTATGACCGACCAATTAAATACCAAATAAATGTAGGTAGGTCATACTAGCGAAGGAATTCCCCGTCTCTCCCCTCCTAGTTCTTGTCTCGCATCTCAGCCAGGGATCATATCCCTAAGCTTTGATACCAACTGTGACGCCCCCAAAATTAGGTATACATCACCCATCTTGAGTCGCCAGATACATGGTACAGAATTCAAATATAACTTATTAATACAACTGTTGTGTACAATACGACAAAACATAAACTGTGAGTTTAAATACAAATATTATCTACTAGAGATTATACAAACTCAAAAAGGGTCCACATTACAATTATTTTCACACTATTTCACAGAATAGTGAGGACTACTAACGCTATCCTCTAGACCATCACTCCGTTCCCCGACTCGTCCCAGCTATATTCTCATTTCCTGAAGAGAACAGTGAAAGAAAGGGTGAGCTCAACTAGACCAGTAAGAAATATTATGACTAAGATAATGCAGGATAAATTATCATTAGCCTCCAACAATGTTAAACTCATAAAATACAATAGACATCAAGTTTAACTGCAGCGGAACAAGCAATCCATTAAAAGAGTCAAGTAGAGAATAGAATCTACTATCTTTTATGATTTAAAAAGTTTTTCATCACTTTTATCGCTGAGACTCAGCTCAATAAATAATCCACATCATTAAATCATCCCTGCACTACAGGCCAATGATAATCTTTAGTATCACGACCACGAATTATCCATGCACTACGGGCCAAAGATAATCATGTTTTCATCAACGGTCCTGATCATGCCATAAAACAATTCATCTTTGCTCCCTTGGCCGAAAAGAATCCATAGCCATAATCATACCAAAAACTGTCCATCAATGCGCTACGGGCCAATGAGGACTTTTAATTTCACATCATTTGTAACATTACGGTCATGATTATACCGAATAATCCCTGGTCATAATCATACCAAGTCCATCTATGCACTACAGGCCACAGATGACTTTCAACATAACATAAACATGAGGATGATGACAATGATATAAGAATTCAATTAAACAAGTTCAAGAATTAATCTGTCCAGGAACCAATAATGTCCAAATTGTCAACATAATACTTCTTTGTAGAATAAAATTCAAGAATGCTCAGAAGAATATTTCCATGAAAAATACTGGATGAAGCGCAAATATCAAGGATATTCCACTAATTTCATGGAGTATAGAAGTCAAAATTTTAATCAACTAAGTATAATACCGAATGGAATAACAAAAGATATCACCATGCATGCGGTAGATTGATAGGCGGTTATTCAATAGAATAATAATAACGGAAACTGGTCGGTGAAATTCACACAAGCGGGATGTTCCAATGAGAATAATAAATGATGGAACCAGTCCCGGCAGATGCTTACGATGCCAGGATATTAAAGACGAGAATAATAAAGACGGAATAATAAAAAATGGAACCAGTCCTACAGATAGCATGCATGAGGATATTCAGCGTAATAATAAAGATAGAATAATAGAAGAATGTCACCAAGTATAGGGTAGACCGCGTATATAGGTCATTCTAACAGAATAATAAGAATTGGAATAACAACAGTTCTCTTCATGAATAAGAAAGAATAACACTCCTTATGAGTACAACAAATAATATTCCCTACCTTAAGAAGAAGAGTACTGGATATATAAGTAGTGAAGTAGCAGAATACTTTCTTCTTTCTCTCTATAGTTTATCTCTCTAGAGTTTCAGTGAATTCGTAAGAAAATAATGAATGAATGAGCTTTTATTTATAGAAAAATGGAATGCATAGTAACTAACTCATGAACGGTCGAGATTGATTTACTTTAATCTGACGGTCCATATTTATAGAAAAATCTTTTAAATAAAATATAATATATTCTATTTATATAAAAAGATTTTTACTATGCAAACACTATCTATGGGCACTATGCAAACACTATGCATAATAAAATATAATATATTCTATTTATAGAATAACTTTAATAAAGTATTCTATTTTATATAAAAAAGATTTTACTATGCAAAATACTATGCATAATAGAATATAATATATTTTATTTATAGAATAACTTTAATAAAGTATTCTGTTTTATATAAAAAGATGTTTCTATTTTATTACGTTAATAATACTATTAAAACAAAACTTCTAAATCAACAATAATTGAATCAAATAATGTGAGATACTATGCATCAACTATTGTAGCAATAATTGAACAAAACTGAGTGACTTCTCACATAAATATCAATAATCAATACCGTGTGCTACAATGCAACAATGCGTATTACTATACTTTTAGTACCGAGTAGTTTAACAGTATCAACGGTAAAACTTCCGCCGTTCTTTTCAATAAAATATTTTTGTCATTTTCTCAATTCGACAATAATTCTGTTGTGGGGTCCACCAATGATTGCTACTGCGCATCGAATATTTCGCCTAAAACGAATATTCCCCGACCAATCGAATATAATATGACAACTCGCATACTTTGCAAAATTTATAAATATTACCCACAACTATAACATTATCTCAAATTCACACCATAATATAAAAAAAAAATTATTTCGAGAAAATTAATTATTTATTCATAAAATCTGGGGTTTCACATTTGACGCCTGTAATGTGAAACGATAATTGGTTTGATGCCTGTAATGTGAAACGACAATTGGTTCGACGCCTGTAATATGAAACGGCAAGTGGTTTGACGTCTGGTAAAGGTAATTACTATCATGAAAGAGACTCTTAAATGATGACATATGGGCCCCCATAGAATAATCAAATTTACCACAAACGCGTCTCATAATAGACTCTTTATATACATCAAGGATTGAATAAATATTACCACAAATCATTTTATTTTTAATCAACACATTTAATCTTTCAACAATTATTAATCATTAATATTATAACTTGTCGTCTCAATTATTGATTTAATAATATAACATATTATCTGAGATAATATTGTGACAATAATTGAATCAATAATATAAGAGATATGATGCACGTTAATTATGTAGCAATAATTGAGTATAATCGAGTGACTTCTCACGTAAAGCATCAATAAGCAATACTGGTGTGCTACTACGCGATACCAGACATATTCGCATACTTTTACTACCGGGTAGTTCAATAGTTTTAACGGTAACACCTCCGCCGTTATTTTTATAGAAAGATAATTTTGTCGTTTTCTAACTACGACAATACTTCCGTTGTGGGGTCCACAAATGATTGTGCCGTCGTATGAATATTCCCCGACAAAAAGAATATTTCCCGACCAAACGAATATTTTATAACAACTTGTGTACTTTACAAAATTTATAAATATTACCCACAACTATAAAATTATATCAAATCAACACCATAATATTCAAAAAAATATTTCGAGAAATTTAAATCTTTATTCATAAAATTTGGGGTGTCACGGAAAAGGAGACTCTCCGTACTCAGCTAGATTTAGAGGTAATGGATAGGATCCACTTAGAGGAGAAGTGGTGTTGGGTAAAATCTAGTTACGCATAACATGCAAGTATACGTGGTCAATAAGTAATAAAGTGAAAGTAAAGTATCGTTCCCACGAGGAATTATTTAACAAGAATCACCAAGTACTAACCCGTAACCAACTCAATCTTATTTAAATGAATGAATTTCAATTTATAAATTAACTAATTCTAATTATCACTAGTTAAATTAAGATTACGGAGATTTAAGATCACAACTTCACTTATTACTTTATGTAAGTTAACACACTTCTAATCAATTATTCTCTATCCTGAATTGTTAATCAAGAACACTAAAGCAGATAAAACAACTTCTCGATGCATAATACACATACTCACTTAAATCCACAGCTGATAGAATTAAGCAAGACACCCTAATTAACTAATCCACTATATCTCTATGTGAATAACAATTAAAAAGGATTTAAAGCACAAGTTCTCTATAAGATTACATGCGATGTTAGGTATATCTATATCCTATACATAAATTATGTATTCCAATGCCATGCAGAAAACATAATCACGTGCTACTATTGTAAAGCCCCCAAATTTAGGTACTTGAAACCCGAACTCGGTGCTTCACGATACCATTTCTATGAGCGGAATAATACTAATAATAATAACAATAATATAAATATTAAACTTAATTTACATAATCATCAGAGTCTAGCTCCCAAGTACGTAACATTTATTACATTCCTTACATAACATGATAGATAATATATATCATTCTCTTAATAATATCAAACTATTACATAAGATCACATTGCATTCATTCAGCAAACTTTCCTTTTCCCTTGTTCTTAGTAAAGCCTTCAGGTTGTTCACCCTAGGCTAAAAACATTTAAATTAAGCAAGGATGAGTATTTGAGTGCCCAGCAAGTAATAACAATTATAAATATTAGCTGAAAGGATTAAATGTTTTCTTTGTACTACCCTTCTACAACGAATTAATAGTTGTGAAGTAATCTGAACCGATAATAATAACATAACAACTCTCAATCAAATTTTTAAAACTACATATTGACTATAAATATGGTTTAGGTGACATGCTATGAATATTATTTTCAATTTTCAAATAGGTTTAAACAGAACTTCATCTGCAAACAGTCATAACTTACGGGCACGGGGGGTGATCAGCCCGTTATGCCATGTATTGATCAATACTACATGCAAGAATGAAGGTATCGTTCACTCTGTTCGCCTTGGGCGCATAAAAGTTTTCCCTTGATCGGGATGTTCATACTTAGTCTGGAATCTGAACCAAAACAATTTGATTGGATACAAAAAGGTTTTATTATATTCAATGTTATTTCTAAATCTGTGTCTAGCTGATCAAATAGCTTAGACGTCTTTTACTTATTGTACACATCTCGGTGATCAATAGGCATATATATATATATATATATATATATATATATATATATATATATATATATATATATATATATATCAACATGTGATTAAATCTGATGATTATCCAAGTGGGGACACTTGAATAACCATATTTAGAAATTAATGAACAGAATATAAATATCTGAATTACAGTATAGTAACATGTTGATAATCAATGACCGGATATAACATATATAACAATAGGGTTAATAATCTGGTACAATAATAATATAAATTTGAAACTTTCTTACTCATGTCCATTGCATAAAGGAAATGCAAAGGTAGGGATACTCACGTGATCATATACTTACATATACACGAACTTAGTTTTTATCTTTCGTATAACAACCTATCAGTAATAAGATCGTTTTACTGATTAGAATAACATATCACAACACATAGCACTGCTTATTGCAGTCAACACATAACCTAATAACATTGACACATAGGTTTAGCAGTCACTAGATCACAAACAAACATAAATACAGTCAAAATATCTAAGTCTAGATCAATTTCTAAAACATGTCGGTATACCGACGACTTTATCGGGTAATTATCGAGTCTAAGACTCTATCCTATAGCTCAATAACTGTAATTATCAGTCATATTATTTTTAAATGACTTATAATAATTTTTAAACATTTATTATAATTTACCATGAATTTTCAAACACCGAAATCATTATTAAATGACTTAAATATTAATTAATTCTATTATTATTAATATTTAATTAATATTAAACTATTAATGAAACCATTGCCAAAATTTTGAAGTTATTTATAATAACTTAAAATATTTTAAAGTATTAATATTACCCTTAAATGATTTTTAAAACAATTAAAATCATTTTAAATAATTACCATTAGTATTTAAATATTAATGTACTATTTATCAAAATACTAAAAGTCATTAATTATTACTTAAAATATTTTTAATTCATTTATATCCTTTTTTAAATGATTTTTAAATTAATAAAACCATTTTAAAACTATTTATTTAATATAATCATTAAATAAATTTAATATCATTAATAATAAATTAATAATTATTAATAAAATTATCCTTTAAATATTAAAAGTTATATTTTATAACTTACAATATCTTTAAACACTTTATTTTCATTTAAAATGATTTTTCTAATATTAAAATCATTTTTAAACTAATTTATTTAATATAATTATTAAATAACTTTAATATCATTAATAATAATTAATTAATGAAATTTACCTTTAAAATATTAAAATTTATATTTTATAACTTAAAATATTTTTAAATAACTTATTATTATTTAAAATGATTTTTAATATAATAAAATCATTTTAATTTATTTATTTAATTCATTTATTAAATAAATTAATTATCATTAATATTTAGTTATTAATGAATTTAATCCCAAAATATTAAAAGTCATTAAAAATAACTTAAAATATTTTCTTATATCATTATATAATTTTAAATGATTTTTCAAATATTAAAATCATTTTTAAATAATTTATTTAATATAATAATTAAATAATTAAATACCTTTAATATTTCAAAAATATTAAAAATTTATAAATATATTAAAAAAAATTAAAAACTAATTTCAGACTTTAAAATAATTTTTTATAATTTATTTTTGTATTTTTAATAATTAAAAACTAATATTCTATAATTATTTAATAAAAATATAATTTTTATAAATAATCTGTCGCTAAAGACCACCTATAGCGACAAAACCGTCGCTATTGGTGTTCTTCGTGTTCTTCATGCAAACCCAGATCTTCATACCCAGTTTTGAGGGACCATGTTTGACCATCAATGATTCAGTGTGTATTGTGTTTCTAGGCATGTTGTTGAGCAGATCGTGTTGAACTAATGCAAGACTACAAGATCCAACAACAAACATGTTCATACATCACATAACCAAAGAGATTTGAGCCATCAAAGTAGCTGTCAGAGGTTGTTCTTCATTTCTGGGTTACCCAGAAATGAAGAACAATTCGAGCATGCACTTTTGGGCTTCCACAACTTGCAATACGTGTAATGTTTTTGTGATCTAAAAGTTGTAGCGTCTAGCCAACATGTCAAGGTAAAGATCCATCACAAAACATAAACAAAACAACAACAGAATCACAAGATCCATGCGGGTCAAACCCTGTCAGAGATCACGACTACTTTGACCAGCCACTGACTTCCATTAATTTGATGTTTAGGAGATTTTAAGGCATAAATATGTAGTAAATATACAAAGCTACAACTTAGATACAACATCAACATCAAATCTTGCAAAACCTATTAGATTTAAGCGGTTAAATACGTTGGCAGACACTGGTAAGAACTTTCTGGGTTACCTAGAAACCTTGCAAGTTATGGTCGGTCAACGCAGTTTGACCTTCCATAACTTCCAATCTACATATGATATAAGCCTGGTTTCAAGCCCAGATCAAAGAGCACATGTCAGACTACAACTACAAACTTTCAAAACACAAAACTCATTAACGATCACAAAGAAATAAGGCCTAACATTTGGTTGTCAGACATCCAAAACAAAATTTCTAGATTTTGCAAATCTTCAAATCTGAGCCTCTAGATGTTATGGATCTAACATCTAGCAACACAGATCATCATTATACATTACTAACAACATGTTTGACACATAAAAACTAACATCTAACACATTGATCAAGATCAGATTTCAAGTTAGGGTTTTATACCTTCTATGATTAATTTCTGATTCTGGCTTTTGATTTTTGTTATAGGTAATAGTGGGGCTTTGATTGTGACTGATCTTAGCAAAGGATTTCGTGGGTTATGAGTTGGGAGAGTCTAGTTGGGTGTTTGTGCAAAAATGGCCTAACAAATGATCATTTCTCTATCTCAAATCTATTTATATAAGTGGTAGATGCATGAATTGGATGAGCTAGAGCTAGGCTGATATGTGTCAATTTAAGTCACATGGGGTTGTTGGATTTGGTCACCAACTTCACCTAATGTCAAAACCTACTTGCTAGCTTTAATTATGCACAAAAGGGTATAATGGTCAATTAGCTTAAGATTTTAATGACACATTGGTCAATTAGCAAACCCTTAGGGTTTGACCCTAAGGTTTAACACAAAATGAATTTCAAGACTTTAATTTATGATTTAAAATAAAATAAAATTTGTTTCTAAAATTTGTAATTAGGGTCTCCTAATTAAGTTAGGTTACCTAACCACTAAGGTTTTGCACATTAGGATTTAACATTTACTAATTATTATTAAGCGTTCAAGATTAGCAATTAAGGTGCCGAATTTATCAATTAGGTTTTATAATTAATAATTAGGGTTTATAATTACTAAATTAGGGTTAATAAATTATAATTAGGGTTTCTAATCACATTTATGCATGAACATTAAGGTTGATAGTCCACTAATTAGCATTAAACATTCTAAATTAGCAATTAGGGCTTATATTTTTTGGTAATTAGGGTTACCAAATCACAATTAGGGTTTCTAGAAATTAATATATCTAAATGTTAATTAGGGTTGACCTAATTGATCATAACATTGTATAACACATTTAAATAATAGTCTTAAACTCACAATTGATTTTCAAATTAGAGTTTCCCACATTAAAACTAGGGTTTAACCAATTAATATTAGGGTTTTGAAATACTACACCATAATTGACCAACCATTATCAATACGTACTTACAATACATATTTATAGCACTGAAAAATCAAAATATAATATTATTATATTATTATTCTCATTCCTTGATAAAATCCAAAATTAGGGTTTGGATTCCATATATGATTTATCTTTCATATTTAACATCATTAATTAAGTTAAAATAATTAACTTAATTAATCTAGAATAAATTCATATAATAAAATAGATTAATTATTATAATAATTCTAAAAATCATTTCATATATTATTTAAATAATATATAATTATATTTTCATGGAAAATAAATAATAAAAACATTTCTATCAGTAAAATTAATTATTATAAGAATATACTTTATAATAATCAATAATTCTAAAATATTTTTTTTTGTAAACATTCATGTAATAAATATATTTTATTTATTACATAATTACATACACTTTATCTTGTACAAATCCTCATCATTAAAATAAAATTTTAAAAAAAATTACACGCAAAATTTCTGATTTAATTATATAGAAAATATCGGGTTATTACAACTATGATTAGATTTAAATCTATACTTCATCTCTCGAGTTCATAAAGATTATCACGGTAATTGATGGCCAATCAATTAAACAATTAAAGCTAAATCACAATAGACAATCCTTACAATAGAACATAATAATTGATAGCGAAACATATTAAAATAAACTACACAATAAGATCCATTGTAATCTCAAACAAAGAATTAGTTCATGATTATTGAATTAAAACTAAGAATCTACAATTGAATAATCATTAAAAGGCAAAGATAGAAGAAGATGAGAAGATAAAATCTGTTGTCTGTAGATTTGAAGCTTCCTCCTTGCTCCTATTTTGAATCTTCAATGGTCTCCAAGTTGCTTTAATCTCCAAATCTCAAAAAAACTAAGGTTTTGATCTAATCTACTCTAATCTAATCTAATGGAATCCTCTCTCTTTCTCCACTAATCCTTGTGATTCTCCTCCTTTTATAAGTCTCTTTATATGTATTTAAGTCCTCTTGGAAGTCCTTGAGTCAATCGGATCGAAACAATCCTTCCCGAACTCAAATTTGGACAAAAACCAAGTTTTCTAGCCTTGTAAAGGGCCCGCCCCGGCGGGGGTCCCTACTATTTTCCAGCTAGTATTCCCGCCTCGACGGGGGTCCCTTTTCTACTCTGACGTCCTTTGGGAAAACGACCATAACATTTGATTTGGGAAGAGTTATGAGGTCTGCCACCTATCAAATCGAAGATATCAACGAGCTCTACAACTTTCATTCTCTCAGAATTGAGAAATAATGAACCGATGAAGGTTGAAATTGGGCTGGAAGTGACTGCTATTCAAATGGCCACCCAAAATAGTGAAGTTCGACGTCCGTTGGTACAAATGCCATAACTCTTGCATCCGAACTCCGATTGGAATGATTCAAGTTGTTTCGGAAATCTAAGAAGAAGCTCTACAGTGCAATCCAAGTTCCAAGCCAAGAACATGCATCCAACTTGGTGTTAAAAGCCCTGCAATCTTCCCTTCTTGTATTTGATTGCATATTTTAGTCCAAAAGATGTCCGAATTGCTTTTCCTTGCTTCTTCATGCCAATGTTATGTCATAGCCTACAAAATAACATAAAATGTATGAAACATAACTAAGAAACATAGGTTTAAGAAACTAATTCAAGTAATAGATACCGGATAAGTAGGTATAAAACCTACTTATCAAATACCCACAAACTTAAACCGTTGCTTGTTCTCAAGCAAAAACACAAAACACCAATCTACATGCTTACGAATCAAGTAGTAATGACAGAAACAAGTCTAATCAACCGGCCTTAGAGAAATCAAATAAACATGATAATACATCATATCAAAACAAATCAATAATTTCTCAATCAATCATCAAATCTTAGACTGTTATCAATAATATAGTGTGTGTGTGTGTGTGTGTGCTCCACAACAATGTTAACTGATATAAAATCAAATTTAACACATAACATGTCTCTTCAAAGGAATCATACAGTGTAAACTCAAGAAATTCAAAAACAAGCTAGATCCAACTAAAATCAAACAATTACCAATATCGAGGGTCAACATGGGATACTTATGCTTCATTTTTCATCTACGGGGGCTTTTTGCTCTTATTTCCCATTTTATACATTTTTTTTGTTTATATACACATAGTTATGCAATGTCTTATTCCCTTAGGCTTTTCAATGCTACCTTAACGAGCTTTCGACCAACGACTCCCAGACCATTAAGACCTTAGGGCACTAGGTGTAAAGACAATCCCCTCAGGCTTACTTACTCAAGTAACAAAGGCCACAAAACTAGACAAGCACGCCACGATGTTTATTCATACTTTTTTTTCTTTTTCTTTTTTTTTTTTCCTTTTTTATAGCTTATATACCCCAAATATTCCTCTAAACTTAGGTTCTTGTCTAACTTTAGCCATCACTACTTTTTCTTGTCATTCTTTCATTCAAACTAGCATTATCCTTTAGAGTCCCATTATGTATCAATTTAAACTCAATCAATCAACAAGTTATTTTTACTGTGCTATCCTTATTATACCAGTTTCAAACAGAAAAAGACTCAATTCATAACAAGAAATCACATCAAAGCTCTAATAGTCAGTACTATACTTGTCTACCCAATTCCAATCTCATATTGGCCAAAACAAACTGTAAATATCAAACAACTGGACTCATGCAAGATGAACATAGTAACTAACTAATATTTTTGATTTTTTTGATTTTTTTTACAAGAAACTAAATATAATGTTATTCAAACTATACTACTATGCAACTACTTATGCAGTTGTACTACATGAATGCAAACATAATGAACCTAAAATAAATTAATATCATATGAAAAATAACATAACATAAACATGAAACTAAACATACAATAAAGAACTAAACTAAACTCCCCCAAACTTAGCAATTACAATGTCCTCATTGTAAGAATATAGAGGTAAGTAGAAGAGAACTTCCCTATAATCAGCTAAGCAATAGGTGATGGTGGCGATGGCAGCGACGATCATTTTCCTATTCATTGAACCTCCAATACCTGCAATTAAGAGAGACAACATGGATTATATTAGAACTTGGATTGGTAAGAGAACTTAATAAGCAAATTAATTCCTATCTACTAAATAAACTAGTAAAGCATATAAATATAAAAATTCTTGGATTGCCTCCCAGTTAGCGCTTAAATTACAGTCTTTCAGCCTGACTTTGTCTAGTCAACGCTATCCAATTCATCTTTGATAATTGAGGAACCCTCCATCCATCGAAAATAATGTAACTTTTGGTAGGTTCCCAATTGTGATAGCCATTGCATTAAAATCACCTAATATGCTTTCTTTAAAGTGGATGAAACTCGACTCCCGTCGGTAAAAGAGTAGCTATATATGAGCTCACAAGTGTTTAAAATGAGAAAGCACTCAGTATATTGCAAGTATGGAGCAAATTTGATATGGCTTCCTCACATTTTCTCCCCTTAAAATGGCCACCCCAAGCCCTTTATTTATAGAGGGGGAGCAAAGCAGTGTACCGAGGTCGCCGGGTTGCCTGTGGTTTCATGGTCGTCGTGTCGTCTCATGAAGACGTTCATGGAGGTAGTGTAATGTCCGCTGAAACTTTCAGAATTGCAATCCGGGCATCCAAATGAGGTTTGTAGGACCTATTTTGGACCGCCATTGACAAGAGTTATACAATGGCATGGGATTAGAGGTTGTACGAAGTCATGAAGATGGGACGATGCCCTCCGATCTTCAAGCTTCAAATTCTATCAGTTACCCTACATAATAGTCACTCCGGATTGGTTTTCCTTGATTCTTGTGGGACAATGTTGTGTATAAATGTGTGTATGAAATGTTGAGACGGCGTGATGTCGCTTCAAAGTGGTGAGATGATGACTTTCCCCCTCACCGGAGTTATCGTCGGTTTGGGCTGATAAAGTAGATGTTGCTCAGGTTTATCGTTGAGATTGGACTGCTATAAATATTGGAGGTCCTCAGTGTCATCTCTAAGGTGTGCCTGTATTCCCGGTGTTATCTTCGGGCTTTGTAATAAATGCCTCAGTGTGAGTGTCAAGGTTGAAGCTGATCGCATGCACTTGAAACAAGCATTTCCGGGGTTATCGCCGGAACTGCATTCCTTGGGGTTATCACCAAGGTTGGAATTGTTACTGCCAGTGTGTGTTTTGGGGTTGAGACTAAACTTCTAGTAGTATTCGGACTTGACGTGAACAGTCTTCCAGGTTTATCTCTGAAGGACGAATCTACCCTCCTGCAATGTTAGTGATAGGTGTGCAGAAAATTTCGAGTGTCTGCAGATGCCCCTCTTTATCATACTCTTGCAATGCAATGCATGGTTAGTATAAAGAATCCTAGACACTGGAAATGCAACATGATGCAAATGTAAGATGCATGTGTGCGGGTTTGTTGCCCAACATGTTGTGGATGATTGACGGCTCCATATTTCTTTTAATGGGGATTGGCAATGATGACTAGATTGGATGTGTGATCCAAATCTTTTAGGATGTTGATGTTGGGGCTATCACCAAGGTCCTTAATCCCTGATACAGACTTACTTCCGAAGAGGTGCCTCTTTATGTGTAAGAGATCTGTGGGGATACAACTTTGTCTATTTTGAGGATGTGTAAAACATATTCCATCATCGATCCTCTTTGATGACTTTGACCTTTACTGATTTGCATCGCCAGGATATGTCAAGGTGCTACTAGATTTACTGCCAACAACATATGTTGTCAGGGCTGCCTGACCTTTGTTGATGTGTACCTCGTTGATGTGTACCTCACCGATGTGTGAATCAACGGATGAAAACCCTGTGGGGTAGACTGTTAAGGCTGCTTGACCTTCGCTGACGTGTGAATCAACGGCTGAAAACCATATGAGGCAGATTGTCAAGGCTGCTTGACCTTCGTTGATATGTGTATCAATGGCTGAAAACCCTGTGAGGCTGATTGTCAAGGATGCTTGACCTTCATTGATATGTGTCAACGGACATTGCATTGTGACCCCCACCGAGGATCTACTGGGGAATATGAATACCAATGGATGAAATCATCGAATAGCTTTCGATGCATCGATGGGTTTACTTGCCATCGGCTGAAATAACGTCAAGGGTTATTGACCTTCATTGGTACTTACACCAATGGATGACAACGTGTGGTGACCCCCGCCGGGAATGCGTTGTAACCCCCGCTGGGGTACGCATTGTACCTTAGGGTTACAACCATTAATTGGCGGCATTTGACCTTCGTCAAGTATTGTCGAGCGTGACTTGCAACATCTAAGATCATCGACATAGTATACCCCGTTCTTGGGTGAATACCAATGAGTGACGTACAGACCCAAGGTTCAATCTGAGAGGACCAGGATTGTAAGCTATTCTGCTCAATTGTGTAGCGTTTTTATTCCTGATTTGACTTTTTCGGTCTGTGAGAACTCCTTTGCAACTCAAATTGGACCGAGCCGGAGAGGTGGGGCCCACATAGGGGTGTCGCAGGTACACCTTCTCCAGTCGCAGATGGACCTGCGGCCAACCGTATATGTTATAATCCTGCAAGTTGCTTTCATAAGTCATTTTCAAGTTGTGCCGCGAAGGAAATCCGATAGCTCTTCTTCAGATCTGCTAAGTTCGGGTGACTTTCTGCAAATTCTATCACCGTACAAGTGTTCTACACTATCCTGTTAACGTATGTATGTATTTTTTTTCCATTTTTATCCGTTGGAAAATGAATTATCACATGAAATGCATCTAAACACATAGTAGTGATTATGTATGCTCAAATGACTTGATAAAAATATTCAACATAGTAAATGTTAGTATTAAACCATGCTGAACATAATGATGTGAAAAAATATGACTTTTGAGACAGCCAAATTGGCACCTTTTTCTGCTATTTCTTATCCTCTTTGAGGACAAATGAGCAAAAGGTAAAAAGGCAAACTGTGAGACCCCAGATTTTATCAATAAAGATTTAAATTTAGTCGAAATAATTTTTAATATTATAGTGTGAATTTGAGATAATATTATAGTTGTGGGTAGTATTTATAAATTTTGCAAAGTATGCAAGTGGTTATATTATATTCGATTGGTGGGAATATTAGGTTTAGAAGGGTAATATTCATACAACTACTCAATCATTGGTGGACCCCACAATGTAATTATTGTCGGATTGAGAAAAGACAAAAATATTTTATTGAAATAACGGCGGAAGTTTTACTGGTGGTTACTTGTTGAACTACTCTAAGTAGTAAAAGTAAATGAATACGTGTGGTTGCATAGTAGCATTACCAGTATTGATTATTGATGCTTATGTGAGAAGTCACTCGGTTTGATTCCATTATTGTCGATTAATAATATGAATTATTATAGCGATAATGACGTTTTGTTTTATTCGTATTATTAACGTAATAAAAGCGAAACATCTTTTATATAAAATAGAATACTTTATTAAAGTTATTCTATAAATAGAATATATTATATTTTATTATGCATAGTGTTGCATAGTGTTTTGCATAGTGTTTTGCATAGTATTGCATAGTGTTTGCATAGTAAAATGTTTTTATATAAATAGAATATATTATATTTTATTTAAAAGATTTTTCTTTAAATATGGACCGTCAGATTAAAGTAAATCAATTTGGACCGTTCATGGATTAGTTACTATGCATTCCATTTTCCTATAAATAGAAGCTCATTCCTTCATTATTTTCTTTACTTAATTCATTGAAACTCTAGAGAGAGAAATTATAGAGAGAAGCTTATAGAGAGAAAGTTATAGAAAGAAGAAGAGTATTCTGCTTACTTCACTACTTCTATATTCGGTTTTTTTTACTAGAAAGGGTATTATTTGTTGTACCCGTAAGGGGTGTTATTCTTTCTTCTTGAAGAGAACTTCTATTATTCCATTCACTATTATTCTGTTGGAATAACCTGTAAAAGTGGCATACCCTATACATAACTTTGATACGCCAGATACCCTATACTTGGTAAAATCCTTATGTTATTCCATTGCTTATTATTTTGTTGGAATAACTCAGATACGCTGGTTTACCCTATACTTGGTGACATTCTTCTATTATTCATTGGAACATCACGTCGTGTGTTTTACACCGGACACGGTTCCGATTTTATTATTATTCGTTGGAACATCACATGCATGTGTTTTACAGGACACGGTTCCATCTTTATCATTACGTTGGAATATCCTATCTCGTGTGTTTTACAGGATCGGGTTCCATCTTTATTATTCTGTTGGAACATCCCGCTTGGTGTGAATTTCACCGACATGGTTCCGTTATTATTATTCTCGTTGAATAACTCGTCATCTGAAGCACCGCATGCATGGTGATTTCTTTTGTTATTCCATTCTTTATTATACCCGATTGGTTAAAACTTTGACTTCTATACTCCATGAAATTAGTAGAATATCCTTGATATTTGCGTTTCATCCAAAGATCTTTTCATGGAAATATTCTTCCGATCATTCTTGAATTTTACTCTACGAAAAAAGATTATCGTGTTGACAATTTGGACGTTAATAATTCATGGATTAAATAATTCTTGAACTTGTTTTATTGAATTATTATGTCATTGTCATCATCCTCATGTTATATTATGTTATCTTTGGCTTACGTGCATAGATGAACTTAGTATGATTATGACCATGGATCATTTAAGATAATCATGACTTGATATAAATGATGTGACAAAAGTCCTCATTGGCTGTAATGCGTTGATGGATAGTTTTTGGTATGATTATGACTGGGGTGATTCGGTATAGTCATGACCATTGATAATTTGATGAAAATCCTCGACCGTGGTACGGTGGATAATTAGATGTGGTGGTTTATTTATTAAGTCGAGTCTCAAATGATAAAATTGATGAAAACCTTTTAAAACCTAAAAGATAGTAGACTTTATTCTCTACTTGACTCTTTTAATGGATTGCTTATTCCACCGCAGATTAAATGGTTGTCTATTGTATTTTATCGGTTTAACATCTGTTGAAGGCTAATGATAATTTATTCGCATTATCTTAGTCATAATATTTCTTCTTGGGCTAGTTGAGCTCACCCTTTCTTTCACCGTTGTTCTTCTTGTGAAATGAGAGAACATAGCATTTGGGACTTAGTCGGGGAACGAAGTAATGGTCCGAGAGGATAGCATTAGTAGTCCTCACTATTACGTGAAATAGTGTGATAATAGTTGTAATGAGGATTCCTTTTGAGTTTGTATAATATCTAGTAGACAATATTTGTATTCAAACTCACAGTTTATGTCGTATTGTACACGACAGTTAGGTTAGTAAGTCGTATTTGAATTTATGTACCATGTAAGTGGCGACTCAAGATGGGTGACGTATACATAATTTTGGGGGCGTCACACAAACTACTCCTGGTATTGAGGATAACCTTATGGATTGATATTTTTGATTTTTAATGCATATATTGTGTATATAACTTTGGGCCAGGTGTGCTACTGAATGGTCACCTAGTCATGACTATGTGCATGTGGATAGTCCGATTTTCAAATGGGACTATGGCAATTTTTTTCCAAAATGTAGGCATTTGACTAATCATGCATTTTTAACTCTATTTTAGATGTATGTTAAAGTAATGCATGCATGCATGTAGTTGTTGCCTCTTTTTTAGTCTTAGCAAAAGAGCTCTAACTCATGCAAGCATACATGTGTCAACAAGCAATACAGAGCAAGTAAAGTATCGATCCCACAGAGAAAGTTGTTTAATTCAAATCACTATGCATTAACTAAATCACTATATTTATATGCTCAAACTAATGAATAAGATTGGTTTGTTCTCGAATCGCGAATAACGACTAAAACAATAATAACAACGGAATAAATCAAATCTGGAAATAATGGGATCCTAACTTCATTTGATACTTCATTTAATAATTCATTTAATCACCACTATCATGCATGACTTGTTCAAATATCACAGGAAAGTAGCCAAGAGCACTAAAAGAGTCATAGCCATTTTTCAATACACTAAGACCTACTTACACAACATCCACAGATGATAGACTCTATGTAATCATCAATATAACCAAAATCACTATATGTCTATGTGAAATTGCAACTATATTGAATATAAGTACAAGCCTTTATTCTAACTCATACGGTGAAACAATATATGTCTATCTGGTTCATGAAATACACAAGCCATATAAAACAACCCCATATATGTACACTATCATGGTTACAATCCATACTTGCATGTTTATTGTCAATTCCATACAAGTACTGAAATGAATGGTGATCAAGCATTCATACATGCAAAACAATCATGAAAGACATCCCCTATGATATTTAAAACAATCCAACATTCAAGCATGCAATCAGACTACATATTAAAATCCGTTAGAATCCCATAATGGAGTTTAGTTTATGACTGAACCAAAAGCCATTATGGGATCAAATCTAAACATGATTAAAGATGAAAGATAAAACTATCAAACCCAATTGCTGAATAGAATCCACTATTAATATTCAAATCCGCATAACAATCCAGCAAATACTAATAATAATCTACTCTGGTAGAAAATCCCAAGACGAAGTAGAAAAGTAGGGTTTTGGCCTTCTTCTACGTTGGAATCTCCCCCGGAGAGTAAACCCTAGTTACGATGATGAAAATATGGCAAAAGATATCCAAGATACGTCTGACACCAGTCAGATATTGTTTTTAATCACTTACAACCATTTTAATTAATAAATAAAATAAAACAAAACAAATCAGACTTCTAACTCTCATGGCGGCAAGGCTTCCTCCGAAGACATTCCTCTCATGGTAGCGAGACTTGCGAAGAAGTTATGGTGTCGATCGGGCTCTCGCATGGCAAGGTCGTGCCCCTAAGCTTGTCATGCTCGCGGTCGCGTAACTTGCAGTAGGTAACCATGTCTGGCTGGGTACTCGCGCGGGCGCGCGTCTCCAAGCTCATCCTGTCGCGCGACTTGCAGTTGATGAATTCTAGTTCTGCTCCTGAGTTTGGTTCTGCATTGTTGCTGCTGCTACTGAAGTGTCCTATGTCCATCCATGTTTGTCCATCCATGCTCCACTCAATCCTTAGCCATACATATCCCAACTTTTGCCTCACCTCATGTGTCCATTAGCCTCGTGCTCTATAATACCATCAAATTTGGCTGATTCATGCACTTATTCACCAAAAGGAGTTTTAAGTATATGCAATGCAAACTAACATGAAATGCAGCTAAAACTTACTAAAATGTACTTGAGATGGGCATAGTTCACATGAATTGGTACTCCATAAGTAGGTATAAAACCCACTTATCAAATACCCCCAAACTTGAACCGTTGCTTGCCCTCTAGCAATACAAATTAATGAACAAGGAAAATGCAGCTATATTACTATGCAACTAAATTATGATGTAACTAATCTCACATTGTTCCAATTATCATAGAAATTCAGTCCAATTTGCTTCAGCGAATTTTTTCTAGATTCAAGAATACAGAGTCAAACCAAACTGCAGGCATAATTCACAAATGCTATAGAGATGATGTGTGTGTGTGTTGTGTTTTCCAAAACTTGATTTAGGCACAAAATACTCATGCTATATCGCTCAAAACAGAAAATTATAGCTTAAATCAAGACTTATGTATATATATGCAACCAAGACTATTCCAACATCTTAAAATAAACTAAGGTTCAACACTGGGCTTAACTACTTTATTTTTACTCACGAGGGCGACTTTCGCACTTTCCCGCGGTGTTTATTGCTATTTTTCTTTTCTTTTTCTTTTTCTACATGACTGTGCAATGTCTTACTCCATTAGGCAACATTGTTATCCCTTGGCGAGCTTTCGACCAATGACTCCCAGACCATGAAAGACCTTAGGGTGCTAGGTGTAGAGACAATCCCCTCGGGCTTACTTACTCAAGTAGCCAGGGCCCCGAAATAAGACTAGCCACGTTATTGCTATTTTTATTTTTATTTTTTATTTTTTTTATACACAGATACTCATGTTTTCCCAAAGTTTAAAAATCAATGTCTAATACAGTCTAAACTCACTTTTCACATATTTCCCTTTTTAAAACTACATTTTTCTGTCGAGCACTGCAACACATACTTCTTATACCTACAGGTGACTGTGAACACATTCGTGCAAACCGAAAGCATTTAAACAGCATTATGAATTGCATTGTGTGAAATATTATATCTCAGCTCATATTATCCAAAATACTCAAAAATCATTTAAAAACTTCACTATCATCATTGGCTAGACAAAAATTTCTATACGGCAAGAACTGTGAGATATGCAAACTAAACATGAAACTAAAGAATAGACTATAAAAATATGCAACAATAACTATATGATGTAAAAATTTAAACTAAACATGAAAAAACTATAAAACTTAAACTAACCATGCTAAAACTAAAAAAAAAATTAACTAATCATGCAAAACTAACGAATCATGCAAAACTACATGCACTACACTACTCCCCAATACCCCCAAACTTATAATATTCAATGCCCCATTGAATGAAGGTGGTAATGAAAAACTCCGCTAATTATCGGTGGTGCCACTCTCCTCAGGTGGTGAATCTGGTGGTGGATATGGCGCTGCTCTTCTGAATTGAGGCCACTCTAGCATCGTTCCTTGCTGCGCAAAAGCTTCGGCCAAGGCCCTTGTGAGTCTCGTCATAAATGTGCCCAAATTATCGTACATGGCATCGACTTTTCGCTCCAACCTTCGGAGCTGGCGATCACCATGGGTGCCACGTGCATGCGTGGATGGGCCTGCCTCATCTGTCTGAGGGGGCTGCTGTGATGACTCTGGAGAAGTGGGCTGAATGATGAATCTTAATCTGCATGGGTGAGGTACACCACCCGTCCACTCTTTGAATCGTGTAATAACAGCATGAGTGATTGCGTGGCTTGGATGCTGCAACTGCTCATTATTCCATTGGACTCCTTGTTGGGTACAGAGCATGGCTACCACCGATGTATGCAGAATAGTCCCAATTCTGCTCCCTCGCATATAACGCAGCATGTTTTGATGAATTAAATGACCTACATTAATGTACTTGCCTTTGATGATTCCCCACAAAATAATAGCACGCTCAGTGGTTATTGCATTGTAATGAGCTAACGGAACTAGCTTGTCACAGATAAATAGGTTACATGCTTGGGCATATCGATTCAATGCTGAAGATGGAAATGATTTTGGTTCAGTTGTCCCAGCCTTATACTTCCATTTGGTGCCCGGAATACACAAATCAGTAATCACAACTGCTAGATCCGTTTCTAAATATTTACCTTCTATCCAATTGTCAGACCCAGTGGGTGGTGCGTCATATATGTTGAATACTACTCTGATTGCTGACGGTCGAAAGTTCACCTTCTCTTCTCGAACCAGCGTTATGCCTCTTGTTATCATCTCATCAGCATTCGCATAAAATTCTCTAACGATCCCCATTGGGATAGGTATAGGAGATGCCATCAAGCCAACCCAATCTCTTTTGCATATCATATACCAGAGTTGGCCATCCTGCTTCTCAGGTAGAAGTCCCCATTCCTTCACAAAAGATTTGGCCACACTCCGATAGTAGTCTTGTTGGGCTTCCATACTGATAAATTTACTCTCGTCCAAGACATCATCTTCTTGGTTATCGGAAGAAGATTCTGATGAAGAAGAGATGGAGATTGCGCGTGCTCGTTTTGGACCCATGTGCGGTGGATGAGAGAGAGAATGTAGAGGAATTGTTAATGCGCGTACCCCAAAACTTACTGCTACATAACCCAAACAGAACCCTAGATTTATGCCAGGAAAGAGATTTGGGGGTATGAACTTGTATTAGAGTTGATGAGTCTTATGAATATGGGAGAACAGAGGAATACACTTCTATTATATCAGCTGAGAGACCCAAGTAGACCACGACTCAGATTTTATACTTTTAAAAAAAATTCCACGTCTGCTATAGCATGGCCACACGGCCCCGGCAATGGGTTTTTGGCGGCGGACGCACGAGTGGCATTCCCGTCGAGATGTGTGGCAATGCATGCTGATCTGTGTGTAATGTAATCATTCTTGCTGACTGACTGACCCGACTTCTGCATTGCTCAGTTTACTCCCAAACGGATTACATAAGATTTCACTTTAAGATTCCTGCAGCACACTATTTACCAGTATCAATGTGTGAATTATAGAATAAGCATAAATTAACAAGTGGATTTTATACATTACTAAAACAATGTCCCATGCATACTCTAGTACATACTTATTTATGCTCACATAGCTCTCTATTACGAATGAAATAAAGATGAACTAGCTAAATACTACTGAATAAATAAAAATAATGGGTTGTCTCCCATCAAGCGCTAAGTTATAGTCAGTTAGCTTGACTGCCTCGGATGCTCATGTTGAAGAAAGAGTTAAGGTGACCTGCTGTCTGTCTACCTCACCACCAAAGTAATGCTTTAAGCGCTGTCTATTCACCTTAAAAGGCTAGTCTGGCGACGTATCAAATACTTCAATTGCACCATGCGGAAAAACATTTTTCATTGTAAATGGTCCTGACCACCTCGATTTCAGCTTCCCAGGAAAAAGTTTAAGTCTGGAGTTATAAAGGAAAACCCTTTGTCCTGGTTCAAATGTTCTCTCAATGATTTTTCGGTCATGCCATTTCTTCACTTTCTCCTTATACAGCTTCGAATTCTCGTATGCCTGCAATCTGAATTCATCCAACTCATTGAGTTGATGTAGGCGTTTCTCCCCAACAGCTTTCAAATCAAAATTTAGCTTTCGAATTGCCTAATATGCTTTATGCTTGAGCTCCATAGAAAGGTGGCAGGCTTTTCCATACACGAGTTGAAAAGGTGACATACCCAACGGTGTCTTATATGTCGTCCTATAAGCCTATACTGCCTCATCTAACTTTAATGACCAGTCCTTCCTCGTGGGATTCACAACCTTCTCCAGGATTCTCTTAACTTCTCGATTCGACACTTCAGCTTGGCCATTCGTTTGTGGGTGATATGATTTAGCAATGCGATGATTCACCCTATATTTAGCCAACCAAGCTGTAAATTTCCTGTCACAAAAGTGACTGCCTTCATCACTGATGATAGCCCTTGGAGTCCCAAACCTCGTGAAGATACTTCTGTGTAAAAATCTGAGGACGACCTTGGCATCATTTGTCGGAAGAGCTGCCACTTCTACCCATTTCGAGACATAATCTACAACGAGCATAATGTAGAGATTTCCACAGGAAAAAATTAAAGGCCCCAGGAAATCAATTACCCATACATCAAAAATTTCTACTTCCAAAATTGTATTGAATGGCATTTCATTCTTTTTAGAGATGTTCCCCACTCGCTGACATCTATCACACCGTTGGACAAAACTGTATGCATCCTTGAAATTTATCGGCCAGTAGAATCCTGCTTGTAGTATTCTAGCCGCTGTTCTTTCACCACCATAGTGATCGCTATACACAGTAGAAAGACAATCCTGCAGAATCCCCTCGGTCTTGCTATATGGAATACACCTTCTTATAACTTAATCAGAACACTGTTTAAACAAATAAGGCTCATCCCATATATACCATTTGACATCATTTAAAATTTTCTTCTTTTGATAACCCACCAAATCAGAAGGTAGCATCTTATTCACCAAGTAGTTTGCATAGTCTGCAAACCATGGCACTTCCCCTTTCACCACAAACAATTGTTCATCTGGAAAGGATTCATTGATTAAAACCTTATCATCTATCTCCCTGTCCAGATTCTCAAGTCGAGATAAGTGGTCCGCCACTTGGTTTTCAGTGCCCTTCCTGTCCTTGATTTTCCAAATCAAATTCCTACAGTAATAAAATCTATCTGATCAACCGAGGATTTGCATCCTTCTTTGCCACTAAATGTCGAATTGCGGCGTGATCCGTATACACTATCACCTTTGTGCCGATCAAATATGCTCAAAATTTATCTAAGGCGTACACCACTGCCAATAACTCTTTCTCCGTAGTGGTGTAGTTCAACTGTGCATCTGTAAGGGTCTTGCTGGCATAATAAATAACATGAAACATCTTCTCTTTCCTCTGCCCCAAAGAAGCCCCTACGACGTAATCACTGGCATCACACATCAGCTTAAATGGCAAATCCCAATCTGGTGCAGTAATAATTGGTGCTGATGTTAATTTCCCTTTTAGGTGCTCAAATGCCGACACGCAATCCTCATCAAAGTTAAAATGTGCATCCTTCTCCAATAAGATGCATAGTGGTTTAGTTATCTTGGAGAAGTCTTTGATGAATCTGCGGTAGAAACCTGCATGACCCAGAAAGCTGCGAACACCTTTTACCGAAGTAGGTGGTGGCAATTTCTCTATAGTTTCCAACTTTGCCCTATCTACCTTGAGTCCCTTCTTTGATACTTTGTGTCCCCGTATGATTCCTTCTTGTACCATAAAATGGCATTTTTCCTAGTTCAGTACTAGATTTGTTTCAACACATCGCTTCAAAACCATCACCAAATTTTCAAGGCATAGATCAAACGAGTCCCCGAAGACTGAGAAGTCATCCATAAATACTTTCACATTCTGCTCCACCATATCTAAAAATATAGCCATCATGCATCTTTGAAACATGGCTAGAGCATTGCACAGTCCAAAAGACATCCTTCTGAATGCGAATGTGACGTAAGGACATGTGAAAGTTGTCTTTTTCCTGGTCTTCCGGCGCTATCATTATTTGATTATAGCCCGAATATCCATCTAGTAGGAAATAGTACTCATGATCTACTAATCTATCCAACATCTGATCAATGAATAGAAGTGGAAAATGATCTTTCCTTGTAGCTTTGTTGAGCCTGCGGTAGTCCATGCATACTCTCCACCCTGTCACTGTTCGTGTTGGAATCAACTCATTATTTTCATTAGTCACTACGGTCCTGCCACCCTTTTTTGGTACACACTGCACTGGGCTCACCCATGAGCTATTTGAGATTGGATAGATTATGCCCGCATCCAGCCATTTTAATACCTCTTTCTTAACCACTTCTTTCATTATCGGATTAAGTCTCCTTTATTTTTCAACCGATGGCTTACTTTCATCTTCCATTAGGATTTTATGCATGCAAAACGAAGGGCTGATCCCTTTGATATCCGTTATGGTCCAGCCAATCGCTGATTTGAACTCTCGAAGCACTCGTAGCAGTTTTTCTTCCTGAAAAGATGTTAATGCAGAAGAAATAATCACAGGTAGCTTTAAATCTTTATTTAAAAATGCATACCTGAGATGTTCTGGAAGTGGTTTTAATTCAAGTTCTGGAGGTGTCTCAAGAGATGGCTTTAATTTTACTAATGATTCTCCCGCTTTTGTCAATGGCTCAACAGGTGTTCTGAATTTTCTGACTTGTGGAGTGGTATCTAGGTATTGCACAAGTTCGTCAAGTTCCTCGTCCTCCAAATCTAAATTTTCAGCAATTATTCTTCTCAAAGGTTCATCATCCACTCGACTCTGTACTTCATCATTTACGACCTGATCCACCAAATCAACCAGAAAACATTCTTCTTCATCTGCTGGAAACTTCTTAGCTTTGAAGACATTAAAGGTGACCTCTTGATCATGAACACGCATAGTGAGTTCCCCCTTCTACACATCTATCAGAGTCTTTCATGTGGCTAAGAATGGTCTTCCCAGTATGATAGGTATATTTTTGTCTTCCTTGTAATCCAAAATAATGAAGTCAATTGGAAAGATAAATCTGTCCACCTTCACTAATACATCTTCAATAATTCCCTGTGGATACGTGATGGATCTGTCAGCTAATTGCAAAGAATTGTTTGTTGGCTTTGGATCCGTTAATCCCAATTAATTGAACAATGATAAGGGCATCAGATTGATACTTGCCCCAAGATCACACAAACATTTTTCAAAATTCATCTTCCCGATTGTGCACGGGATTGTGAAACTGCCAGGATCCTTCAGCTTCAGAGGTAACTTCTGCTGAAGTACTACACTACATTCTTCTGTCAAGGCTACTGTATGAAATTCCTCTAATCTCCTTTTCCTTGATAGTATACCCTTCATAAACTTTGCATTGCTTGGCATTTGTTCCAATGCCTCGACGAAAGGTATGTTGATCTGCAGCTTTTTGAATACCTCCAAGAATTTGCTGAACTATTTATCTTCCCTTTTTTTATTTAATCTTTGTGGATATGGAACTTGAGTGTGAATTGGTGGTACAGAACTCTTAAACGTCTCCTCTGGACTTGCTTTATCTTTCTCTTCCTGCTGAACCTCAGACGTTTCCAGATTTTCTTTCTCCATAGCTGGCTCCTCGCCTTTCCTTGGCATGACCTCCTCTTATGTAAACATCATGTGGCGCTATGACTTGCATAGATACGACAAATCTTTCCCAGATCTCAATGTGATCGCTTGACACTGTTCCTTCCCGTCTCTTCTTGGATTTGTCTCTGTATTACTTGGCAATGAACCCTAGGGCCTGTTAGTAAGCATATTCGCCATCTGCCCCATTTGAGTTTCCAAATTCTTTATAGCCATTGCTTGGCTTTTGATCATAACCTCTGTATTCGCCATGTATTTCATCATCATCATCTCTTCCATTTCTAATTTCTTTTCTTGCTGAGGTAAAGCTGGAGTGTGATGTTGTTGTTGAGAAAATCCCAGCGAAAAAGGTGGTCTAGGATTAAACTGTGGCTGCGCTGGTTGCGTCTGAAACTGATTATTTGATTGAAACTGATTATGCTGATTCCCTTGGTTATTTGACCAACTAAAGTTTGGATGATTTTGGTTGTTGGGGTGGTATATGTTCTGAAATTGACCTTGGTCTTTTCTGTAGTTGTTTATATATTGCACTGACTCTGAGCTGATAACACATTGATCCATCGAGTGTGACCCCGCACAAATCTCACATACGAAGGCAACTGTCTTTGTTTTACCTTCTGCTAAAGTATCTATCTTCTTTGCCATGGCTGCCATCTGTGCTGACAACTGAGTAATAGCATCAACCTCCAACACACCTGCAACTCTGGGTTGTGTCATCCGAGATGTAGGATTTTGAAAATCGTTCGATGTCATTATCTCGATAAGGTTATGGGCTTCTTCATAGCTTTTTGCCCGTAATGCCCCTCCTGCAGTTGCATCTACAATCGGTCTCGACTGCCATCCCAATCCATTATAGAACGTGTTGATCACCATTCAATCTGGCATACCGTGATGTGGACACTTCCTCGGCATTTCTTTGTATCTCTCCCATGCTTCATACAAGGACTCACCCTGTTGTTGCTCAAACTGAGAGATAATTGTCCTCATCTTTGTAGTCTTAGCCATTGGGAAGAACTTAGTTAAGAACTTTTGTGCTAAGTCCTCCCATGAAGTTATAGATCCTGCTGGCAAAGAATGAAGCCAACTTCTTGCTTTATCCCTCAATGAGAATGGGAATATCCTAAGTCTGATAGCATCCTCCGTCACACCGTTGTATCTGAATGTATCACAGATTTCGATGAAACTCAACAGGTGTTCATTCGGATCATCTGTAGTGGCAGCCCCAAACTGCACCGAATTCTATACCATCTGAATAGTGCCCATTTTTATCTCAAATGTATTGGCTGCTATCGTTGGTCTGACGATGCTAGACTGTAGTACATTAATATTGGGCATGAAATATTCCTTCAGAGCCCCATGCTCCTCTCTTTGCTCTTCTCCTTATGCCTGGGCTGCCATATTAGCTGTCGTACTTTCTAACTGTGCTTGTAAATTTCTACGAACACTCGCTTTCCAACCTCTCCAGTTTATGTTGTCCTGAACAGGTGTTAAGTTGGGGTTGGATGACCGCGTGCGCATAAAAATTTATCCAAATTCCTGAAACAAAAACAAAAACTAAAATGAGATAAGACTAGAGTTGTCTAAGTCTTACAATATAGCTTAAAACTAATGATAATAATACTAAATTAAAAGCCTTTCCCCAGCAACGGCGCCAAAAACTTGTTGCCTCTTTTTTTAGTCTTAACAAAAGAGCTCTAACTCATGCAAGCATACATGTGTCAACAAGCAATACAGAGCAAGTAAAGTATCGATCCCACAGAGAAAGTTGTTTAATTCAAATCACTATGCATTAACTAAATCACTATATTTATATGCTCAAACTAATGAATAAGATTGGTTTGTTCTCGAATCGCGAATAATGACTAAAACAATAATAACAACGAAATAAATCAAATATGGAAATAATGGGATCCTAAATTCATTTAATAATTCATTTAATCACCACTATCATGCATGACTTGTTCACATATCACAGGAAAGTAGTCAAGAGCACTAAAAGAGTCATAGCCATTTTTCAATGCACTAAGACCTAGTTACACAGCATCCACAGATGATAGACTCTATGTAATCATCAATATAATAAAAATCACTATATGTCTATGTGAAATTGTAACTATATTGAATTTAAGTACAAGCCCTTATTCTAACTCATACGGTGAAACAGTATTTGTCTGTCTGGTTCACGAAATACACGAGCCATATAAAACAACCCCATATACGTACACTATCATGGTTACTATCCATACTTGCATGTTCATTGTCAATTCCATACAAGTACTGAAACGAATGGTTATCAAGCATTCATACATGCATAACAATCATGATTTACATCCCCTATGATATGTAAAACAATCCAACATTCAAGCATGCAATCAAACTACATATTAAAATCCGTTAGAATCCCATAATGGAGTTTAGTTCATGACTGAACCAAAAGCCATTATGGGATCAAATCTAAACATGATTAATAAACAAACAATTGAAATATGAAAGATAGAACTATCAAACCCAATTGCTGAATAGAATCCACTATTAATATTCAAATTTACATAACAATCCAGCAAATACTAACAATAATCTACTCTGGTAGAAAATCCCAAGAAGAAGTACAAAAGTAGGGTTTTGGCCTCTTTCTACGTTGGAATCTCCCCCAGAGAGTAAACCCTAGTTACGATGATGAAAATACGACAAAAGATATCCAAGATACATCTGACACCAGTTAGATATTGTTTTTAATCACTTACAACCATTTTAATTAAAAAATAAAATAAAACAAATCAAAAGCCTTTCAGACCTAGGACAATCAGGCCTCCTCCTCGCATGGGCGTGAGACTTGCGAAGAAGTTATGATGTCCAATAGGCTCTGCATGCGTGGCAGCGTCCCTAAGTTTGTCATGCTCGCGGCCGTGCAACTTGCAGTAGATAACATTGTCTGGCTGGGTAATAGCGCGGGCGCGCGTCTCTAAGCTCATCCTGTCGCGCGGCTTGCAGTTGATGAATTCTGGTTCTGGTCCTGAGTTTGGTTCTGCATTATTGCTACTACTACTGAAGTGTCCTATTTCCATCCACGCTTGTCCATCCATGCTCCACTCAATCCTCAGCCATGCATATCCCAGCTTTTGCCTCGCCTCATGCGTCCATTAGCCTCGTGCTCTATAATACCACTAAATTATGTCGATTCAGGCACTTATTCGTCAAAAGGAGTTTTAAGTATATGCAATATAAACTAACATGAAATGCAGCTAAAACATACTAAAATGTACTTGAGATGGGCATAGTTTGCATGAATTGGTACTCCATAAGTAGGTATAAAACCCACTTATCAGTAGTCATAAAATGCATTTTGAAAAGCTCTAGGCTAGAAAATACCACACCCTTTCTGAGGTGATTTGGAGACTTATTGTCCAGATATTATGGATCCGGATCAGCCGAGTAGTTCCCGTAGGGCCACTTCTGGTGTACGGTGGAGGGCTTCTGAAGTTCCTCGACCCCGTTCTGTTAGATAGCCTCGTTGATTGGTGGAGGCAGTGATACGTCCAGTCCGGGCTGATGTGCTGGACGTTGAGGACGAGGAGGAGGATATTCCGATTGCGGACCCCGCTCCTACTGCACATGTTCCCCATAGGGAGCTCCCTTGCATTCAGGTGGCAAACCCAAAGCTTCTGGGTGATTTTAGCAGACATCCCTCGATGTATTTGCATACTAACGAGGTATGATGTTAGATCTTGATCTTCCTTTTTTCCTATTGATGGGGATTAAAAGGGTTTTGATGTTGATCTGCATTTCATGTAGGTTCTCAGATTTACACAGCCTCAAGGGAATTGGTTTAGCATACACTCCATGTATCAGGCTCTTCATCCTGACTATAGAGCGGTTGTGCATGACTAGGGATTTGGAGCATTCTTTTCCATCTTTCCCCGTCGTTGTCCTTGGGGTTACGTCAGGGCATTGTCTGAGCAATGGTTTCATCAAACTCAGTCACTCCATTTGTTGGACTGTGAGGTGATGATGACACTGATGAATTGGCGGTTTATCACAGGCATGGAGTTTGGAGGGGCATCAGTGCCTTGCATTACGGATATTACCCCTACTACCGTCAGATCCTTGCTAGAATTTCTGATGAAGGAGCTCAAGGGCAGGACTGTCCGTGCAGGTCCTTTGAGCGTAGATGCTATGAGCGGGCTTTTGAGTGAGCCCATGCCTGATCATGTCAGAGTCAGGGATCGCATTCTTCGGCGATTGTTCCTGATGATCATTAGAGGCTGCTTCATAGCAGATAACTCTTCTATGGTGTCATTCGCTTTGATCAGCGCCACGCGTCATGTAGACCGTATTGGAGAGTATGATTGGGGTTCCTATACCTTTGTATATTTCCTCAGGGGCATGCGTATGTGCTCACAGGGTTTAATTGAGGCTTAGCTATGATTTTACCCATTTCTGTTGGTGAGTATTTCTCTTATTATTTCCCATTTATAGGTTCAGAGTGTTTACTGATTCGCAGATGTTTTGCCATTGTGCTGGCAATTGTGGGCCTATGAGAGGCTCCCATATTTGCGTCATGTGAGTGTGTTAGGTTTAGATACCTATCCACGAGAACGACAATGGCATCATTCCATATTGGCGGAGGTCCTTGTAGCTGAGGGTTTCACTCACTACTGCCTACAGCTGGAGTTGTTGACAACTAATATTATCACATGGATTCCCTATTCTAGGGAACATTTGGCCATCAGTTTTGAGGATGGGTACCCGACTGGCGTTGAGTATGTGATTTCCACCCGGAGAGTTCCTCTCTTTACAGATGGAGGATGGGAGCTCTATTTAGGAGAGCGTGTTATTAGGAGCACCACAGGGGAGATTTGTATGTCGATCTTTCCTCCTGCCAGGCATCATTGGCCTGTATCGCAGTCACCCGTCACTGATATCCCATTGTTGGGGGTTGACAGTTTTGCATTGTCAGAGGGTCCCTGCACTCAGGAGATATTCCAGCGCTGGTGGTTCCCTCGTACTATTGGAGCCCAGTCCCGCGCCACTTAGTTTATGGGGGATATGGTTTCAGGATCCGTGATGTTGACGGATTGGATAGCTTGTGTCCGAGATCTGACTCATGTGACACAGATTGATAGTTTGACCCAGCATCTAGACCAGGCACATTTCTTCATCTGGTATTTGGGAAGAGATCTGGCAGAGGCAGATTCATTTGATCCTTCTAGCTCAGGTGCTGGCCCCTCAGATGACCAATTTGTTTTTACCGGTGCAGATCCTCCTTTGTATAGGCCTGACATCCCTGGTTATAGATATCCAGTTACTCAGGAGGAGTTACATCAGGTGGACAGGATTGATGATGTAGACATTGACACCATTATCTTCTTCTGATGTGTATTCTCATTATCTATTTTGATAGGCCTCTGTTAGCTATTGGGTGGCTCTTCCCCATTCTCGTTATATCTTTTGATAGGCATCTGTTAGTAGTAGGGCATCTGTGCACCATTTCCCTGTATTTTAAGTTGTACCGAGATGATGTATTAGATGTTGATATACTTAGGAATGTATGCATAATTATTCACTCCATATATCATATTGCCATCTATTATCTGCAGTACATGTATAATGTTATGCATATTTTTGTATTTCCAGAGATATGCAGCATTGACTCCTGGATGATCTTATGACACGGCCCATACAGATGTCTTCTTCGACAGTTAGCCGTATTGATCATACCCCGCCATCATTGGTGGCATCTGGTATGTGATCGTGGTATGATAGCATGTCATCATCAGACAGGGTGACCATAGATCATTTGTTGTAGTATACTATGACCTTGTTGATGTTTCAGGTTCCCACAGGATTCATGGATGGCATGTTGGAGCACTAGGTATCGGAGAGGCAGGTTTTCCAATTTGGGACCCAAGAGTTGACTCCCACTATGGAGGAGTATGCACGGTTGACGATGTTACCGCTGGACAGACCTTTCGTGCATATGGCTTTAGGGGACATGAGTCGACGGTTCATGACCCTTACTGGATTAAGGAGTAGGATGGTGCAGGATGAGCTTACATCTAGCCATGTTATATCCCAGCATTTTTTGTTTGATAGATTTGGCTCAGAGGATAGTTATACACGACATTCCGGGGATTTCACCACACCGGAGGATCATTGGCGTCTAGCCAGGGTGGATGTACTATTATTGTGCGTACTGTCGTATGTCTATATGTCACTGTACATGGATGAGATAGATATTGAAGTCGTCACGGTAGTGAAAGCTCTCAGGGAGGGTCATACCATCATACCAATGATTATAGCAGAAACTTTGAGGTCGGCTACATACTGCTGCACTTATCTGACATGAGTATTTACGGGCAGCTCGGTCATGCTATACATGTGGTTTATGTCACACTTGAGACCACTTGGCACATTTAGATGGTATAGGTATTGTTTCACCCATGATATAGTCGTGTCATACTCCTTTCAGCCATCGGAGTGTACGAACGTTGTATCTTGGACTATGTTCTTGGCGGATATCAGAGATCCGTTTAGCATATTGTCATGTTCGGGGCTCAGCTCACCTTACAGCTTTTATTACTCATGCTTCGGGCAAGGATTATCTCCCTCTGGCTAGATTAAGGGGCATGACTACCTACCACCCGCTGGCCGTGATATCGCAGTTTGACCAGTTCCAGGATTTTTATCCTTTCGAGGGGCGTTAGGACAACATTTAGCTTCTCGCTATCTTTCAGCAGAGGACCGATCCCGTGTGTATGCATGTTGAGATCAGCGTGAGATAGCTTCTTTTTCTGTTAGTCATCCAGGTTTTTCGTTAGAGTATTCTGCATGGATGGAGACAGAGACTGCATCGGCTGCGGTAGTATCCACATTGCCGAGTAGTGATTCAGATGATGTGGAGCCCATAGAGGACATTGATTCCTACCTCAAGGAGGAGCTAGTTGTCGGGTTGCCAGCATTTCCTTTAGATTCTCCCAGTACTAGTACTAATGTGATTCAGCATTCAGCACAGTACTTTGAGCAGAGTCTTCATCTGATTACTTTCGAGAGAGACCAGGCGAGGGCCTTGATGTTGACTGCACTTGATGGGAGAGACGCAGCTCTATTAGAGAGAGACGATGCATTAGCTCGCAGGGATGTCGCTATTGTTGAGCGGGACGAGGCCAGATAAGCCAAAGATGCAGTGATAGTTGAGCAGGATAGTGCTATATCTGCCCGGGATGTAGCCGTCACATATATTACTGCAGTGAGGTCCCTTACCACTGGCTTGATTATAAAGATGAGCGCTTACAATGATGAGTATTTGGTCACCATGCAGATGGCTGTAGATTTATTGGGTCGTGTGGATACTCTCGTACAAGATACCACAGCTTCGCCTCCTTCTTCTGAGAGGGATGCCATGTTGGGCTATTAGCTCGCAAATACCCTGACATTAAGATAGGCGAATATTTTCCTGCACAGACTAGCATAGCCTTTTCGTCATGTACAGTTTACATTATGTATATCAAACAACATTATATATATAGTAGGAAAATATATTTTTGATCACTTCCCTTTTAGATATGCTCTGATACTTGCTTGATATTTTGCCTGCTTCTTCAGGGCTTGCGATCTTGATGTATTCTGAAATTTTTCTAGATGGATTGACATTGAGTTGTCTCTGGACAGTTCAGAATGGATCATTGATCTCTGTGTATCCCTACCATCTTTGGTGTCTTGGGACTGGTTTATGTATGGAAATGTGGAGAGGAGTGTGGCTTTCCTCTCTGAGATTGACCGCACCACATATGGTCGCCAGTACCCATATTCAGGAGGAGCCTAGTTAATTCCATCTCTTATGGATTGGTGTTGCTCTTCAAGGTACAGCCGTAGCTTAGATGGTCGCTGAATCTCCTATTTTGGAGGAGTTCAGGTAATTCCATCCCTTTGGTCTGAAGCCAAATGAAATGTAGTGGATTGAAGTTTGATCTCAGTACCGTTGACAAGTGTTTGTGTTTTGGTAGGGGGTGAGACCGAACCATGACTGGCTGCCTACGTACTCCTATTGAAGAGAAGATCAAGTCTGCGTAGTTCGAACCTGGTGTAAGAGGTTCAACGTTGTATAGTTGAAAGGGGTGTAGGAATGTCTTTGTTGTTTTTATTTTTGTAAGGAGAAGGGGGTAGAAATGTTTTTGTTGTTTTTGTTTTATTGCAACCGGGCCATATAAAATGGTTGCCTACGTACTCCTATTGAAGAAGAGATCAGGTCGGCGTAGTTCACCCCTCAGGGCGAGTTAAAAAGTGTGATCCCATGTGCAGGTCAGCCTACAGGGAAGAGAAAGTTTGATCCTAAGTTGAGGATAAACTACAGGTATGAAATTTTTGATCCCATGTATGGGTAGCCGAATTGCAAACGCGAGAGGTTCAATCCGTAGTGGGATGACCTAACTTATATGAGCGTAGTGAAGCCAGGCTGCTGGCTTGAAAAGTATGTTTCCCTGAGAGGCAAAGTGTGGAAAAGAGTTGTATGTGGTAAAGGGTTAAAGAACCGGAATGACTGGTGATCTGATGATCCAACACCAGGATGTTTGCTTGATGGTAACTTCAGACATAGTATCATTTCACGGTGTCCGAGTTGATGAGTTATGGAAATTCATCGCCGTCCATTTCTTGCAATCTGAGAGGGCCTCTTGTCAATACCTCTTTGACAACAAACGGGCCTTCCCAGTTAGGAGCGAATTTTCCCTATTAGAGACAATTGGTGATACATGTCTTATATCCATTGGTCTTCCTCCAGCTGAGCGTCTATCAACACTCTGAGGGATTCCATTTCAACTTCTATGGGGAGCACTGTTTTCCATCCTATAGGTTAATGCGTAGGGGGTTCCCCCAGTTGAAGTGCACATTGATGTTATGTAGACTAACAGAGTAAGAGGCAATAAGTCAGGCCAATCTTTGTGGTTGGCAGACATCTTTTGCATGATCTTCTTGATGTTTTTGTTACCTGATTCAACAATACCATTCATCTTTGGATGGTAGATGATGGAGTTAAGATGTTTAATGTGGAATTTACTGCATAACTCCTCCATCATCTTGTTGTTGAGGTTCTTAGCATTTTCTGACACAATCACCTCTGGTTGTCCATATCGACAAATAACATTGTTTCTAATGAAAGCAATAATAACTTCTTTAGTAACCTTGGGGAAGGAGGCTGCTTCTACCCACTTGGTGAAGTAGTCGATCATTGTGAAGATAAATCTATGTTCATTACTGGCTTTAGGCTCAATGGGCCCAATAACGTCCATTCCCCACAATGAAGGGCCAAGGTGAACTCATATTGTGGAGTTCCCGTGGAAGGGCGTTGATAGCATTCCCATGAATTTGGCACTAATAACATCTCTTGACATGGTCATTGCAGTCAGCTTTGAGAAAGAGCCAGTAATGTCCTATCTTGAGGATCTTCTTAACAAGGAGGGGGCCACTCATGTGTGGGCCAAAGACTCCACCATGGATCTCATCCATAACCTTTGAGCTTGGTCTTTGTCTAAATATCTGAGGAGACCTTGTCATGCATCTCTCTTATAGTGGGCATCTCCACTCAGGTAGAATTTTATAGCAAGTCGATGGATCCGCCTTTTCTCGGTCGGGCTCGCCTCAGCGGGTGTAGATCCATCTCGTAGGTATTCCTTGATATGCTGATAACAAGGATGCTGGATGGGAGGCAGCTCATCCGACACTTCTCCAACGTTGTTCCCATATGTTGGTGCCTTGTGCAGGGCAATTGTGACGTGTGGCAAGTGACCCTTGTCAGGTATGTGAATCAAGGAGGCCAAAGTTTCTAATGCGTCGGAAAAGTCATTGCTATTACGAGGAATGTGTAGAAAGGAGATTTCTTCAAACTCAAAAACCATCTGTAAAACTTGACAATGGTAAGGAAACAAATGTAGCTCTTTTGTTTGATAGATTCCCGTGGATTGTCTGACCACTAACTCCGAATCTCCAAAGACAATTAACCACCTGATGCCCATTGAACGAGCAAGTTTTAGCCCCATAAGACAGCCTTCATACTCAGTTGTGTTGTTGGTGTTGACAAACTACAATTTGACGGTGACAGAATACTGCTCCCCCGTACCGGATACTAGAACTGCTCCAGCTCCAGAACCTTCCATATTAACAGCTCCATCAAAATACATCTTCCATGTTTGGCGTGTATCGTACTGATTATGTTACTGAACTATCATTACCCCTTCATCCGGGAAGTATGTCTCCAAGGGTAAGAATTTCCCTAAAGGTGCGGCGGCCAGTTGATCTGCAATTCCTTGACCTTTGATGGACTTTTGAGTCACGTAAACGATGTCAAATTGTTGTAAGATCAACTGCCATCTGGACAGCCGACAATTTAACATGGGTTTATTGAAAACGTACTTGAGAGGATCCACGCGGGATATGAGGTGGGTTGTGTGACCATGGAGGTAATGTTGTAACCTCATGGAGGCCCATGCTAAAGCGCAACAAGTCCTCTCAATCAGAGTGTACTTGTGTTCACTGCTGTTGAATCATTTGCTGAGGTAACAGATAGCTCATTCTTTGCCTCTATCGTCTTTCTATCCTAGCATGAAGCCCATGGCATTGTCACTTATGGACAAGTACATGAAGAGGGGAACATCATCCCTGGGTGATACCAAAATGGGAGCATTGACTAGCTGCTCTTTGATTGTAAGGAAGGCCTTCTGGCACTCGTTGTTCCATTTCATGGAGGAGTTCTTCCTTAACAGCTTGAAGATTGGCTCACAGGTTGCTGTGAGTTGAGAGATGAACCTGCTAATGAAGTTGATTCTTCCCAAAATCCCCGTATTTCCTTCTCTGTCTAAGGAATTGGCATTTCTGTGATGGCCTTGATTTTGGTAGGATCCAGCTCAATCCCTTGGTGGCTGACTAGGAATCCTAGCAACTTGCCTGATTTAACGCCAAAAGCGTATTTGGTTGGATTCAACTTCAAGTTGTACTTATGTAACCTATTGAATAGCTTCCTGAGATGGTCTAAGTGGTCTTCCTCCTTTTGGGACTTGACAATGATGTCATCCATGTAGATCTCTATCTCTTTGTGCATTAACTCGTGGAAGAGAGCCATCATAGCTCGCTGATAGGTGGCTCCGGCATTGATGAGGCCGAACGAAAACCTTTTATAGCAAAAAGTTCCCTAAGGCGTGATGAAAGCAGTTTTCTCATGATCTTCCTCAGTAACCATGATCTGATGGTAGCCCGCAAATCAATCAGCAAAGGACTACATGCAGTATTGAGCAGTATTATCAATGAGAACGTGGATAAATGGCATGGGAAAGCTATCTTTTAGGAAAGCTTTGTTCAAGTCTCGGTAATCCACGCAAACTCGCACCTTTCCTCCAGGTTTAGGCACGAGAACAATGTTGGATATCCAATCAGGATATGTGGACACCGTGATGATGCCAGCTTGAAACCGTTTCACAATTTCTTCTTTTACCTTTAAACTCCACTTAAGTTTTAATCTCCTGAGCTTTTGCTTGACTGGCTTGAATCCCTATTTAATGGGAAGGCGATGAAGAACAATGCCAGTGGACAAACCCACCATATCTTCATGAGACCATGCAAACACATCCTGGAATTGGGTTAGTAGCGTAACCAAGTCATTCCTTTTATTTGGGGTAAGGTCTGAACCAATCTGGATTAACTTAGGGCTTTCTAAGGTTCCGAGATTGAAGGAAGTGGTTTGATCAAGGTTGGATTTAGGTTTGTCTTTGACTCATTCTTGAATTTCTGGAGGCACCTCAATGTCCTCCTATATTTCCATTAAGGCTGAATTCATCTCTACAGCAAAGGTACAATCCTTGTTGAGAAGAGGCACCATATCAGCAAGTACAGGCACATCTATATTCAGGGTCCTGAAAAAAATATGCTTTCACTTAGTATATATGAAAGAGTTTGATCATACACAGTGTTAGCATATACTGATAAAATAAATTGCTGGTACTGTACAGAAAAGTAAGCAGTTATGATATCTACAGGGCAGAAAGATTTCCTACCCGTTTTACCTTTGTCGACCAATGCAATGAGTGTTGCTCCAATTGGCAAGGGCAAAGTCCGGGTGGACTGCAGTGATGGAGTGGTTGTCATCTTCCTCCTTATCCCGAATGATGGCCATTATGTCTGGGCAATCATCGCCTAGGGTGTATCTGTTTGTATGTTCATCATAAACGATGATGCGTATGCCTGACATCATATGGATGACGTCTTTCTTGATTCTTCGTTCCTCCTTTTCCAGTGCGGAATCTGGAACAAAGACTTCTTTCACCTTCACCGGTACCGGCTTAGGAAATAACATAGCCATTACATTGGCTGGCACCTTTACCGGAGGTTGTGCGGACTCAGAATTCGTAGGTGAAGATAATCGCCATATGGTTGGAGCTGAAGGAATCTGGTAATGCTTATGAGGATTCCTATGACTAGAACTGGCAGAATAGCATAGTCCAAGTGTCCCAGTTTGACTGTATACTCGAATAGGGTGCTTGATACCCTGGTGATATTTACCCAGCCCTTGTCCCGGCTGATGACCCAATGACATTATTTCTTGAGTAACCAACATTACCTCGGTAGAAATCAAGGGTTCGGGAAATGGCGTTCCAATTTCATGCTATTGGGTATTGCTTACTTCCAAGGCATGAAAACTGACCGGTTCAACACCTGCATTGGCATTGATGAATGGCATGTCCCCGTGTTGAGGACACTCTAGTTCAGTGTTGACCGTGACTAGGCTATTGTTGATAATGTATTTTAGTTGTTGATGAAGGGTGTAGGGGACTGCCCCTGCCATATGAATCAATGGTCGTCCTAAGAGCAGGTTGTATCCTGAATCTATCTTGAGCACGTGGAAAGATACGCAGAATGTATGGGGACCAATCTCTATTTGCAGCTCAATTACTCCAACCAAATTCTGGCGGGCTCTATTAAAAGTTTTGATAACTGTATGGCTGCTCTGAATTCGGTTGAGATTGACATTCATCTTCAACAATGTAGCATAAGGACAAATATTTAGAGATGAGCCTCCATCTATCATGACTCCAGCTAGCATATATCCGGAGGATAAGACCGTAATGTGTAACGGCTTGCAATGACCGGTCCCTTCGGGCGGTATATCATCATCAGTGAAGGATATCACATTGTTGTTAAAAATCTTATCAACCAAGTGCTGAAATTTTTCTGTATCCACTAATGTTGGTAAGTAGGCTTCTTCCAAAACCTTTATCAAGATTTTCTTGTGATCCTCGGAAGCTAAAACCAAGTCCAGGATTGAAATTTGGTGGAGAGCTTCTTGTAAGCTTAAAACCACATTGGCTTCATTATGACCCATAGTGCGGAGGAATTGTTCAATCTTCTCCGTGGGTATTTTCCCCTTTGACTTGATGGTAGACTTCATCACCCGTTGGGGAAGATACAGTGGATTCTCCTTCGACACTGTAGCAGTTGTATGTGAGGTGGATCCTTCACCTTCTCCATAATTCCATGGAACTTTGTGCAAGCTGACAATAGGATATTGTGCTCTGCATGGTAATTTGATTGGCTCTGGAGAGGCCACTTTCAAAGGATGGTTGCTTCCTCTGAGTTGAATTGCTGGTATAGTGAGCGGTTTTCCAGTGTCATCGACCTCAGCGGATATAACTGCTACCAATCCCTTACACTTAGTAGGACATGTATTCTCACTCTCCCGTAGCACGGTATCATCATCTGCTAGTTGCAGGACACCACTATCAATTAGATTATGGATAAGGTGGCGGAGTGCCCAACATTCTTCTGTGTTGTGACCACGAGAATGGGAGTGATATTGACATACTCCATCAGAATTATATCGTCCTGAATGGGGATTGATTGGAGGTAGAAGGGAAGTGATCCTTCCTTCATTGATTAGCATCTGAAGGATTTCTTCCATAGGTTGGCCCATGTATGTAAATTCCCTTCTATTGGCAAAATCCCGATGGGCTTTGGCATTCGCTCTCTTTATCACTTTGTCCTACAGTATTTCATTTTCTGAAGGTGACGAGGGAATATTTATGACCAGAGGAAGGAGACTAGTATTCTCCTGGCTGACTAACTGACGTGTAACTTGATGCTGATAAGTCACCAATTCTGCCAATTGCTCAATTTGCTTGCACAAAGCTTTCATCTTACGTTCCATTAAGAACTGGAACTTGGCATAATCCAACTTGTCAACACCGTATTTGGTGGTTTTAGATGACTCGCCGTTGAAATTGGAATTCATTCCATTGCTCCAATTAATCATGTTGACTTCTTCCTCTTTTTGTTGAGGAAGAGGATTGTGTTGAACGTGAGGTTGATTTGGTTTGGTGACCACGATCTCACCATTGTCTATCAGGTCTTGGATCTTGTGTTTTAAGGCCCAACAATCCTGAGTATCATGTCCAGGTGCCCCGGCATGATAAGCACATTTCCGAGCAGCATTGAAATCCTGTCCATTAGGGTTGGCTGGTGGAAGAAGATGCATGATTTTCTTCTGCGTTGTAAGAAGAGTGAGAACACTCGAGGGCGTTTGACTTCTCCCCCTTTTGGCATTGGAGGGATTGAAGACTGTGCTTGAAAGGGAGTATAATTTCTCCTCTGGATAGGCATGTTCTGATTACCTTTTTGACCCTATAATATCAGGGAAACATCCTCCTCTTTCTTTTTATGGACCCTCCGGGGGTTGTTTCCATAATTTTCGGATTTTATGTGCTCAGCGACAGCTTTAAGGGCAGCTAGGTCTTGAATCTTTCCTGACTTCAATCCCATCTCAGCCATCTCCCCGTGTTTGACCATTTCAGAAAATGGTTTACCGATGCCGACTAATACTCTTTCATAGAAAGGAGCTTCTTGTATGTCTATGAAAGTCATGACCATTTATGATTCTGTCATGGAAGGAACAACTTGAGCAGCAAGGCGCCTCCACCTCTGGGAATACTCTCTGACAGACTCGTTAGACTGTTTCTTGACCTAAGTAATCTGATACCGGTCAGGAGCCATTTGAGACTGGAAGCTATATTGAATGAGGAAGGCATGTGCTAGCTCTTCCCAGCTATGGATCTTTAAATTGTCTAATCTGGTATACCATAAACGGGCTTCTCCAGTCAGACTTTTCTAGAATAACTGCATTCTGAGCTTCTCGTCTTCTGCATAAGATCCAAGTTCTCCAATAAAAACCTTTAAATGTGTGTAAGGATCTCCTAGCCCTTCATATTTTTCGAAGTCATGAGTTTTAAACTTTTCTGGATAATGAACAACAGGGAATACACATAGGTTAGTATATGAAACACTCCCATGTGTTCCAATTCCTTTGATAGCAACGAAGGGTTTCTTCCATTTGGAGGACTTTCTTTCTGATGTCGCCGGTGTCTGGATCTCCTGTGAGATGGGTGGTATCATGAATTTTGTTGGTCGTATCCAACTGTAGTTCAGGTATCGTAATTACCTGGGTTCCCCCTTGTGTAGAGGATTCAGCATGTACGAGTATCTTTGGACCCTAAGTAGACTGGTGTAGTTCTTTAAGCAGAACAGCCAAATCTGTAATTTTCTTGCTTAATTCGTCGAATTCTTTGCGAGAAACTGGATTAAGATAGTCTGGTCGGATGATGACATGATTGACTGTACGATTGCCGCCTTTTTGGATTTTGACCGGGTAGTAGGTCTGATTGGTTCCCTGCAAAAGACTTGCATAGTTTAGTCTTTAGGGAATGTGTGTATAATAACATGTTATGTGATGTGTCCATTTTAGGAATTTTATCCTGCAAAATGGATGTCAACTGTTTGTAATACTGGATAGAATGTACACATTTCTTCATATTTCTCATTACATAGAGATGAATATGGAATGAAATTATAAGTAATTGATTTTATAAGTAATTTAAAATGAGAAAGCATGAAGAGACTTTCCTCCGTATTGGGTTTATCAGAGGCTGACCTATCTTAGGTTACTCTCGCGGATTTTTGGCATGAAGGTTCCCAAATCATCGCAATTTACTCAACGGGAAATTAATCCGGTCTTTCAACTGGAGCGAATTTGGGTGGTGCCTTTCCTTAGCCTCGCGAGAATTAGTCTTCCTACGAGTCCAGTAATCAAACACCGACATGATAGCCTCCTGGTGGAGGGACCACACAACATACATTCACATACATCGCATCTCACCGTATGGAAATGATGACATGTGTGAAGCACTAATATCACAAGCAGATATGGTGCGAAGCACTAAGTGCAACAAGTAAATGCATTCGTACACATTCATCATAAATGTAAATGCAACATCCACACACAAGCAGATAATAGTTTTGAAAAGATTATAATAGCGGCTTAAATCCTCTTTCTGGGAAGTCCCCAGCAGAGTCGCCACCTGTCGACGTCGGGATTGTTAGTTGTCCCTTTTCGTTACTTGTTCTTTGGTGTTCTCATTTTAGGTGACATTTCTTTGAAAAAATAAATGAAAAAGGTTCGACATGTATAATGTCGATGATGGACTGTTAAGAGTCGCCAGTTGGTTTTTTAAATGGTTGTACCAACACAACTGAGAAAAGGTTTGCACATTGACCCAGTAATGTGACACTATTTAAACGAGTCGGTGAAACCGAGATTCATTAGGGTCCGAGGATTTAATTATGAGGAGGGAAGGTGTTAGGCCCCCGACATCTGTGTTACCACGGTGACCGCCACTTTTCAAGAAACTGTTATCTAAATGTGTGTGTGTGGGTCAATGTGCTTTTATTTAGAAGTAGTGCGAGGCCTCATTCGCACCTATATACACAGGGTTTGAATTTATGTAAAAATTCAGTTTTTAGCAAGATATGGCAATAACGTTTTATAAAAGAGGTTTTTCGAACCCTGATGCTCAATAGTAATTGAGACCTTTTACACTCCCATTTTTTTAGTGTTTGGCTTGATTATTTTTATTTTCGAGATGTGAAGCATCTATAAGAAAATAATGTACAAAATAATACCGACTTCCTCGCGGGTATGAAAACCATTTGAGGAAATTTAGACACCGCAGATAAATTTACAAGCTGCTTACAGCTAAAAAAGGTCCATCACGGGAACCGAATCTAGATCCAATAGATTGAATATGTGATCACATGATTCCTAGGCTCACATGATGCTGCAATTTGTATAAAAGCAGTAAGCAGGTATATATATAAAAGTTGTAAATATATATATATATATATATATACAGACATGATCACCAACCACGAAGCACCTCCATGGGGAATCAAAAATGTAAATAAAGTTGTAAAAGCTATCAACCGCCACGGAGGAAACTCCAGGCGGGACAAAACGTAAAGAAAGTTGTAAAAGCGATCAACCACCACGAAGTAAACTCCAGGTGGGACGAAATATATATATATAAGCAATAAATGCACTGGATATAAAATCCAGGCTCATCAAACAGAGTTCGACAACATTTCATATATATAGATATAAATATATATATATAAAAGCAAGTAAACGCTCCGGATGTAAAATCCAGGCTCATTGAACAAAGTCCGACAACACTTAATATATATAAATATATGTTTATCAAAGCAGTAAAAGCTCCAGACCGAAGTCTAGGCTCATCGAACAAAGTTCGACACACAGTTCATATATATATAAGTATATATATATAAAAGTAAATAAACGCTCCAGACCGAAGTCTAGGCTCATCGAATAAAGTTCGACACATAGTTATTATATATAAGTATATATATATATATATATATATATATATATATATTAAAGCAAATAAACGCCCCAGACCGAAGTCTAGGCTCAATCGAGGCATAACTCTATAATGTTAGTCCATATATATAAATATATATGTATATACAAACTGAAATAAAACCACGGACCGAAGTCCGAAAAAAAACACGCAACACGACTCTCAACGTAAAGAAGGGTGTGTGCAAAGATGAAGAGAAAGGCTTTAAAGTGTGAGAAGGCTTACAGTGGGCTGCCAAAGAAGACTTCTATATCTTTAAAGTGGATGAAACACAGCTTCCGCCGGTACAAGAGTAGCTATATGTGAGCTCACAATTGTATAAAATGAGAAATCATTTAGTATATTGCAAGTATGGAGCAAATTTGACATGGCTTCCTCGCCTTTTCTCCCCTTAAAATGGCCACCCCAAGCCCTCTATTTTTAGAGGGGGAGCCGCAGGTGTAGCTAAGGCTGCCCGGGTTGCCCCGGGTTTCGCGGGTCACATCGTCTCGCAGTACGTGCACGGAGGCACTTTAATGTCCACTCGAACTTTTAGAATTGCAATCCGGGCATCCGAATGAGGTATGTAGGACCTATTTCGGACCTCCGTTGTCGAGAGTTATAAAATGGCATGGGATTAGAGGTTGTACGAAGTCATGAAGATGGGACGGTGCCCTCTGGTCTTCAAGCTTCAAATTCTATCCGTTACCCTACATAATAGTCACTCGGGATTGGTTTTCCTTCATTCTTGTGGGACATTGTTGTGTATAAATGCGAGTATGAAATGTTGAGATGGTGTGATGTGGCTTCACAGTGGCGAGATGATGACTTTACCCCTCACCAGAGTTATCGTCGATTTGGGCTGATAAAACAGACGTTGCTCAGGGTTATCGCTGAGATTGGACTGCTGTAAATGTTGGAGGTCCTCAGTGTCATCTCTAAGGTGTGCCTGTATTCCCGGTGTTATCTCCGGGCTTTGTAATGAATGCCTAGGTGTGAGTGTCGAGGTTGAAGCTGATCGCATGCACTTGAAACAAACATTTCCGGGGTTATCGTCGGAACTGCATTCCTTGGGGTTATCACCAAGGTTGGAATTGTTACTCTCGGTGTGTGTTCTGGGGTTGAGACTAAACTTCCGATAGTATCCGGACTTAACGTGAACTGTCTTCCAAGGATATCTCTGAAAGACGAATATGCCATCCTGCAATGTCAGTGACAGGTGTGTAGAAAGATTTGAGTGTCTACACCCTTCTTGTATTTACTTGCATATTTTAGTCCAAAAGATGTCTAAATTGCTTTTCCTTGCTTCTTTATGCCAATGTTATGTCATAGCCTACAAAATAACATAAAATGTATGAAACGTAACTAAGAAACATAGGTTTAAGCAACTAATTCAAATAATAGATACCGGATAAGTAGGTATAAAACCTACTTATCAGAAGCAGCTAATGAGAGGGTAGACGACTTAGAGGATGAAGTCAGGTGTAAGAAGAGAAAGGTGAACAAGATGGGGTACGTGTTTTTCTCAGCTACTGAGAGAGTGAGTGATGGTGTGTATCACTATCCGGCGGAGCAGGGACATACCCGACACACTATGAGCAGAGAGTTGATGGCATACATAGCACAGATCAAGTACAAGAGCGCTGTGGAGCGCGGGATGTTGGGATGAGACCCAATAATCTTGTAGTAGTTCTTTTATGTGATGTATACATCATGATGTAATCCCAAATTTTCATGTAAGATATGGGAACCTCGAGTAGGCTTATGATAAAGGGGTAGTATGTTAGTATTTTCCCCCATCTTTTGTGACATTAGGGGATATGTGTTGACATTTATAGAAGTATGCTAGGGATAATTATGTTGATGTAATGATTTAGCATATGAATATAAATGATCTTATTTCAGAAACGTGTTATAAAATCTTATTCCTTTTTCTTTTGAGAAATGTTTAAGTAATATAATTAGATAATAAAAATGAAAATTTTGTGATACAAAAAAATGTTGCCCAGACATAGACCAGCGACACCAGAAGATTCAGTCAATAACGAGAGAGAACAAGTAGACCCTATCTTAAGGCTAGTAGATATGCTAAGGAAACAATGAACCAGTACCATCCAACCCTTAAGCGGTTCCAATTACAAACTTTAAGGACTTTAGGAGCGTAGGACCTCCAGAGTTTGAAGGTACTACCGATCTGATCAGGGCGCATATATGGATTAAGGAAATAGAAAAGGCCTTCACCATCGCTCATGTTGGTAAAGACCAGAAGACGGTGTTTGCCACCTACATGATGAGAGGCGATGAGACACCCCCAAATATTGGTACTTCATTCCCACAAGACTTGGTGTTCACTTTCCATACATTCATACTAACTAACTACCCAAATATAAAAGAATTTAAACCATAAATCCTCCCATTAAAAGGGTTACATCATTAAATCAAAAATAATCTCCCAGGTTATCTAACCTTTAGCATAAATCAAGTGCGAAATAAAATAATTACATCACATCATTTAAATAAAGTCTATCAACATAAAAGCCAATAAATTACAAATCTTCATCACTTGTACATTTTTTCTTTTCCTTTTTTTGTGGTAGGTTCATTGACCTTCTCAACCTTAGCTGCAATAATTATATTTATGTAAGAGTGAGCAAAACAAATGCTCACTAGATATAGCAATGAACAACAATAGAATAATAACTGTTAATGAATAAGTTCATCATAACTGAATAATACTCTGTCAATGATAACAAAAAACTTGAATCAAAATATGAAATATATCTGAGGGTCATAAGACCATGAACTATGTCCAAAGTTTTAAGTATTCTTTCAACTTAAACCTAAACAGTCGTAAGACTTTAGGGACTTCTCGTACTTAGGGGGATCAGTCTTTCATACAATGTATTGTGCACAAACATCTAAACGCTTATGTGTAAGTAATCCCCTATAATAGGGTTGTTCATCTCAGTTTTAATGTACGAGTCCGCACCAATTAAAGGAAGTTTGGTTTGGATAACCTTCAAGGTAATTTAGAGTTCAACGAACATCAACTAAGGATTAGTTGAATCAATATAGTTTAATATCACTTCAAGTGCTCGATAACAATATGATATGAAATAGTCATGAATTATAAGTGAATCAACAATATACATCGAAATCATGACTTAGAAATGGACTAGAAAGCATAGGCATTTGAATATTATAACAAACATTCCTTGAACAATAATAAGCTAAGGCTATTAATCTTACTCAATAAAAGAAGTGAATTAATGAACGTGCATGATTAATAACAAGTGGAGTAATAAAACTTTCTCAAAATAAGAACAATAGAATTTAGGAACTTGCGTAATAAGAAACAAAATTAAAGATAAGAATAATTCTCAAAGTAAGAGTTAGGTTGAAGAGTTTTCATGAACATAATCAAGTTAGAATAGATATATAAGTAGGTTTAGGAACTTGCTCAATGCATCAATAAGGTTTAAGCACTTGCACAATCGTAAAAGTAGAGTTACAGAACTTGCCGCGTGCGTAGGTTAAACAATCGGAGTATAAAAGTTAAAAGTTATAGGTCTACTCGTCTTCATTTTGGATCATCTTGAATTGCATCAATCGAAGTTCGTATGAAAATGTTATGCTCATTTTAGTAAAACATGTCCGGTCAGTTCTTTTTCCAAAATTTGGCAAGAAAGACTATCCCCCAGCCGGGGCTGGGGTTTTGTACTACAATAGCTAGCCGGGTCTGGGGTACCTTCAGCAAATTCGTGAATGAACATCACGAACATCGATTGTCCTTTCTAACAACCATACTAACCTACCCAAGGTGTAATATGTTTACAAAAACATAAACTAATGTTTCTAACACGTTTCTAACTACATAAACAACATAAACATCAAAATTAAAACATTTAATTTCACTATTTCTATTATGTCCTCTTCTTTTGACATTCATAACGAAATTCTTCACTGTGAATTCATTTTACAACCAAAATAGTTAGTTTCAATTACTTTGTTTTTGTTTCTTCATATATTTTCACAATCAATAAACAATTTACACACTATTCAATGAATTGAGTACCAATTTTGTTTGTAATTTAAGTCATATTCAACATATGTCAATGTAAACTTACTGTAATATAATTTCCTCCATAATAAAATATATTACATGAATCAATTTACTCTAAATCATCTATAAATCACATGAACACAATTTATGTCAACAATTATCATATAAAATCACATAATAAACAATTACTCATTCACACCAATTTTTACAGAGAACTTTTCATGTATATAAAAACTAGAACTTTAGAAGAAAAATAGGGTTTTACCTTTGCTAGAAGATATGAAGAACTTGAAAATCTCTCTTCTTCTTAAAAATTCTCAACTCACAGGGAAACTCACTTATTCCTTCTCTCTTTTCTATCTTCTTCTTTTTCTCTGTTCTTCCTTTCTCTTTTACTAATACGTAATATAACTGAGATATGATAATATAATATATCGTATACTTATAATACCTATTAATATATAACATAAATACGTATATAACCGATGTAAGTTATATTATTTGAAAATTAAAAGTCATAAGGCTTGTTTAGCTAAAACACTTTAAAAATTAATAACTTAAATCTTGTATGCCTTCTTTGGTAAAACCAATTAAAATAATGACTTAATCATTCCTTAAGCCTTGTTTGGTAAAACAAGATTAAAACAAGAATTTCAAAATCCTAAGGCTTTGTTTGGTAAAACCAAATTAAAACTCTTTTAATTTATTTTAATAACTCATTTATGATATAGTTTATTGTCACACTTTATTCAACTAAATTCTCATATTCAATTTAATTCAACTAAAGCCAATAATAACTTATTAAATCCATTTGTCACATAATCATATTGTAGACACTCGAAATTTTCTGCATACCTGTCACTGACATTACAGGAAGGCAGATTCGTCTTTCAAGAGGTAACCCTAGAAGACGGTTCATGTCAAGTCCGGATACTACCGGAAGTTCAGTCTCAACCCCGGAACACACACCGGGAGTAACAGTTCCAACCTCGAGAGATAACCCCGAGGCATGCAGTTCCAATACCAGAAAATTCACCAGAGAAGACCGATTAATCTTGGAGATAACCCCGAGATATCCAGTCTCAGTCCCAACACTGGTAATAGCATTTACCATCCTTGGCGATAACCCCAAGGAAGGTAGTTGCAGTTCCAGAGATAACCCTAGAAATGCTTGTTTCAAAAGTCTGCAATCAGCTTCAAACTCGGCGCTCACACCGAGTCACTTAGTACCAGACCCGAAGATAACACCGAGAAGACAGGCACACCTCAGAGATGACACTGAGGACCTTCAACACTTGCAGCAGTCCAATCTTAGCGATAACCTTGAGCAACATCTGTTTTATCAGCCCAAACCGGCGATAACCCCGGTGAGGGGCAAAGTCATCATCTTGCCACCTTGCTGCCACACCTTACCGTCTCAACATTTCTACACAGCAATGTCCCACAAGTATCAAGGAAAACCAATCCCGAGTGACTATTACGCAGGGTAACAGATAGAATTTGAAGCTTGAAGACCGAAGGGCACCGTCCCATCTTCATGACTTCGTACAACCTCTAATCCCATTCCATTGCGTAATAGGTCCTATATACCTCAGTCGGATGCCCGGATTGAAATTCTGAAAGTTTGAACGGACATCACGTTGCCCGTGTGCATATACTTCGAGACGGCGAGACCAACGAAACCCGGGGCAACCCTGGCAGCCTCAGGTACACTGCGGCTCCCCCCTCTATAAATAAAGGGCTTGGGGTGGCCATTTTGTAAGAGAAAAATGCGAGGAAGCCCTGTCAAATTTGCTCCGTACTCACCCTATATTGAGTTTTTCTCATTTTAAACACATGCGAGCTCACATATAGCTACTCTTGTACCGGTGGGAGCCGAGTTTCATCCACTTTAAGGATATAGAAGTCTTCTTTGGCAGCCCACTGTAAGCCTTCTCACACACTTTAAAGCCTTTCTCTTCATCTTTCCACACACATTTCTTCACGTTGAGAGTCGTGTTGTGTGTGTTTGCCTGGACTTCGGTCCGTGGTTTTATTTCAGTTTGTACATACATATATATATATATATATATATATATATATATATATATATATATATTATCGAGTTATGCCTCGATTAAGCTTAGACTTTGATGCGGAACATTTATTTGCTTTAATATATATATATATATATATATATATATATATATATATTATATTTGCTTTCGATGGGCCTAGACTTGATGCCAGGCGCTTATTTGCTTTAATATATATATATATATATATATATATATATATATATATATATATATATGAACTATGTGTCAAACTCTATTCGATGAGCCTGGATTTTACATCAAGAGCGTTTACTGCTTTAATATATATATATTTATAATATATATCAACTGTGGTCGAACCTTGTTCGATGAGCCTGGATTTTATATTGATGAGTTTATCGATTTTATATTATATATATATATATATATATATATATATATATATATATATATATATATATATATATATATATTTAAATCCTTACTGGAGTTTACTTTGTGGCGGTTGATCGCTTATGACTTTCTTTACGTTTTGTCCGCCTCGGAGTTTCCTCCGTGGCGGTTGATGGCTTTTAAAACTTTATTTACTTTTTCGATCCCCATGGAGGTGCTGTGGTTGGTGATCATTGGTGATATATATATATATATATATATATATATATATATATATATATATGTTCGTAGTTTAAAACGGACCAAATAAGCGGACGAAAAAAACGGACTCAAGGCAAAAAAACACGCTGGTCAAGTTTAACAAGAAAAAACACGTGAGTTAAACCCCACCCGCCTTTTTTTTTTTCCTTGGTCCGTTCTTTGGTCCGCTAATTTCAATCCGTTGGAGATCCTCCCTATATATATATATATATATATATATATATATATATATATATATATATATATATATATATATATGTATATATATATATACAGCTTTTATATATACCTGTTTACTGCTTTCATACAAATTGTAGCATCATGTGAGCCTAGGAATCATGTGATCACAGATTCAATCTATTGGATCTAGATTTGGTTCCCGTAATGGACATTTTCAGCTGTAAGCAGCTTGTAAATTTATCTGTGGTATCTGAATTTCCTCAGATGGTTTTAATACCCACGAGGAAGTCGGCATTATTTTGTACATTATTTTCTTATAGATGCTTCGCATCTCGAAAATAAAAGCAATCAAGCCGAACACTTAATAAAATGGGAGTGTAAAAGGTCTCAATTACTATTGAGCACTAGGATTTGAAAAACCTCTTTTATAAAACATCACTGCCATATCTTTTTAAAAATTGAATTTTACATAAATTCAAACCATGTGTATATAAAGTGTGAACGAGGCCTCGTGACTACTTCCAAATAAAAAGACATTGACCCTCACACACACACATTCATATAATAATTTCTTGAAAAGTGGCGATCACCGTGGTAACACGGATGTCGGGGGGTGCCTAACACCTTCCCTCCGCATAATCAAGTTCCCGGACCTAATGAATCTCGGTTTTCACCAAACCCATTTAGCAAAGATGTCACATCATCGGGTCAATGTGCAAACCTTTTCTCAATTGTGTTGGTACAACCATTTAAAAACCAATGGCGACTCTTAATCAATCCATCGTCGACATTATATATGGGACCTTTTTCACTTATTTTTCAAACAAATCTCACCTAACACGAGAACACCAAAGAACAAGTAACGTAAAAGGACAACTAAAAATCTCGGACGTAATAACAATGTGGCGACTTCTCACTGGGGACTTCCAATAAGAGAACTTAAGTCGCTATTACAATCTTTTCAAAACTGTTATCTGCTTGTGTGTGGATGTTGCATTTATATTTATGATGAATGTGTACGAATCCATTTACTTATTGCACTTAGTGCTTCGCACCATATCTGCTTGTGATATTAGTGCTTCGTAATGTCATCATTTCCATACGGTGAGACGCGATGTATGTGAATGTATGTTGTGTGGTCCCTCCACCAGGAAGCTATCTTGTTGGTGTTTGATTACTGGACTCGTAGGAAGACTAATTCCAACGAGGCTCAGGAAAGGCAGCACCCAAATTTTCTCCAGTTGAAAGACCAAATTAACTTACCGTCGAGTAAATTGCGATGATTTGGGAACCTTCATGCCAAAAAGCCGCGAGAGTAACCTAAGATATATATATATATATATATATATATATATATACAGCTTTTATATATACCTGTTTACTGCTTTAATACAAATTGTAGCATCATGTGAGCCTAGGAATCATGTGATCACAGATTCAATCTATTGGATCTAGATTTGGTTCCCGTAATGGACATTTTCAGCTGTAAGCAGCTTGTAAATTTATCTGTGGTATCTGAATTTCCTCAGATGGTTTTAATACCCATGAAGAAGTCGGCATTATTTTGTACATTATTTTCTTATAGATGCTTCGCATCTCGAAAATAAAAGCAATCAAGCCGAACACTTAATAAAATGGGAGTTTAAAAGGTCTCAATTACTATTGAGCACTAGGATTTGAAAAACCTCTTTTATAAAACATCACTGCCATATCTTTTTAAAAATTGAATTTTTACATAAATTCAAACCATATGTATATAGGTGTGAACGAGGCCTCGCACTACTTCCAAATAAGCAGCACATTGACCCTCACACACACACATTCATATAACAATGTCTTGAAAAGTGGCGATCACCGTGGTAACACGGATGTCGGGGGGTGCCTAACACCTTCCCTCCGCATAATCAAGTCCCCGGACCCTAATGAATCTCGGTTTCACCGACCCATTTAGCAGTGTCACATCACTGGGTCAATGTGCAAACCTTTTCTCAATTGTGTTGGTACAACCATTTAAAAAACCAACTGGCAACTCTTAACAGTCCATCGTCGACATTATATATGTCGGACCTTTTTCACTTATTTTTTCAAACAAATCTCACCTAATATGAGAACACCAAAGAACAAGTAAAACTAAAAGGACAACTAAAAATCTCGACGTAACAGGTGGCGACTCTGCTGGGGACTTCCAATAAGAGAACTTAATTCGCAATTACAATCTTTTCAAAACTGTTATCTGCTTGTGTGTGGATGTTGCATTTATATTTATGATGAAATGTACGAATCCATTTACTTATCAGACTTAGTGCTTCGCACCATATCTCTGCTTGTGATATTAGTGCTTCGTAATGTCATCATTTCCATACGGTGAGACGCGATGTATGTGAATGTATGTTGTGTGGTCCCTCCACCAGGAAGCTATCTTGTTGGTGTTTGATTACTGGACTCGTAGGAAGACTAATTCCAACGAGGCTCAGGAAAGGCAGCACCCAAATTTTCTCCAGTTGAAAGACCAAATTAACTTATCGTCGAGTAAATTGCGATGATTTGGGAACCTTCATGCCAAAAAGCCGCGAGAGTAACCTAAGATATATATATATATATATATATATATGTATATATATATATATATATATATATATACAGACTTTTATATATACTGCCATCGCTTTAATACAAATTGTAGCATCATGTGAGCCTAGGAATCATGTGATCTGCATTCAATCTATTGGATCTAGATTTGGTTCTCGTAATGGACATTTTTCAATTGTAAGCGACTTTTGTAAATTTATCTCGTGGTATCTGAATTTCCTCGGATGGTTTTAATACCTACGAGGAAGTCGGCATTATTTTGTACATTATTTTCTTATAGATGCTTCGCATCTCGAAAATAAAAGCAATCAAGCCGAACACTTAATAAAATGGGAGTGTAAAAGGTCTCAATTACTATTGAGCACTAGGATTTGAAAAACCTCTTTTATAAAACATCACTGCCATATCTTTTTAAAAATTGAATTTTTACATAAATTCAAACCATGTGTATATAGGTGTGAACGAGGCCTCGCACTACTTCCAAATAAGCAGCACATTGACCCTCACACACACACACATTCATATAACAATGTCTTGAAAAGTGGCGATCACCGTGGTAACACGGATGTCGGGGGGTGCCTAACACCTTCCCTCCGCATAATCAAGTCCCCGGACCCTAATGAATCTCGGTTTCACCGACCCATTTAGCAGTGTCACATCACTGGGTCAATGTGCAAACCTTTTCTCAATTGTGTTGGTACAACCATTTAAAAAACCAACTGGCGACTCTTAACAGTCCATCGTCGACATTATATATGTCGGACCTTTTTCACTTATTTTTTCAAACAAATCTCACCTAACATGAGAACACCAAAGAACAAGTAACGAAAAGGGACAACTAAAAATCTCGACGTAACAGGTGGCGACTCTGCTGGGGACTTCCAATAAGAGAACTTAAGTCGCTATTACAATCTTTTCAAAACTGTTATCTGCTTGTGTGTGGATGTTGCATTTATATTTATGATGAATGTGTACGAATCCATTTACTTATTGCACTTAGTGCTTCGCACCATATCTGCTTGTGATATTAGTGTTTCGCAATGTCATCATTTCCATACGGTGAGACGCGATGTATGTGAATGTATGTTGTGTGGTCCCTCCACCAGGAAGCTATCTTGTTGGTGTTTGATTACTGGACTCGTAGGAAGACTAATTCTAACGAGGCTCAGGAAAGGCAGCACCCAAATTTTCTCCAGTTGAAAGACCAAATTAACTTACCGTCGAGTAAATTGCGATGATTTGGGAACCTTAATGCCAAAAAGCCGCGAGAGTAACCTAAGATATATATATATATATATATATATATATACAGCTTTTATATATACCTGTTTACTGCTTTAATAAAAATTGTAGCATCATGTGAGCCTAGGAATCATGTGATCACAGATTCAATCTATTGGATCTAGATTTGGTTCCCGTAATGGACATTTTCAGCTGTAAGCAGCTTGTAAATTTATCTGTGGTATCTGAATTTCCTCAGATGGTTTTAATACCCACGAGGAAGTCGGCATTATTTTGTACATTATTTTCTTATAGATGCTTCGCATCTCGAAAATAAAAGCAATCAAGCCGAACACTTAATAAAATGGGAGTGTAAAAGGTCTCAATTACTATTGAGCACTAGGATTTGAAAAACCTCTTTTATAAAACATCACTGCCATATCTTTTTAAAAATTGAATTTTTACATAAATTCAAACCATGTGTATATAGGTGTGAACGAGGCCTCGCACTACTTCCAAATAAGCAGCACATTGACCCTCACACACACACATTCATATAACAATTTCTTGAAAAGTGGCGATCACCGTGGTAACACGGATGTCGGGGGGTGCCTAACACCTTCCCTCCGCATAATCAAGTCCCCGGACCCTAATGAATCTCTTGCTTTCACCGACCCATTTAAGCGATGTCACATCATCGGGTCAATGTGCAAACCTTTTCTCAATTGTGTTGGTACAACCATTTAAAAAACCAACTGGCGACTCTTAACAGTCCATCGTCGACATTATATATGTCGGACCTTTTTCACTTATTTTTTCAAACAAATCTCACCTAACATGAGAACACCAAAGAACAAGTAACGAAAAGGGACAACTAAAAATCTCGACGTAACAGGTGGCGACTCTGCTGGGGACTTCCAATAAGAGAACTTAAGTCGCTATTACAATCTTTTCAAAACTGTTATCTGCTTGTGTGTGGATGTTGCATTTATATTTATGATGAATGTGTACGAATCCATTTACTTATTGCACTTAGTGCTTCGCACCATATCTGCTTGTGATATTAGTGCTTCGCAATGTCATCATTTCCATACGGTGAGACGCGATGTATGTGAATGTATGTTGTGTGGTCCCTCCACCAGGAAGCTATCTTGTTGGTGTTTGATTACTGGACTCGTAGGAAGACTAATTCCAACGAGGCTCAGGAAAGGCAGCACCCAAATTTTCTCCAGTTGAAAGACCAAATTAACTTACCGTCGAGTAAATTGCGATGATTTGGGAACCTTCATGCCAAAAAGCCGCGAGAGTAAACTAAGATAGGTCAGCCTCTGATATACCCAACTCGGAGGAAAGTCTCATCATGCTTTTCATTACTTATAAAGTCAATTACTTGTAATTTCATTCCATATTCATCTCCATATAATGAGAAATATGAAGAAATGTGTATACATACATATTTAAATTAACATTCTATCATATATTACGAACAGCTAACATCCGTTTTGCAGGATAAAATTCCTAAAACGGACACATTCACATAGCATGTTAATATTTACACATTCCCTAAAGACTAAACTATGTTAGTCTTTCGCAAGGAAATAATCGGACCTACTACTCGGTCAAAATCCAAAAAGGTCGCGAGCCTACAGTCAATTATGTCATCATCCGACCAAACTGACCTTAATCCAGTTTTTCGCAAAGAATTCGACGGATTAAGCAAACAAATCACAGATTTGGTTGTTTTGCTTAAAGAACTACATCAGTCTACTCAAGGTCCAAAGATACCCATACATGCTGAATCCTCTACACAATGGGGAACTCAAGTCGTTACGATACCTAAACTGCAATTGGATACGACCAACAAAATTCATGATGCTACCCATCTCACAGGAGATCCAGACACCGGCAACATCAGAAAGAAAGTCCTTCAAATGGAAGAAACCCTTCGTGTTATCAAAGGAATTGGAGCACACAGGAGTGTTTCATATGCTGACCTGTGTATATTCCCTGGTGTCCATTATCCAAAAAAGTTTAAAACTCCTGACTTCGAAAAATATGACGGGTTAGGAGATCCTTACACACATTTGAAGGTGTTTATTGGAGAACTCGGTTCTTATGCAGAGGACGAGAAGCTCTAAATGCAGCTGTTCCAGAAGAGTTTGACTAGAGAAGCTCATTCGTGGTATACTAGATTAGATAACTCAAAGATCCATAGCTGAGAAGAGCTAGCACACGCCTTCCTCACACAATACAGCTTCATATCTCAGATGTCTCCTGACCAGTACCAGATTACTAAGGTCAAGAAATAGTCCAACGAGTCTTTTAGAGAGTATGCCCAGAGGTGGAGGCGCCATGCTACTCAAGTTATTCCTTCCAAGACAGAATTAGAAATGGTCATAACCTTCATAGACATACAAGAAGCTCTTTTCTATGAAAGAGTATTAGCCAGCATCGGTAAACAATTTTCTGAAATGATCAAACACAGGGAGATGGCTGAGATGGGATTTAAGTCAGGAAAGATTCAAGACCTAGCTGCCCTTAAAGCTATTGCTGAGCACATCCAATCCGAAAATTATGGAAACAGCCCCCGGACGGTCCATAAAAAGAAAGAGGAGGATGTTTCCCTGATACTACAGGGTCAAAAAGGCAATCAGAACATGCCTATCCATAGGAGAAATTATACTCCCTTTCAAGCACAGTCTTCAAACCCTCCAATACCGAAAGGTGGAGAAGTTAAACGCCCTCGAGTGTTCACACCCTTAGGGGACTCACTCGAGAATATTCTCACTCTTCTAACAATACAGAAGAAAATCATGCATCTTCTTCCACCAGCCAGCCCTAATGGAAGGGGTTTCAATGCTGCTCGGAAATGTGCTTATCATGACGGGGAACCTGGACATGATACTCAAGATTGTTGGGCCTTGAAACACAAAATCCAAGACCTGATAGACAACGGGGAAATCGTGGTCACCAAACCAGATCAACCTCACGTTCAAGACAACCTTCTTCCTCAACACAAAGAGGAAGAAGTCAACATGATTAATTGGAGCAATGGACAGAGTTCCAATTTCAACTACGAGTCATCTCAAACTACCAAAGACGGTGTTGACAAGTGGGATTATGCTAAGTTCCAGTTCGCAATGGAACGTAAGATGAAAGCTCTGTGCAAGCAAATTGAGCAATTTGCAGAACTTGTGATCTATCAGCATCAAGTTACACGCCAGTTAGTCAGTCAGGAGCATGCTAGTCTCCTTCCTCTTGTCATGAATATTCTCTCGTCACCTTCAGAAAATGAAATGTTGGAGGAAAAAGTGACAAAGAGAGCGAATGCCAAAGCCCGTCGGGATTTTGCCAATAGAAGGGAATTTACATACCTGGGCCAACCTATGGAGGAAATCCTTCAGATGCTAATCAATGAAGGAAGGATCACTTCCCTTGTACATCCAATCAATCCCCGTTTAGGACGTTACAATTCTGATGGAGTATGTCAATATCACTCCCATTCTCGCGGTCACAACACAAAAGAATGCTGGGCACTCCGCCACCTTATTCAGAATCTAATTGATAGTGGTGTCCTGCAACTAGCAGATGATGATATCATGCTGCGGGAGAGTGAGAATACATGTCTTACTAAGTGGAAGGGACTGGTAGCAGTTATATTCGTTGAGGCCGATGACACTGGCAAACCGCTCACTATACCAACAATTTAACTCAGAGGAAGCATTAATCCTTTGAAAGTGGTCACTCCAGAGCCAATCAACTTACCATGCAGAGCACAATATCCTATTGTCAGCTTGCACAAAGTTCCATGGAATTATGCAGAAAGTGAAGGATCCACCTCGCATACAACTGCTACAGTGTCGAAAGAGAATCCACTGTATCTTCCCCAACGGGTGATGAAGTCTACCATCAAATCAAAGGGGAAAATACCCATGGAGAAGATTGAAAAATTCCTCCGCATTATGGGTCATAACGAAGCCAAGGTGATTTTAAGCTTACAAAAAGCTCCACACCAAATTTCAATTTTGGACTTGGTTTTAGCTTCCGAGGATCACAGGAAAATCTTGATAAAGGTTTTGGAAGAAGCTTACTTACCGACATCAGTGGATGCGGAAAATTTTTAGCACTTGGTTGATCACATTTTTAACAACAATGTGATATCCTTCACTGATGATGATATACCACCCGAAGGGACCGGTCACTGCAAGTTATTACACATTGCGATCTTGTCCTCTGGGTATATGCTATCTAGAGTCTTGATAGATGGAGGCTCATCTCTAAATATATGTCCTTACGCTACATTGTTGAAGATGAATGTCAATCTCAACCGAATCTGGAGCAGCTATACAGTTATCAAAGCTTTTGATGGAGCCCGCCGGAATTCGGTCGGAGTAATTGAGTTGTCAATCGAAATTTGTCCCCATACATTTTGCGTATCTTTCCACGTGCTCAAGATAGATTCAGGATACAACCTGCTCTTGGGACGACCATAGATTAATAGGGCAGGGGCAGTCCCCTCCACCCTTCAACAACAACTGAAATACATTATCAACAACAGCCTAGTCACGGTCAATGCTGAACCAGAGTGTCCTCAACACAAGGACATGCCATTCATCAATACTAATGCAAATGTTGAACTGGTCAGTTTTCATGCCTTGGAAGTAAGCAATACCCAATACCATGCAATTGGAACGCCATTTCCAGAACCTAAGATTTCGTCCGAGGTAATGTCGGCTACTCAAGAAATGATGTCATTGGGTCATCAGTCGGGACAAGGGCTGGGTAAAGATCACCAGGGTATCAAGCACCCCATATCGATTATCTGATACAACAACCTGGACAAATTGGACTAGGCTATTCTGCCAGTTCTAGTCATAGGAATCCTCATAAGCATCAATAGATTCCTTCAACTTCAGCCACATGGCGATTATCTTCACTTACGAATTTTGTGTCAGCACAACCTTCGGTAAAGTGCCAGCCAATGTAATGGCTATGTTATTTCCCATGTCGGTACTGGTGAAGGTGAAAGAAGTATTTGTTCCGGAGCCCGCAGTGGAAGAGGAGGAACGAAGAATCAAGCAGGATATCGTCAGAATGATGTCAGGCATACGCAATCGTTCATGATGAACATACAACCAGATACACCCCAGACGATGATTGCCCAGACGTAATGGCCATCATTCGGGAAGAGGAGGACGATGACAACCCCTCCATCACTGCAGTCGACCCGGACTTTGCCCTTGCCGATTGGAGCAGCACTCCTTGCATGGGTTGACAAGGGTAAAATGGGCAGGAACTCTTTCGCCTCAGATATATCACTAACCGCTTACTTTTTATACAAGATTATAGTTTATTTTGTCAGTATATGCTAACACTGTGTATGATCAAAACATTTTATATATACTAAGTGAAAGCATATTTTGTTTCAGGACCTTGAATTTAGATGTGTCTGTACTTGCCGATACGATGCCTCTTCCCCACAAGGATTGTAACTTTGATGTAGAGATGAATTCAGACTTGATGGAAATACATGAGGACATTGAGGTGCCTCCAGAAATTCAAGAATGGGTCAAAGACAAACCTAAACCCAACCTTGATCAAACCACTTCCTTCAATCTCGGAACCTTAGAAAACCCTAAGTTAATCCAGATTGGTTCAAACCTTACCCCCAAACCAAAGGAATTACGCTACTAACCCAATTCCAAGATGTGTTTGCATGGTCTCATGAAAACATGGTGGGTTTGTCCACTGACATTGTCCTTCATCGCCTTCCCATTAAAGAGGGATTCAAGCCAATCAAGCAGAAGCTCAGGCGATTGAAACCTAAGTGGAGTTTAAAGGTGAAAGAAGAAATTGTGAAACAGTTTCAAGCTGACATCATCATGGTGTCCACATATCCTGAGTGGATATCCAATATCGTTCCCGTGCCTAAACCTGGAGGAAAGGTGTGAGTTTGCGTGGATTATCGGGACTTGAACAAGGCTTGCCTTAAAGATAGCTTTCCCGTGCCATTTATCCACATTCTCATTGACAATACTGCTCAATACTGCATGTACTCCTTTGCTAATTGCTTTGCAAGGTACCATCAGATCATGGTTGCTGAGGAAGATTGTGAGAAAACTTCTTTCATCACACTTTGGGGAACCTTTTGTTATAGACGGTTGTCATTCTGCCTCATCGATGTCAGAGCCACCTATCAGCGAGCTGTGATGGCTCTCTTCCACGACTTAATGCACAATGAGATAGAGATCTACATGGATGACATCATTGTCAAATCTCGGAAGGAGGAAGACCACTTAGACCATCTCAGGAAGTTATTCAACAGGTTGCGTAAGTACAACTTGAAGTTGAATCCAGCCAAGTGCGCCTTTGGCGTTAAATCAGGCAAGTTGCTAGGATTTCTAGTCATCCACAAAGGGATTGAGCTGGATCCTACCAAAATTTAGGCCATCACGAAAATGCCCATTCCTCAGAAAGAGAAGGAAATACGGGGAATTTTGGGAAGAATTAACTTCATTAACAGGTTCATCTCTCAACTCAGAGCACTTGTGAGCCAATCTTCAAGCTGTTAAGGAAGAACTCCTCCATGAAATGGAATGATGATTGCCAGAAGGCCTTCATTACATTCAAAGAGCAGCTAGTTAAAGCTCCCATTTTGGTACCACGCAGGGATGATGTTCCCCTATTCATGTACCTGTCCGTAAGTGATAATGCCATGGGTTGCATGCTGGGACAGAAAGACGATAGAGGCCAAGAACGAGCTATCTATTACATCAGTAAAAGATTCAGCATCAGTGAACACAAGTACACTATGATTAAGAAGTCTTGTTGTGCTTTAGCATGGGCTTCCATGAGGTTACAGCATTACCTCCATGGTCACACAACCCAAATCATATCCCGTGTGGATCCTCTCAAGTACGTGTTCAATAAACTCATGTTAAATTGTCGGCTGTCCAGATGGCAATTGATCCTACAATAATTTGACATCGTATACGTGACTCAAAAGTCCATCAAAGGTTAATGAATTATGGATCAACTGGCCGCCGCACCTTCAGGGAACTTTTGTTGCCTAAGCTTGCTTTCGTTGCAGAATGTAAACTTTTTAGCAACAATTTTTGTTGTTGATTATATTATTTAGCAACGACATTACGCTGAATCAGCAACGAAAATGTTTGTTGCTAGTTATTTTTAAATGGCAACGAAAGTCGTCGAGTAGCAACGACGTTATATGTTGTTGTTTCTTTATATGTGCAATGAAAGTTGATATGATTTGCAACGATAAAAAATATTGCCTTTTATTTTAGTATTAGCAACAATATCCTCTTCGTTGTTATTAGGTTAATTTTTTATTGTCAAATATTATATTTTTAATGCCATTAGCAACAAAAATTTGTTGCTAAATGTATAAAAAATTGTTTCTATATTAAAACTTGTTCAATGCTTTGGTAACGAATTATATTGTTACCAAATCAAAATTTGACATTCTTTTTGTGTACTTGGCTGGCTCAATGTCCCCATAGAAAATAATGGCAAAAATACAAAAAACTAAAATATTATTAACTTTATAAAATCATCCACTACATAATCATTCATTATCTTTACAATTAACCATCTAAAGCTACCACAGTTCTTCAATCAAAGTATATATCTACATATAGAGAAAGAGTACACTTCATAATTTCGTCTCTTAACTATAGGGAGAGAATGATTGCACTTCTCCAACATGCTCACCATCAAATCTTCCTGCAATTACACATGAATTCGTATTGATTGCTATTATATTATTTATAATCCATGAACATGTACTAGAACTACACAACAAAATAATCCAGCCAGAAGGAAAATTGTATGAATAGTGTTATATGACTGGCATTTCTAAGTAGAGAATCCCTGCCCTATTTTCCACATCGTTATTTCCTGTAAGGTGCCTTCTTTCCCAAAAGCGGAAGCTAGTTCATCATAACCTTAAGTGATCACATGATGAGAGATAATACACCTGGAGGTAATTCTTAAAATGTCATTCAGTAATCACTAAAAATGTTGTGTTAATACAGTTACATCTAGAAGATTAACACAAAGGCCACCCATAAAACCCATGAACCCATGGAAGAGTTCTTCTTTTAATTTTGACTGTTTTCTCACTTGTAAATTACAATAGATCAATACATGCGAATCATTTTCACATGAAAAAACTAGATGCAAAAAAAATATAAGATATAAGTTATATTTGTCAAGAAAAAATATAAAATAAAACGTAGGTAACTAACCTTTCCCAGATTTACTTATAATGGAAGCTGGAAGAACAACCTACACAAAATAAAATTACGGTCAATAAAACATTTATCTTCAAAATAAAATAAAGATCGCAAAACTACTTGTAACAGATTGCCACTTGAATTCATCAAATACTAAAGGAACAATCAAATTACCATCTTGATCCAATTAAAACCCAACAGCTACTAATTCAAAAGCATTCGACCAGCTTAAAAATTAGACACCTACAAAAATTAAAACAGTTGAATATTGCAAAATACAAGAAAAAAGATCCCCAAACTATTATCAAAGAACAGTGCAATTCAAGAAACTACAATTACACATACAATGATACAAATTTGAAACAATATTAGATCTAAACAACGTAAATTCGGATAGATTTCAACCCTAGCCAAAATTATAGTCGTAGTTATTCGGATCTCAACCTAGATGCGAGAGTGATCACGAACTAAAATGTAGATCAGATCAGAAACCGTAGATCTAAGTCCAATATTGTGGAAAAATAAACAAAACTAAAGGAATTAAGGATCAAACAGTATCAATCAGTTTAAACGTACTAAAATTCTCAGTGTGTGTTTTGTGTGTGAGAGAGAAAGTACTTGAAGCGAAAACTAACTGAGGAAATCACCGAATCGGAGAGGGAATAAGCGGGATGAAGATGTGTAGAAGGGAAAATGGATGAGATTTATTTATTTATATATGAAAGAGTTTAATTTTTGAGTATTATAAATAGACAATGTGAATAGTTTTGGACCTTAGGCCAGTTAAATAATACTCCCTCCGTCCCAAGATGAAAGTTCTGGTGGACTTTTCACGCATATTAAGAAGATGAATGAAATAACAAAATTGCCCATAATAATGTCATTAAATATGGAAAGAGAATTATAATAAAAAAAATATGAGATATTTATTGCTACGGGTATAATAGAAAAATATGTGTAAAGATTTGGTTATTAAAAGAAAATGGACATTTAACATGGGACTACCCAAAATAGTAATAAGGACTTTTATCATGGGACGGAGGAATAATAATAATAATAATAATAATAATAATAATAATAATAATAATAATAATAATAATAATAATAATAATAATAATAATAATAATAATAATAATAATAATAATAAGGGAAATTGAATTCATAGAAATTAAGGATATATCCGTAGTGAGAGAATTGTAAGATGTATTTTCGGACGATCTGAGTGCTCTTCCGCCAGACAGAGAAATTGAATTTGTAATAGACTTAGCACCATGAACGGCACCAATTTTGAAAGCTCCGTATTGTATGGCGCCAGTAGAAATGAAAGAATCGATGATACAACTACAAGAGTTACTAGATATAGGTTACATAAGACCAAGTGTGTCTCCTTGGGGAGCACCGGTGTTGTTTGTTAAAAAGGAAGACAGATCGATGAAGCTCTGTATCGGTTATCGAGAATTAAACAGAGTAACGATCAAGTATAGATATTCGTTACCAAGGATAGATGACCTTTTTAATCAATTAAAGGGAGCAAAGTGTTTCTCAGAGATAGATCTACGGACGGGTTATCATCATTTGAAAGTATAAGAGGAAATACCAAAGACGGCGTTTCAAACCCATTATGGACACTACGAGTTTTTGGTAATGTCATTCGGATTGACTAATGCTCTAGCAGCATTCATGGACTTAATGAACCGAGTCTTTAAGCCATACTTGGATAAATTCGTAGTAGTTTTCATCGATGATATCTTGATCTACTCAAAGACGAAAGAAGAGTACATCGAACATCTGCAGATGGTTTTAGAGGCGCTAAGGAAGGAGAAGATGTATACAAAGTTTTCAAAATGTGAATTTTGGATGGAAAAGGTTCAATTCTTAGGACACGTGGTAGATAAGGATGGAATTAGTCGGGTACTATCAAATATTTATCCAGGATTTTTCTAAGATAGCAACCCCGTTGACTAATTTAACGAGGAAGACAATGAAGTTCGTGTGGACAGAAAATTATGAAGAAAGTTTTCAGGAGCTAAAAAAGAGACTAAGCGAAGTGCCATTATTATCATTGCCAGACGATGCGAGAGGTTTTGTGGTATATACTGATGCATCGCACAAGGAACTTGGATGTGTGCTCATGCAACATGGCAAGGTCATTGCATATGCATCGCGATAACTGAAGGATTACAAAAAACGATACCCTACTCATGACTTACACTTAGCGTCAATAGTTTGTGCCTTCAAATTTTGGAGCCATTATTTGTACGGAGAGAAATGTGAGATATACACGGACCACAAGAGTCTGAAATATATCTTCACACAAAAATAGTTGAACATGCATCATAGAAGGTGGTTAGAATTAATCAAGGATTATGACTGTGATATTCTTTATCACCCGGGAAAGGCAAACGTAGTAGCTGACGTGATAAGCAGGAAAGGAAGGGAGAAGTTGTTTCAACTGACAACCCAGGAGGAGTTAATAAGGGAATTGGAGAAATTGGAAATTGAGGTAATGGGACTGGGGAGGTCAGAAGAAAAATTATTTGTAGTGGAAGCTCACCAACCTTGTTGGATAGAGTAAAGGAATCACAAGATAAGGATGAAGAGTACGATAAAATTAGGAAGAGGATCACAGAAAATGAAGAAGAGAGATTCAAAGTGAACAAAGACGGTATTCTGAGATTCAAAAGGAGAGTGTGGGTGCCAGCGGTAACCAAGTTGAGGGAAGAAATTTTGCACGAGGCACACAATACAACATATTCCGTTCATCTAGGAGGCACAAAAATGTACCGATATTTGAGGCAACATATTTGGTGGCCCAATCTAAAATGAGAAGTCACAGAGTGCGTCAGTAGATGTCTTACTTGCCAACGGGTCAAAGCAGAGCACCAGAGGCCGAGTGGTCTACTTCAACCATTAGAGATACTGGAGTGGAAATAGGAGCACATTACGATGGATTTCATGGTAGGATATCCAGTCACGCAGAAAGGTTATGACGCCATTTGGGTTATTGTGGATCGACTGTCGAAGTCAGCTCATTTTCTACCGATAAAGATTTGTTTCGACTTAAATCAATTGGCAAAGTTATACGTAAAGGAGATCGTTTCGCGACATGGAGTGCCGATATCAATTGTCTTTAATCGAGATATGCACTTCACGTCAAATATTTGGAAAATTTTCAAGAGAAGATAGGAACACGGTTGAGGTTGAGTACTGGTTATCATCCGCAGATAGACGAACAAAGTGAGTGAAAGATACAAACGTTGGAGGACATGCTTAGAACTTGTGTAATGGACTTCAAGGGAAATTAGGACGATCAACTACCCCTAGTGGAATTTGCATATAACAATAGTTACCATACGAGTATCGGCATGCGACCGTACGAAGCTCTTTACGGGAGAAAATGTCGAACGCAGTTATATTGGGACAAAGTTGGAGAACGACGGATGTTGGGACTAGAGTTAGTGCAAAAAATCGCAGACGTAGTGATAGTGATAAGAGCCAGACTTGTAGTGTTATTCCCCCAAAATAGGTATACATCACCCATCTTTAGTCGCCAAATACATGGTACAAAAATCAAAAACAAACTTCATTAATACAAATATCGTGTAAAAATACGACAAAACATAGCTGAGTTTTTAAACGAATATTGTATTCTAGACAATATCCGCACTCAATGAAGTCCTCATTACAATTATTATCACACTATTTCATAGAATAGTGAGGACTACTAAAGCCACTTATCCTGGACCATCACTCCATTCCCTGACTCGTTCCAGCTATATTCTCATTTCTTGAAGAGAACAATGAAAGAAAAGGGTGAGCTCAACTTGCCCAGTAAGAAATATTATGACTAAGATAATGCAGAATAAATTATCATTAGCCTTCAACAGTATAACAACTGATAGAATATAATAGACAACAAGTTTTAGATCAACAACTGCAGCGGAACAAGCAATCCATTAGAAGAGTCAAGTGGAGCATGATATCTACTATCTTCTATGATTTAAAAAGTTTTTCATCCACTTTATCGCTGAGACTCTGCTTAATAAATAAACTACATCATCGAATCATCCCTGCACTACGAACCAAGGATATTCATGTAATCATCAATAGTTATGATTATACCGAATAATTCCTGGTTATAATCATACCAACAACTATCCATCAATGCACTACGGGCCAATGAGGACTTTTACCACATTATTTGTAACATTACGGGTCACGATTATACCGAATGATCCCTGGTCATAATCATACCAATCAACAGTCCATCTATGCACGTAAGCCAAAGATGACTTTCATCACAATATAAGCATGATGATAATGACAATGATATAAACATTAATTAAACTAAAGCAAAGGATAAATTTTTAAAGATTTATAACTTAATTTATCTTGAATTTAATAATGTCCAAATTATCAACATGATACTACTTTGTGGAGTAAAATTCAAGAATAATATTATATCAAAAATGATTTGGGCAGCAAAGAAATCAATTTTTGTCATGAATAATTCCTCGTGTGAATAGTACTCGAGTGAATAGTACCCCGTGAATAGTACTTCAGGAATAGTACCCCACGAATAGTACTTTATGAATAGTACTCGTGAATAGTACTTTGTGAATAGTACCTATGAATAGTACTTTATGAATAGTACCCTATGAATAGTACTTTGTGAATAGTACCTTAAAATTGAATACTACTCATGGACAGTACTCCGGCATGAAAAGCTTAAAATTTAACAAGAATGTGCAGAAAATATCCTTGTAAAACGATACTAGATGAAGCATAAATTTTAAGGATATTCTACTAATTTTACGGAGTATAGAAGCGATACTTTAACAAAATGAGGGTATAATCAAGAATACGAGACGAAATAATATTACTCACATACTACATAGTATGAAAGAAAATAGTATTCCTATGAATACTGAACAAAATAATATCCCTTACCTCTGAAGAAGACTGGATACTAGAATAGTGAGGTAGCAGACTACTCTTCTTCTTTCTCTCTATAGCTTCTCTCTCTATAATTGCTCTTGTGAGTCTTAGTGAATTGGTGAGAATGAAAGAAGAATGAGCTTCTATTTATAGAAAAATATAGTTTCGATAATTGCACGTTTTGGAGCTCGAAATATTACAGTATAATACCTTCATCTTTTCCTTCATTTTTAATTTAGTCCTGCAAGTATTATCAAACTTGCACTACCTCCCCTAATAGTATAACATGTGAATCAATAGTACAATCATATGACTCAATAGTTTATACATGTGAAAAAAATAATTACAGTATAGTACCTTCATCTATACCTCTATTTTTAATTTAGACATTCAAGTATTATCAATCTTACACCACCTCCCCTAATAGTACATGCATTGAATCAATAGAACACACATGTGAATAAATAGTTATAAGCATGTGAATTAATAACAATTAATTGCTCATTTATCCGATTAATTACCCTATTGGTCAATATAACCTCCAGACGTTAATTATTATCGGAATAGATGTCGATTTCCACTAACAATAGTAATCCCAACACAATGAAAATATCAATTTCATCTTTAATCAACACGAACTTATTCATCATTAATATTATAACTCATAATATTTAACAACCAGATCATTCCCAGGAAAGAAGGGCTTTCAATAAAGATTTCTCCTATCGACGTTAATTAGGTGACCAAACCTCTCTTCTTGATGAACTTTCTAGACATCGTCAATATTGTAAATAATAATATGAATTACTTTGTCGTCTCAATTATTTATTTAATAATATAAAATATTGATAATAATTGAATCAAATAACGTGAGATACTATGCAGCAATTACTGTAGCAATAATGGAATATAACTAAGTGACTTCTCACGTAAGCATCAATAATCAATACCGTGTACTACTATGCAAAAATGCGTATTACTCTACTTTTACTACCAGGTAGTTCAACAGTTTAACGGTAAATTTTGCACCGTTATTTTTTAAAAATATTTCAGTCATTTTCTAACTATGACAGTACCTCTGTTGTGGGGTCCACCAATGATTGTGTCATCGTATGAATATTCCCTATTAAAATGAATATTCCTCGACCAATCAAATATTTCCTGACACAACGAATATTTTATAGCAACTTGCTTACTTTGCAAAATTTTCAAATGTCACCCTTAACTTCAACCTTTATCAATTTAACATTTTACTAAATAAAATAATAATTATAAGAAAATTGAATACTTTTATTTCATAAAATTTGGGGTCTTATAGGTAGCAGCTCCAGATCGCCAGAAAAAGTACGCAGAATTACATCGGCAAGATCGGGACTTTAAAATCGGAAGTTTCTTTTTCTTGAAAGTATCTCCCTTGAAGGGAAAAATACGATTCGGCAAGAAGGGAAAATTTAGTCTGAGGTTCATAGGACCATTCAAGATATTGAAGCGAGTGGGAAAAGTGGCATACAAGGTTGCATTACCACCTGAGTTGAAGCACATCCACACCGTATTTCACATTTCCATGTTGGGTCCGTACAAGCCTGACTACAAACACGTGATTTCCTACGAGCCCATTCAAGTGGAGAAGAATCCGGCATATAAAGAAATTCTTTTCCATATATTAGATAGGAAAGAGCAGGCATTAAGAAATAAATTTATATCTTCTGTAAAATTACTTTGGCGAAACCACGACGCCGAAGAGGCCACGTGGGAATTAGAGGATAAGATGAGGAGGGACTATCCCCAATTATTTGTGTAACCTTGTACAAATTTTGAGGATGAAATTTTTATAAGGGGGGAAGGATGTAATACCCGAGAATTTCCAAATATTAATAATAAGTCAAATATTTATTTAAATATAATTAAATATTGTTCTGGCATTTGAAACTCTATTCAATTAAGTTAAGTATAACAGCAAGGTGTTGTGATGAGACTGGTAAATATCTTAACGTAAAGTTTATCGGAATTGCCTAGTGTGGAATAATGGAGGATTGAGAGAATCATTAAGTGAATTAAAAGAGAAATGGTTTAATAAGAGAAAAATTAATTAAGTGTAATTGTATAATTCCATGCATGAAATGAATAGGATCTTTAACTAGTATTATTATCAATTTAGGATTTAATTCATGTTATGTGAAACTGGAATGCTGATAGAGGTCAAAACTAGCATGAAGCTAAACCAGTTTGGCACTCCCAAGGACCGGCGCAGCTGCGCCCTTCCTGTAGGACAAACTGGCGCAGCTGTACCAGGGGCCAGATGTTAGAAGCTGGTTATTATTGTAGGAATTATATAGAACATTATTATAATGTGTGACATTATTAAAGAATTTGATAAGAGTAAATTTAAGGGTATGAAGTTCCAAGTAGTACAATAAAATCATGTGTGAAAGTTTAATACAAAGAGAATTAATTAATTATGCATCTCAGAAATTCGGAAAGAAATTCACTGTTTTAAAATAGACATTTAATATTGGATAGTGTTATAATATTGATGTATACTACCCAATAATATCTATGGAGAATACCCAGATAATAATACCTAATTGCCTTATTTTATCTGCATTAAATATTTTTTTATGAGAACCCAATGTACAAAGATTATTTGATATGTGTACATATATAATCCCTAACTTTTCATTTTGTAATAGCATTAATACACTAAAATCACATGAGGGAACCAAAAGGGAATTAAATTAACTACATTGGAAACTAAATGCTGAGGATTAAAAGAGTTGTCCCAATTTAGTTAGCCCAAATAGTGTTATATCTCCTTTACGTGAACTGTCGAGCTTTGAACAGTGGTTATAAACTATGTGATGATGGCTATGAAAATGGCTGAGGAAATGGTGGTTGAGCAACTCCTCAATAATCATTGTTTTCTTCTTCTACCCCATGGATTCAACCTTAGTGTAAAACCCTTAGCCAGCCAATCATTCCTCTATAAAACACAGCTTCATTTTCATTTTCCCGTTACTAAGAATTGTATATTGAATTCCAAGTTTGAGAGGGTGAGTTACTTGTTAATTAAGAAGGAGTCTATGATTTGCAGAAGGAAGGAACTAAGCTAACTAAGCTTCATAGAAGGTAAAATTCATGTTTTAAATTCTTAATTCCAAAACTTAGCAAATTATAGAACTTTCACCAATTCTTTTGAATTTGGTTTGGAAATATCCTATCAAGTGTTTATAAAGCTTATATGTATGTAAGGAACCTTAGATAATAAGTTTAAGCATGTTATAATGGAGGAAAACTGTAATTGATTTGATCTCGGCCAAAGTAGGTGGTCTAAACTTACGGGGTAGGTAGCATTCTTGGCGCTCCTTGCGATTCAACACTGGTATGACTTCGCAGTGTACTAAATCACGAGTTTTGGACTTCTAATGTTATGTGGTAGTTTTATCATGCTAAAACAACTTAGATATACATGAAAATAGGCCTAACTTATGACTTTAAGTTCCTTTTTATAACATGATTACCTTAACTTTCTTTAGTATGTATTTCCTAGAGAAGACTTGAACTTTAGAAATAGACCTTAATAAAACTATTAGTGTCTCATTTCTGATTTTGTGAGCATGAGTATACGATCTAACTATGCATGAAATATGATTATAAGATACTTCGTATGCAGTAAATAGCCTCAACTTGTTTTAAAATGATTTCAAAAGAAAACTCGGATGTTTTTCAAACTAAGTTAACTTTATATGAGTTGTTAAGTTTTGAAGATTTAAGATGGTAGGTTTATGTTCATTGTGTCTCTAAACATGATTCATATGTGTTAGACATAATGAAAGTTAACTAAGTGTGAGTTTAAACATGTTTTATAGTGATACAAAATATTATTCATGAGTAAATGATGTGAACACTTGTAAGCATATGTGTTACATATTATGTGATCTCTTTATGTAGATATATGATTGATGTGACGCCCCCAAATTTGGGTATCTTCTAACCTGACAAATGGTGCTACACGGTACCCATAACTGTACATTCATTGTGAGGTCCCCAAATCCCTGTCCTAATCACCAAGGATCTGGTACAATCATTCTATAACTATTACAGAAGATATAAACATAAATTGTTTATACATTACATTACACACTAATCCCAAGGTCGAGAACCTTCACATAATACCTTAATCAATATCTCATCTATCATACAATGTTATTATTATATAATATTGTTACATTTCTAGCTGCACATATTATCCCAAGCTAGACTTGTCTTTAACCATTCCTGTATCTGGCGTATTCATCTTAATCTGTGATGTTTGTCATGATATAGCAATGGTGAGCAACAAGTTTGCCCAACAAATTTAATTTCAATAAATTAACAACATATCATGATGGAAAGAATTTGAATAATAGCTGACAAACATTCAACAATATAATTGTGAACTAGCATGAACAAACTATCATAGCTGAATGAACATTGAACGTGAACATATCATTTATATCTGGACCGAATGGTAATGAAGGTGATTAGCCTTTCATACTTGATGGTACGATTCAACAATTCATAGACATGGCAATCAGCAATGATTAACTATAAGTATATTTGAATAAAACAACTCAAGGTTTGAGTTAAAGAAAAACTCCGATGTTTACCGTTGCGCATTCTTTTAGCTTTGTCTAAAAACCTAATATAAATAGTATCGATCAACAAAATTAGAATAATATCATCACAATATTTAAAATAACCTAAACACATAACACATAACTCTATCACTCTATACAACACAAAATACCTGGTATCAAGTCAGACTATTGCAGTCTGAGTTGAATCTGGCACAATTCTGACATCCCGATGGCCTAGTCGAAAAAAATATCGAGTTTAAGTTCAATTAAACTCTACCTAAACACTTAACGATTATCTTAGATGATTTTATTATCAATCAAAATAACTTTCCAAGTCTCAAAATAATTTTTAAGTAATTATTATCATTTATCAAGATTTCTTAATCATTAATATCGTATTCATCTAATTTAATTACCACAATATTCTATTATCATTAATATTTATTTAAAATCAAATATTAATGAAAATCATACCATAATATTATAATATATTTATAATATCACAAAGTATTTTAATACCTTAAAATCATTAAATACTAATGTTTTTCAAGACAAAATCCATTAACCAGATAATTGTTATTTCTATTAAATCCATTAACCGATAATTGTTAGTTCTATTAAATCCATTAACCGATAATTGTTATTGCTATTAAATATTAATGTTTTTCATGACAAAATATCAAAAGTTATATTTTATTACTTAAAATATTTTTATAACCCTTAAAAAAATTTATATGATTTTAAAATCATTTATTCTATTTTTCCATAATTTATTTAATATATTGATTAAATAAATTAATTACCATTAATATTAATTTATTAATGAAATTCATCACAAAATATTAAAAGTCATCAAAAATAACTTAAAATATTTTCTTATCTGATAATATAATTTTTCATGATTTTTCAAGTATTAAAATCATTTTAAGTAATTTATTTAATATTATAATTAAATAAATTAAATACCCTTAATATTTCAAAAATCTTAAATATTAATGAAATATATTCAAAATAATTAAAAACCCATTTTTAGGCTTTAAAATAATTTTTAAAACTATTTTTGTAATTTTTAGAATTTATTTTCTATTTTTAATCAATTTCCAGAAATTCAGAAATTAAAATTAAATAAATCGTTACTATAGCCTATATTGACGCTTTCTGTCGTTGTGGGTGTTCTTGGGGTCACGTTTGACCTGCCTTAAATCTCAGTCATTGAATGTTATAGGCTTGCTAGAAACGTGATCTTGTAGTGTTTATGTAACCCTACGAATATCACAAAAAATATGAGTCATACAACAATACACATTGAATATCCAAGCCCCCAAAGTTACTGTCAGAACGCTTCTGGATTTTTTGGGTAACCTAGAAACCCAGGCAGTTCGAGTAGGCCTTTTCTAGCACAATTATCTCTATTTCTGGTCATCGAATTAGTGTTCTTAAGGTCCAAATCTATACTCCCCGTGTCAAGGAACATTTACATAACATTAACTCAGTTTGAGTACATCCTAGTCTCCAGATTTATCCCGGTCAAAGGCTGTCAGAAACATTGTTCTTACATTTTCTGGAATTTCCAGAAAACAGAAACTATGACCGGATGGCCTAGTTTGACCATCCACCACACTTGGTCTATTTTTTGTTTTAGTAATACAAGGCCATGGATCAAAAGTCCATATAACAGGCTATAATCTAGATATAACAACATCATCAAGCAACATAACACCCGACAGATCTCGGGCTAACAAAATCATGTCAGACACTAAAAACGAGTTTCTAGGTTGCCCAGAAACTCTTGGTCATGCTCGGTCAATGGGTTTTTATGACACCCCCAAATCCGGGTTACCTGACCCCCGAGTTTGGTGCTCACGATCCACAATATAATAATATCTAACTACCCATTTGTTTATGAATAATAAACTTACATAACATTAATTAATAAGTTAACAACATCATCCCAGGTCATCTAACCTTAACATTACAAACTTACCCTTTAGTTACACAAAAAAGGTTTACAAAATAACGTAATACATATGTTTATCATAAAACTACTCCATCACTATGCCTTTGCCTTTGTTCTTCTTTGCTCCGCTGGCCTCTTCGTTCCTAGCTGAAATATTTTATTTAGCAAGGGTGAGAAACGAATTTGCCTCGCAAATTAAGACATACAATAGATGTATAAGAATCAAGAATAACAGACTATCTATTTTGATAGAATAACACCAAACTTCGGAGAACTTTGAAATAGCTGAACAAATCTTTAATAACTGATAAGTCTTCTCGCATTCTATGCAACACAATAATCTAATAAGGAAAGAGTATAATGCTTTCACGGTTTTTACGATATTCTATTGAATAATCACGAGTCAATTCTACGCAATAACAAAGTGGGATGTTTTCCAGATTTATGCTGAGTGATCCATTGGATCTTGAACTTCTCTTCTCGAGTAACTATCAAAGATTGGACTTTGATATACCCAAGTGTATCAGATAACCATATAGATTAAATTATACCCCTCTGCAAGTACTTAGAGCGGCTCAACTCCTTGTACTTTATATTATGCATAATACTTACACGCACGCAAAGGCCGAATATACGACCAAAAATGTTTCCTTTGTATAAAAGGTTGTTCTACTTAGTCTTTGAATCAAAATTTGATTTAACAATGAAATACTATGATTTCAATATTTAGTCACTTCTCGATCTAGCCGAAATAATTGGCATCGATCTGTCAATAATAATTGAATTCTCTTCTCGAACTTATCAAGTTCTAACAATTGTTCGTCTAGCTAGAATAATTAGCTCAGACATATCTCAGCACAATTCGACAATAAACAGGAAATATATGTACTGTCAATAATAGCTTATACGGATGTAAGTATCCAACAATAGTTATTCTCTAATTATATTCTTAGAATTCACTAATTCAATTTGAATTAATAAACATGCATTAACTGCGAATAATCAATAATAAATTCTCGCGCGTGGTCTAATCAACAATAATTAACCACCATAATAATTGAACAAATATAACTCAAGGTTGAGTTAAGGAAACTTGCCTTCTCCGTGGATTACTGCTACACAATATACTTATCTGCGTTTGAAAGACCTATAATCACAATATCGGCCTCACAATTAGCACAATCATTTATAACACGTATCACTATAATTTACGGTCAATCTTTCTCCTAGGCACATTACCACATAGCCACATTAGTATTTATAACTTATATAAACACTTAATAAGTCTAACTACTTCGGTCTGGTTGGACTTCGGTCTCTTCTCGGTGTACTGGTCACCCTATCTAACAATTTACATATTTATTGTCAATCAAACTCGGTATCAAAGCTTCAATATTACATTAGATAAGTCATATCTCATTTATACTATTTTTCGGAAGCTTTTAATAATTTATGAACAATTATTATAATTTATAATAATTTTTCAAACACTTCAATTATTTTTAAATGATTTAATTATTAAATAATCTTATCATCATTAATATTTAATAATAATAAAATATTAATGACGTATTTGTCAAAATATTAAAGTTATTTTTATTAACTTAAAATATTTTTAAAATAATTAAAATTATTTTTAATTCATCACCATTAATATTTAAATATTAATGAATTTATCATAAAAATATTAAAAGTCATTAATTATAGCTTAAAATATTATTACATCATTTTCTCATTTTTAAATGATTATTAAATTAATAAAAGCAATTTTAATTTTAATATAATAATTAAATAAATCTAATATCATTATATTAATTTATTAATGAGAATTCTCCAAAATATTGAAAATTACATTTTATAATTCAAAATATTTTTAAACACTTTATTCTTATTTAAAATGATTTTTATAATATTAAAATCATTTTTTTCTTATTATTTAATACACTAATTAAATAAATTAAATATTATTAATATTCAAATAATTATAAATATTAAAGAAAAATGTCCCAAATAATTAAAAGTTATTTTTTAGAATTTAAAATAATTTGAAAACCATTTTTATAATTTTTAGAATTTATTTTCTATATTTAATCATTTTCCAGAAATTCAGAAAATAAAAATATTTAAAACCATCGTTGTAGCCTATAGCGACGCTTTCTGTTGGTGTTCTTGGGCTCAAGAACACTGACAGCCGGCAAAGCAAGGGGTCATGTTTGACTCAATTTAATTCTCTGTTCAAATCTGTTCTGGTCAATTTAAGACTTCGATATTGTAGCATGTATGTAATACTACAATATTCAGTTATCATTTTGGTCATAACACTTCACAACAAGGAGATCCGAGTCTCCAAAATCACTGTCAGATAGTGTTCCTGGTTTTTCTGGGTAACCCAGAAACCCAGGAAGTCCTAAGTGCCTATTTCTAGCTCCATTTAATCTATGTTCCAGTCATGATTTCTGTGATTTCATGGTTCAAATATGTAGCCCTTATGTCAAGGAATATATACATAACAAAATTTCAGTCCAACAATAACAGAATGATCACAATTTATCATTCGGTCAAACTATGTCAGAAACTTAGTTCATATGTTTTCTGGAAATTCCAGAAAACGTGATCGAGTATGCTACTTTGACCAATAACTCCATTCGATCTAACAAGCTACAAACTGGTTACAAGGACAATCATCAAATCTCACAAGACCTGACAGGTATGGGCCCTACAAAGTCTTGTCAGACGTTGATTCACACTTTCTGGGTTACCCAGAAAGTTTTGGTTAAGCTCAGTCAACTCACTTTGACCATGAATATCTTACAATCTGGACATGGAATGGATGTGATTCCACTTCCAGATCAAAGACCTCATGTCAAACAACAGATCCAAAACATAAATCAAGAAAAATCATAAACAAATTGAGATCTACGGCCACTGACATTTGGTTGTCAGACCACTTTTTGAGTTCTTGGACAGTTTTTGAAAATCATCATTTTAAAGCCTTTTGATGCTATAGATCTATGATGGATCATCATAGATCATCATAATACATCTTCTATCACATGATTAAACACAAAAATTTTCTTACTATATAAGATCAAATAGGGTTAGGGCTTTTATACCTTTCTAATTCCAAGCTTTGATCTTTGATCTTTGATCTACTTAACTGACCTTGTTGTTTCTAGTGTTTATTTTGTGACAAAAATACTATAGATTTTTGGAGGTTGGGTGAGAGAAGAGTGAGTTGAGAACTTGAGAGAAAATGACCAAGTTTGCACATTTTCTCTCTCTTGATCTATATATATATATATATATATATATATATATATATTATGATATAATGCACATAGCTGATATACAAGACTGATTTGCTGGAGATTATAAGACACAAAGTCAAATTATTAGGTCACCAACTAAAGTGTTGGAAATTTTTACAAGTTACCAATTAAAGAAATGAAAAAGAGCATTTTGGTCATTTGCATTATCATTTTAATGTCATTCTTGACAATTGAACCAAACCCTTAGGATTTAACCCTAAAGTTCTAACCCTTAGGTTTTACAACATCAATTTGCTAGGATTTTCTAATTAGGATTTTAAAATAGAAAATTAAGATTTCAAATATATAATTACGGTTTTAAATAGAAATTAATATTTCTAAAGTATAATTAGGGTTTCCTAATTATATTAACGTTTACTAATCACTTTAAGGCTTACTAATTAGGATTAGGGTTTCCTAATTAGGGTTTAGGATTCCTGAATTTAAAATTAGGGTTTCTTGGCTTTTGATTAGGGTTCCTAACTACGCGTTAGGGTTTCTAATCTTGAGATTAGGGTTTCTATTCCCTTATTAGGGTTTACTAATATTGTACTCTACCCGATCAATCATTGATCAAAGAAATTCTATACACACGTACTCATCAATATACTTATTTTAATTATATTTTCTATCTAAACCTTATCCGTAACTAGGGTTAGGGTTTCTAAATCTGTTAAGCACAACTCTACTCTTATTTTCTCAGTCATTACACAAATTAACCATATTACGAGACTCGTATTACAGATACTCGGCACAAAATTGATAATCAATATTAATAGTAAATAAAAAAAAATTATTCATAACGTTCGGATTATTCGAAATCTCGGGTTATCACATTCACCCCTCCTTAAAAGGATTCCGTCCTCGGAATCACCGCTTTCTTATTCTCTACAATCTTTTAAAGTTGTATCATCAATTTATTTTTATCAACACAATATTCATTTGTGTTTCATATTCTAACCTATTACTTGAATCTATAAAAGAAAACAATTCACAGTAATTATCTAACTCATAATACTCGCGTAATTTAAGTATTAATCAAAATCATTACCTGTCGCCACCTCCCGGACCTCCTCTGCATCTTGCGTCGTCATATTGAACGTACGGGCCGTTGGCCTTCCTGGTTGTGCAGGTCCTCGAATTGCCAAGGTTCCACTACCGGGTCCCTTGTTGACACTTTCCTTATCCACATTCCTCTTTGGACAGTTCTGAACCATATGATCAGTCAATCCGAACGCAAAGTAACCTTGTATCTTCTTTGGATTGGGACAATTGGGTGACATGTGTCCCTCTTACCCACAATTATAGCAAACTCCCTTCTTCTTCAGACAAACTCCAGAATGATTCTTTCCATAAGTTGCACATGGCCTCCTCCCTTTCCTATTCTCTTCTGTCCTACTACTCGACTAGGTATTCTTGCTCCACTTTCTCTTGTTCGGATTACTACCACCACTGTTTCCTCCATCATTTGTCTTCTTCTTCTTCTATTGATGAAATTGAGATGTAGCTTCGCTCCCTCATTCAGCAATTAACTCTTTTTCCATTAAAGCCGCAAATGTATTGATCTACAATACTGCTACCTTGTTGAGTATCACCGGCTTCGGTCCATTCTCAAATCTTCTCGCTTTTCTCGCCTCTATATCCTCCTGATGAGGTGAAAATCTCGCCAACTCATTGAATTTGGCAGCATACTTAGAAACCGACATGTTTTCCTGCTTTAGTTCTAAAAACTTGACTTCCATCTGAGCTTGCATATTTGGTGAAAAGTAGTTCTCAAAGAACAACTCTTTGAATCTTGTCTAAGTCACCACAGTTGTACCAGTACTCGCCTGGTTAGTCTCCCACCAGTAATTGGCTTCTCCCTTCATCGAGTATGTTGCAAAAGATATCTTTTGCTCTTCCGCCACATGCACAATAATGAATGCTTTCTCCATTTCTTTCACACAAGTTTGGGCTTCAATTGGATCTGTGGTTCCCTTGAATTCTGGTGGTCCTACCGCTTTAAAGTCTTTGAAATTAGCCAATCTATCAGCTAGTTGTTCTCTCACTCTTCCTTTTGCTGCTGGCGCTCTATTCCCCATAGCTTCGGCTATCATATTTATAAAATTTTGCATCGGGTCCGCTTGGCCTCCTTCATTATTCACTAAATGCTCTTCTCTTTGATTTCGATTCTGTCGTCTAGGCGGCATGATCTGATTTAAATAAAAATCTTACATTAATTCTCTTTCTGTACAAAAATTCTTAACACAATAGGAATTCAACACATATTTCTCATATAATTGCAAATTTATTCAAATAGCACATAGTACATTTAGTACTTAACACATATTACTATCCCTTTTTAAATAAATTTTAGAATTAAAACACAACTTTACACAAAAAAGTTGTAATTCACCATTCACACATAGCTATACCCCGTTCGTCAAACTTACCACACCTATGAGTTCAGGAACTTTCCACAATTATATGAGTGTATAAACTTATCCTAGTCAGACCATTGGCATCCATTCGCTGAGGGGTTCAGAAACATTTCATATAATTATGAGTCATGAATTTACCATAAGTATGAGTTTTAAGAACACACAAATTATTCTTAATCTTATATTCATATAGAAAATAAATATTTCATTCATACAAACATATTTATATTTACATATGTTCACACATCGTTCTCGATATTACAACCGTTAGTATCATAACCTACTACCAAAAGATACTACCACTTATATCTAAGTTGTCTACCGTCCAATCCCTTCACCAGTCTTCTTCTTGCTAGGATACTTGTTGAATCTGTGACCCATTCTGCCACATGAAAAACACTTCCTCATATTCGGCTTAGGACAATGTAGGGAAATATGTCCTTCCTACTTACAATTGAAGCACACGTTCTTCCACATCATGCATTCCCCCGCGTGAGTCTTTCCACACTGGCTACAGACTTGCTTCTTCTTCGGGTTGGAATTTTCAGAATTATCGATGTCGTTGTCCCTCTTTCTCTTATTCTTGTCTTTCTGCTGCTTGATTGTTCCTTCAGACGATCCACCACCTTCAGTCTTCATCCTTTCTACCTGCGCCTTCAACTCGTTCCGTTCTTAGTCATTTCGTGTAACGCTCGCTCCGTCTTCCACAACTCCTCCAAGAGAAATACTTTACTCCAGAGTTCTTGGACTTCTGCAGATTCTTGATCTTTCTCTCCAACTTTGATCTTATTCCCTTTCTCCACATTAGCTTCTTCGGACTCCGTTTCCTTATCACCACTCAGATACATCTCGGGATAATCATCGTGATCACTCCCCAGATTGATCATAGGTTCATCTTTTCCCACCTCTTCAACTGACTCGCTTTGCGTTGGCACCTCAGCTACTATCACTGGTGCAACAACCGCTAGCATCTCCACACTCATTTTATCTTCTCCAGACATCCTACAATCAGTTTAAACAACTTGATTAGTACTTCATTATTACAAACCTCTCACACTCTGTGTACACATATCTCACTATTGATGCACTTCGGCAATCCCTCACTTAGTACTCTAAATGAGTATTCTCTAACTCGCTTATGGTTATAATCCTAGGGTTTTCCCCCACCCCACTTAAGGTTTATAACCTACAACTTTGATACCAACCTGTGACGCCCCCAAATCTGGGTTACCTGACCCACCGAGTTTGGTTCTCACGATCTACAATATAATAATATCTAGCTACCCATTTGTTTATGAATAATAAACTTACATAACATTAATTAATAATTTAACAACATCATCTCAGGTCATCTAACCTTAACATTACAAATTTACCCTTTAGTTATACAAAAAGGGTTTACAAAATAACATAATACATATGCTTATCATAAAACTACTCCAACACTATGCCCTTTCTATTGTTCTTCTTAGCTCCGCTGGCCTCTTCGTTCCTAGCTGGAATATTTTATTTAGCAAGGGTGAACAACAAATTTTTCCCGCAAGTTAAGACATACAATAGATGTATAAGAATCAAGAATAACAGACTATCAATTTTGATAGAATAACACCAAAGTTCGGAGAACTTTGAAATAGATGAACAAATCTTTAATAACTGACAAGTCTTCTCGTATTCTATGCAACATAATAATCTGATAAGGAAAGAGTACAATGCTTTCACAGTTTTTACGATATTCTATTGAATAATCAGGAGTCAATTCTACGTAATAACAAAGTGGGATTTTTTCCAGATTTATGTTGAGTGATCCATTTGATCTTGAACTTCCCTTCTCGAGTAACTATCAAAGATTGGACTTTGATAGACCCAGGTGTATTAGATAACCATATAGATTAAATTATATTCCTCTGCAAGTACTTAGAGCGGCCAACTCCTTGTACTCTATAATATGCATAATACTTACCTGCGCGCAAAGGCCGAATATACGACCAAAAATGTTTCCTTTGTATAAAAGGTTAATCTACTCAGTCTTTGAATCAAAATTTGATTTATAACCAAAATACTATGATTTCAATATTTAGTCACTTCTCGATCTAGCCGAAATAATTGGCATCAATCTGTCAATAATAATTGAATTTTCTTCTCGAACCTATCAAGTTCTAACAATTGTTCGTCTTGCTAGAATAATTAGCTCAGACATATCTCAACACAATTCGATAATAAACAGGAAATATATGTACTGTCAATAATAGCTTTTACGGATGTAAGTATCCAACAATAGTTATTCTCTAATTATATTCTTAGAATTCACTAATTCAATTTGAATTAATAAACATGCATTAACTGCGAATAATCAACAATAAATTCTCGCGCGTGGTCTAATCAACAATAATTAACCACCATAATAATTGAACAAATACAACTCAAGGTTGAGTTAAGGAAACTTGCCTTCTCCGTGGATTACTGCTACACAATATACTTATCTGCATTTGAAAGACCTATAATCACAATATCGGTCTCACAATTAGCACAATCATTTATAACACGTATCACTGTAATTTACAGTCAATCTTTCTCCTAGGCATATTACCACATAGCCACATTAGTACTTATAACTTATATAAACACTTAACAAGTCTAACTAGTTCGGTCTCTTCTCGGTGTACTGGTCACCCTATCTTACAATTTACACATTTATTGTAAATTAAACTCGGTATCAAAGCTTCAATATTACATTAGATAAGTCATAACTCATTTATAATATTTTTCGGAAGCTTTTATTAATTTATAAACAATTATTATAATTTATAATAATTTTTCAAACACTGAAATTATTTTTCGAAAGCTTTTATTAAATTTTCTGCTTCGGTGTTCTAAGCAATTTCCTATAAATAGGGTGCTTAGGTTAGAATTGAAAATCACACCAGAAACTAAAGATTTTTCTCTCTTTCTCTCTCTATAATATCGAGCGTATTTTGTGAGTATTTTAGTACTTTGAGTATTGCTATATCGGTGCAAGTTCTTTCAAAGACTATATCCAAAGATTCGATCGGAAGTACTATTCTTTCTGAGGTAAGGGATGTTATTTTCTTCGTAAGTGATATTATTTCTTCAATATCATTATGTCGAAATATTAGTCTGAATTTTTATCAAATTTGGAACTTTTCATGTCGGGGTTACTATTCATGAGTTACTATTCACGAGTTACTATTCATGAGTACTATTCACGAAGCATGATGATATTTTTTGTGAAATTTCTATCTTTTAGTGTCGGAGTTACTATTCACGTATATGACCTTTATTCACGATACTCTGACTATTCACGAATCACGACATTATTCACGTAAAAATTACATTTTCTTTTCTGTGTCCAAGATTGTCTGTTATAATTCCTATCTTTGATTGGATCTATGTTTTGGTCTTCATTCTTGAATTTTACTCCACTCTGATTAATTATGAAGTATTTTTGAACTTGGATTGTGTAAAGTACGAATCCTTAATATTTGTTCTTTTGTTTTACTGGATTTGTTTCCTTTAAAATGTTTTTCATCATCCTCAGTCCTAAATGATGATATTACTGAATATCTTTGGCCTGTAGTGCAAAGATGAATGATTTTCTAATGAATATCTTTGGCCCGTAGTGCAAAGATAAACAGGTGTTTAGATGAACATGATTAATCGATGAATATCTTTGGCCCGTAGTGCAAAAGATGAGCAGTGTTGAGATGAACATGACCAACAGATGAATATCTTTGGCCTGTAGTGCAAAGATGACTATTTGATTTATGATGTATATTGATTGATGTTACAGGGATAAAATATCAATGATGGACTTTTAAATTCATAGATGATAGTAGATTTCATTCTCTACTTAACTCTTCTAATGAATTGTTATTTCTGCTGCAGTTGTTGATCTAAAACTTGTTGTCTATTGTATTCTATCAGATTTTTCCTTGTTGAAGACTAAGGATAATTTGTTGTACATTATCTTAGTCATAATATTCTTTACTAGGCTAGTTGAGCTCACCCTTTTCCTTTTTGTTCCATTTTTCTTCTCAGGAGACGAGAATATAGCGGGAACTAGTCGGGGTGAGGAGTAATGGTTCAAGACAGTTGTTTTAGTAGTCCTCACCATTTTGTAAAATAGTGTATCAATAATTGTAATGAGGACTTATTTGAGTGTGAATATTGTCTAGAAGATAATATTTGTATTTAAACTCACAGTTTATGTGTTGTCGTATTTTGCACGACAATTGTATTAGTGAAGTTGTAGTTGTTTCTGTACCATGTATTTGGCGACTCAGAATGGGTTGGATGGAATGGACCTATTTTGGGGGCGTCACAGTTGGTATCAGAGCTTAGGGATATGATCTTTGGCGGAGATCGGGGAATTGAACTAGGAGGGGAGAGACGAGTAAATCCTTCGCTAGTGTGTCCTACCTAAGCTTATTTGTTGATTAGTCATAATATAGGGGTATTATGTGATTTGTTAATTTTTTAAATTAACCCTTGTTTTATGGCAGTATTTGAGAATGTCGACTAAGAATATTAACAGTGGAGTAAATGAGACCATGGAGACACCTTTGCTCACCAACGAGGAGAACGTGCAACAGGCTGGCAATGTTCCTCTTGTGAACAACACCACTGAGCAGATGATGAACGATGGTATGTTTAGGAACTTTCTAGAATTCATACAAAACTAAACGAGAAAAGCTCATTGTTCAAAATGCAGGTGGAAACACTTGGCAACTCACGGATGGTCACCGCTCAGCGATTCAAAGAGTTAGGATGGCCATGGGAGTTTTAGGAAAGCCAGAACCACTTACGGCAAAGACGTGGATAAAGCAGATCACTAAGATATTTGATGTCTTGGGATGCTCAGAGGAGCAAAAGGTTCCTTTCGCCACTTTCATGTTACGAGGAGAGGCGGATTATTGGTGGGAATCAAGTAAAAGCGTACTCGACTCATTTGATCTTGAAGATGTCTTGGGAGAAGTTCCAAGAATTATTCAACGACAAGTACTTTCCCAAAAGTATTCGTCACATGAAGGAGGTAGAGTTCATCAAGCTGGAGTAAAACAATATGAACGTGTCACAGTACGAAGCTAAGTTTGCCGAGTTGTCCCAATTTGCATCGCATTTGGTTGATAATGAGGAGAGAATGACGCGAATGTTTCTGCGAGGTTTGAAACCAAAAATACGTCAATACCTCATTTCTCACAAACTTTGTTTATATTCAGATGTTGTGAATAGGGCTCAGTTATTGGAGCACGATAATGAATCGGCTCAACTGAAGAATAATGACCAACAACTCGATGATAATCGTACCGGTGGTGACGGTCATCGTGAACAATGATAACCATCGTGGAGGAAATTATCATGCCAGAAATGATAACCACTTCAGTGGTAATCATGGCCAAGGTAATAGAAGAAATAACTCAAGTGGAAATTTCAAGAAGAGAAGATTTAACGATGACGGGAAGATGTCGGCAGCAGCACCAGCACTAGCAACGAATTTTAGAGGAGGAGAAAGACTGCCAGTTAGATGCTACTGATGCGGAGAAGAAGGACACATAAGTCCAAACTGTTCATAAACTTCCAAGGTATGTTTTAGTTGTGGAAAGGACGGTCATATAGCTCGAGATTGTCCTGTAGCAAAACCAAGTCCAGCGGGGATGGTGACTCCAAAGGCTGTCCCGGACAAGTCAAAGTCATCGGTTCTTGGAAGAGCGTTTTTCATGACTTCTCAAAAAACGAGTAACCCGAACAAAGTTAGCACGGGTTAGTTAATTATAAATTTTTTTGAAGTTATACCTTATTAGATACCGGTTTTACCCATTCATTTATCTCTCCTGCTTATACTTAACGTTTAAACTTGACTCCGGAGAAAATTAGACTTTGACTTATCTGTTGAAACTCCGTTATGAGAAACTTTCGTTACATCCACTGTTTATAAATCTTGTTTGATCCAAGTTGGCACCATCACATTACCTGTTGACCTTATTTCTTTAAAGATACTTGTTTTTGATGTGATTTTAGGGATTGATTGATTGATTAACTACTCATCATGCCAAAATTGATTTCTTTCATATGGTTTTTAGTTTTCATATTCCTAAGCAACTGCTATTCGAATTCAAGTAACCAAACCACTGAAGTCAATCATTGTCATATCAAGCCATAAAGCCATTCGTTTATTGAAAAACAAATGTCAAGCTTTCTTACCCATGTCATGGACTTTAATACGTCATATTTGAATAATATTTTGTTTCCTGGCATATTTCCTAAAGAATTTCTTGGCTTACTCCCAAAGTGTGATATTGAATTTTGTATCGACTTTGAACTCGGTACCAAACCCATTTCTAAAATCTCATGGCTCTTATTGAACTTCAGGAGTTAAAAATTCAACTGTAGAAGTTTGTAGCCGAGCCTTTATCTGGTGACTTCCTTTGTGGAATGCACCGAAGCCAGACTCTCTGTAGGGGACGCCATATTTGTGTGATAGTAAACTGATAGGTACCATTGTGACGTGCTATCCAAGATTTGGATATGAGTCACAGTTGAGAGCAACCTAAGTCGGTAATCGAAATACGTAGCTTTCTAGGCTTAGTTGGTTATTATCGGAGATTCGTTGAAGGATATTCTCGAATCGCTACTCTATTAACTCAGCTGACTCAAAAAGATATAAAATTCGAATGGAGCAAGGAATGTGAGAAAAGCTTCTAAGAACTCAACATGCGGCAACGACGTTGGCTCGAGCTATTGAAGATTACGATTATACCATTCAATACCATCGTAGGAAAAGCAAACGTGGTAGCTGACGCGTTGAGCAGAAGATCGTATGCGTTTAAAAGTGCGAATATACGAACCTACGTGAAGATAGTAAATATATGATTAGAAACGACTTTAATCGATAAATTTAAAGCTGCTCAAGCTACAGACTTGGAGTTGATAAATATGAAGAAGAAGATGCAAGAAGTCGTTATTCCAAAAGCGAGAATCGGCAATGTGAGGAAAGATCAAACCTTCGATTTATTAGTCCATTTAAAATCCTCGATCGAATAGGAACTATGGTCTATAGACTCGTTTTACAGCCAAGTATGACGCGTGTTCATAACATTTTTCACGTATCGATGTTACGTAAATATGTGGATGACCCAAACCACATTATTGAGTTAGAACCGGACGAGATAGCCGAAAACTTAACGTACGAGGAGGTACCTGTCAAGATCTTGGATAGGAAAAAGCATGTCCTACGCACGTCAATTTCGAGGACGAAATTTCATAAGGAGGGGAGGTTGTAAGACCCCAACTTTTTATAAATAAAGATTTAATTTCTCTAATTATTATTTTGAAATAGTAAGGGGTTGATTTGATTAATGTGGTTAGTTATGGGTAAAATGCGCAAATATTTTAAATAAGCAAGTGGTTATAAAATATTCATTGTTGTCGGGGAATATTCGTTTGGTCGTGGAATATTCTTCTTTGTCGGGAATATTAAATGCTGACGGTAGCGATCTTTTTGTGGGCCCCATAACGAAAAGTGATTGGATGAAGAAAACGACAAGTATAAGTTGTTTATAAATAACAGGCGTAGTTATTACCAATTATCTTGTTGGAATACCTATTGGTTAAAAAACACGATGTCGCATTGTTGACTGATAGCACAATCGTATTGCACCAATTATTGATTCTTACGTAAGAAGGCACTACTCAATAATTATTACGATAATTCTTATCAAATTATTTTATTTTATTGATTCAATAATTGCTGCGTTGATTTTTTTATATTCTTGTTGTTTCAATAATTGTCACTACACAAGTATTTTCCATTATCGAAGAAATAATTCATATTATCTGAATAATATTAATAGAAAACATTATTGACAATGTCTAGAAAGTTCATCTAAGGTGAGGTTTGGTCACCTAATTAAGGCATGAAGAAGGAGAAATTCTTATTGGAAAGCCCCTCTTTTCAGGAATGGCCTCGTTGTCAAGATCTTGATTGATTACGTAATATTATTTTTAAATAATTAATTATTGATTTATATGATGAGGAAAATATTGATTTTATGTGGATATAGATGGAGAAAATTTTTAAAGTGACAATTGTTAAAAAATTAATATTTTATCTTTTTCTGATAAAATAATTCATTTTAATATATTATTTTAATAATATATTAATGATGATATTTTTACAATGAATGTGGGATATATGAGTATATGAGGAGGAAGAGTATTTTTGTTGCATTAAATGATTAACACATGTTTTGTGTGTCGGTGGACCCCATTTCTTGACTGAAATTTGATTATAGCCTGTAAAATCTCCCGTTTGTGGATTGCGGTCAATTTTTGTTTGGAATTTGGAAAACCTTTCTTCTGCAAAGTTGTAGAGAATTGAATTTCCTATAAAAAAATCGTGAGATTCGAATTTTCTGATAAAAGGGCTATTTATTATGAATTATTGAAGTTCCGTAGTTCCGAAATAATTGGTTTTTGAAAGTTTTAATTATTTTTAATTAGAAAAACATTTTTTGCAATCCCACATGTGTGGTAAATGAGCTGAATTCAGATTCTTGGGTGGTGTGCTTGACTGTTAATACATAAAATTATTTTATTAAATTTTCTGCTTTGGTGTTCTAAGCAATTTCCTATAAATAGGGTGCTTAGGTTAAATTGAAAATCACACCAGAAACTAAAGATTTTTCTCTCTTTCTCTCTCTATAATATCGAGCGTATTTTGTGAGTATTTTAGTACTTTGAGTATTGCTATACGGTCTGCAAGTTCTTTCAAAGACTATATCCAATTATTCAAATGTAAGTACTATTCTTTCTGAGGTAAGGGATGTTATTTTCTTCGTAAGTAATATTATTTCTTCAATATCATTATACCGAAATATTAGTCTGAATTTTTATCAAATTTGGAACTTTTCATGTCGAGGTTACTGTTCATGAGTTACTATTTACGAGTTACTATTCACGAGTACTATTCACGAAGCATGATGATATTTTTTGTGAAATTTCTATCTTTTAGTGTCGGAGTTACTATTCACGTATACGACACTATTCACGTATACGGCACTATTCACGAATACGACACTATTCACAGAAAAATTACATTTTCTTTTCTGTGTCCAAGATTGTCTGTTATAATTCCTATCTTTGATTGGATCTATGTTTTGGTCTTCATTCTTGAATTTTACTCCACTCTGATTATTTATGAAGTATTTTTGAACTTAAATTGTGTAAAGTACGAATCCTTAATATTTGTTCTTTTGTTTCACTGGATTCGTTTCCTTTAAAATGTTTTTCATCATCCTCAGTCGTAAATGATGATATTACTAAATATCTTTGGCCTGTAGTGCAAAGATGAATGATTTTCGATGAATATCTTTTGGCCGTAGTAGTGCAAAGATAAGCAGTGTTTAGATGAACATGATTAATCGATGAATATCTTTGGCCCGTAGTGCAAAGATGAGCAGTGTTGAGATGAACATGACGACAGATGAATATCTTTGGCCTCAGAGTGCAAAGATGACTATTTGATTTATGATGTATATTGATTGATGTTACTGAGGATAAAATATCGATGATGGACTTTTAAATTCATAGATGATAGTAGATTTCATTCTCTACTTAACTCTTCTAATGAATTATTGTTTACTAACTGCAGATTGTTGATCTAAAACTTGTTGTCTATTATATTCTATCGATTTTCCTGTTGAAGACTAAGGATAATTTGTTGTAAATTATCTTAGTCATAATATTCTTTCTTGGGCTAGTTGAGCTCACCCTTTTCCTTTTTGTTCCATTTTTCTTCTCGTGAGGCGAGAATATAGCGGGAACTAGTCAGGGTGAGAAGTAATGGTTCAAGACAGTTGTTTTAGTAGTCCTCAGCATTTTGTAAAATAGTGTATCAATAATTGTAATGAGGACTTATTTGAGTGTGAATATTGTCTAAAAGACAATATTTGTATTTAAACTCATAGTTTATGTGTTGTCGTATTTTGCACGACAATTGTATTAGTGAAGTTGTAGTTGTTTCTGTACCATGTATTTGGCGACTCAGAATGAGTTGGATGGAATGGACCTATTTTGGGGGCGTCACAATTTTTCTCTAATTTCTTTAATACACTAATTAAATAAATTAAATATTATTAATATTCAAATAATTATAAATATTTATGAAAAATGTCCTAAATAATTAAAAGTTATTTTTCAGAATTTAAAATAATTTTTAAAACCATTTTTGTAATTTTTAGAATTTATTTTTTATTTTTAATCATTTTCCGGAAATTCAGAAAATAAAAATATTTAAAACCGTCGATGTAGCCTATAGCGACGCTATCTGTCGCTGTTAGTGTTCTAAGGCTTAACACTGACAACCGACAAAGCAATGGGTCATGTTTGACTCAATTTAATTCTCTGCTCAAATCTATTCTGGTCAATTTAAGACTTCAATATTGTAAAATGTATGTAATACTACAATATTCAGTTAACATTTTGGTCATAACACTTCACAACAAGGAGATCTAAGTCTCCAAAATTACTATTAGAGTGTTCCTGGGTTTTTTGGGTAACCCAGAAACCCATGCAGTCCCAAGTGCCTACTTTCTAGCTCCATTTAATTTAGGTTCCAGTCATGATTTTTGTGATTTCATGGTTCAAATTTGTAGTCCTTATGTCAAGGAACATATACATAACAAAATTTCAGTCCAACAATAACAGAATCACAATTTATCATTCGGTCAAACTATGTCAGAAACTTAGTTCCTATGTTTTCTGGAAATTCCAGAAAACATAAAACGTGATCGAGTATACTACTTTGACCAATCACTCCATTCGATGTATTGCTTGTTTAAAGGATCTAAAGACATGAATCTAAAGTCCATCTAACAAGCTACAAACTGGTTACAAGGATAATCATCAAATCTCACAAGACCTGACAGATATGGGCCATACAAAGTCTTGTCAGACACTGATTCACACTTTCTTGGTTACCCAAAAAGTTTTGGTCAAGCTCGGTCAACTCACTTTGACCATGAATATCTTACAATCTGGACATGGAATGGTTGTGATTCCACTTCCAGATCAAAGACCTCATGTGAAACAACAGATCCAAAACATAAAACAAGAAAAATCATAAACAGACAGAGATCTACGAGCACTGACATTTGGTTGTCAGCCCACTTTTTGAGTTCTTGGACAGTTTTTGAAAAATATCATTTTAAAGCCTTTTGATGCCATGGATCATCATAGATCATCATAATACATCTTCTAGCACATTATTAAAACACTTAAACACAAAATTGTTCTTACTATATAAGATCAAATAGGGTTAGGGCTTTTATACCTTTCTAATTCCATGCTTTGATCTTTGATCTACTTAACTGACCTTGTTGTTTCTAGTGTTTATTTTGTGACTGAAATACTATGGATTTTCGGAGGTTTGGGTGAGAGAAGAGTGAGTTGAGAACTTGAGAGAAAATGACCAAGTATGCACGCTTTCTCTCTCTTAATATATATATATATAATGCACATAGCTAATATACAAGACTGATTTACTGGAGATTATAAGACACAAGGTCAAATTATTAGGTCACCAACTAAAGTTGTTGGCAATTTTTACAAGTTACCAATTAAAGAAATGAAAAAGGGCATTCTGGTCATTTGCATTATCAGTTTAATGACATTATTGACAATTGAACCAAACCCTTAGGGTTTAACCCTAAGGTTCTAACCCTTAGGTTTTACAACATCAATTTGCTAGGATTTTCTAATTAGGGTTTTAAAATAGAAAATTAAGATTTCAAATATATAATTAGGGTTTTAAATAGAAATTAATATTTCTAAAGTATAATTAGGGTTTTCTAATTATATTAAAGTTTACTAATCACTTTAAGGCTTACTAATTAGGATTAGGGTTTCCTAATTAGGGTTTAGGATTCCTGAATTTAAAATTAGGGTTTCCTGGCTTTTGATTAGGGTTCCTAACTACGCGTTAGGGTTTCTAATCTTGAGATTATGGTTTCTAATCCATTATTAGGGTTTACTAATATTGTACCATACCCGATCAATCATTGATCAAAAAAATTCTATACAGTACATACACGTACTCATCAATATAATTATTTTAATTATATTTTCTATCGAATCCTTATCCTTAACTAGGGTTAGAGTTTCTAAATCTGTTAAGTACAACTCTACTCTTATTTTCTCAATCAATACACAAATTGACCACATTACGAGACTCGTATCACAGATACTCGGCACAAAATTGATAATCAATATTAATAGTAAATAAAAATAATTATTCATAAAATTCGGATTATTCAAAATCCCGAGTTATCACAGTTTTGACCAACAATATCTTGCAATCTAGACATAGAATAGCTTTGATTCCACTTCCAGATTACGGTCCTCATGTCAGACTATAAGTCTAAAACATAAAAAAAAAACAAAAATCAAAAATAGAGAAAGATATGTGGCTCCTGACATTTGCTTGTCAAACCACTTTTGTGTTCTTGAGCAGTTTTTGAAAACTTCAGTTTTAAAGCCATTTGATGTTATAGATCTATGATGGATCATCATAGATCATCATAAAACATCCTATAGCATGAATCTAAACACAAAAACATGATTTCTCTCTTAGCATAAAAGATCAAAGGTGAGTTTAGGGTTTATACCTTCTAGTATCCAATCCTTGATCTTTGATCTCCTTAACTGATCTAGGTGTTCTAGGAGGTTAAATAGTGACTGAAACACTTAAGAAATTCGGAGGTTTGGAGAGAGAAAAAGTTGTTGAGAGCTTGGGTGCAAAATGAGCCAATTTTGTGGACTTTCTCTGTGACGCCCCCAAAATAGGTATACATCACCCATTCTGAGTTGTCAATACATGGTACAGAAACAACTACAACTTTATTATTACAACAATAAAACTGTGAGTTTGAATACAAATATTATTTTCTAGACAATATCTATACTCAGATAAATCCTCATCACATTTATTGATACATTATTTTACAAAATGGTGAGGACTACTAAATAACTCTCTCTAGAACTTTCATTCCATACCCCAGGCTCGCATCGCTATATTCTCGCCTCCCGAGAAGAAAAATGGAACAAAAAGGAAAAGGATGAGCTCAACTAGCCCAAGTAAAGAATATTATGACTAAGATAATATACAACAAATTATCGTTAGTCTTCAACAGGAAAAATCTAATAGAATACAATAGACAACAAATTTTAAATCAATATTTTCAAATGAAAATAATAATTCATTAGAAGAGTTAAGTAGAGAATGCAAACTACTATCTTCTATGTATGAATTTAAAAGTTCATCGTCTATCTTTTATCCCCTGTAACATCAATCAATATATATACGGAATCAAATATTCATCTTTGCACTCATGTGCCAAAGATATTCATCAGTTGGTCATGTTCATCTAAACACCTGTTCATCTTTGCACTACGGGCCAAAGATATTCTTCAGAAATCATTCATCTTTGCACTACAGGCCAAAGATATTCAATAATATCATCATTTAAGACTGAGGATGATGAAAAATATTTTTAAAGAAACGAATCCAGTGAAACAAAATGACAAGGATTAAGGATTAAGGATTCGTACTTTGTTTTATCCATGTCCAAAAATACCTCAAAAATAATTATAGTGGTGTAAAATTCAAGAATGATCAAAACATGGATACAATCAAAGCTAGTATCCAGAATAGATATTTTGGACGAAAAGAAAATTTTTCATTTTTCGATGAATAGTGTCGTATTCGTGAATAGTACCGTATACGTGAATAGTGTCGTATACGTGAATAGTAACTCCGACACCAAAAGTTCCAAATTTGATAAAAAAAAACTTCAGATCAATATTTCAACATAATGATATTGAAGAAATAATATCATTACGAAAAAAAATAATATCCCTTACCTCACAAAGATAGTACTTCTAGTTGAAACACCGGATATAGGCTATGACTTGAACTTGCACCGTATAGCAATACTCAAAGTATACTCAAAATACTCACAAGAATACGCTCGATAATATAGAGAGAAAACTTCGCCATTGGTGTAATTTTCAATTCTAACCTAAGCACCCTATTTATAGGAAATTGCTTAGAACACCAAAGCAGAAAATTTAATTTAATATTATTATATATATCAAAATTCCTACGCCACTCTTAAAATCTTATTTCAGCTCAATAAGCACATGCCACCTTCTAGAAAAAGTAAGAAAAAACGTTTTTGTAATTTAAAATAATTTAAACTTCCAAAAATCAATTATTTCGGAGCTTCGGAACTTCAATAATTCACAATAAATAGCCCTTTTGTCAGAAAATTCGAATCTCGCGACTTTTTATAGGAAATTCAATTCTCTACAACTTTGCAGAAGAAAGTTTTTCCAAATTCCAAATAGGAATTGACCGAAATCCACAAACGGACGATTTTACAAGCTATAATCAAATTTCAGTCAATAAATGGGGTCCACCGACATGTTTAACATGTTTTAAACATTTATTGCAACAAAAATACTCTTCCTCCTCGTATACTCATATATCCCACATTCGTTGTAAAAATATCACCATTATTATATTATTAAAATATAATAATATATTTAAATGAATTATTTTATCAGAAAAAGATAAAATTTCAATTTTCAACAATTGTCACATTAAAAATTTTCTCCATCATAAAATCAATATTTTTTCTCATCATATGAATCAATAATTAATTATTCACAAATAATATTACAGAATCACAATATTGACAATCGTGCAGGTTCCGGGAAAGAGGGGCTTTCAATAAGAATTTCTCCATCATGGCCGCAATTAGGTGACCAAACCTCTCCTTAGATGCAGAACTTTCTAGACATTGCCAATAATGTTATCTAATAATATTATTTAGATAATATGAATTATTGTTTCGATAATGAAAAATATTGTGTAATGACAATTATTGAAACAACAAAGAATATAAAATATCAACACAAACAATTATTAAATCAATAAAATAAAATCTTGATCAAGAATTATCGTAACCATTATTGAGTAGTGCCTTCTTTACGTAAGAATCAATAATTGGTACAATACCTGGTGCTACTCTTGTGTGTTAACCACCGAGTATTTTAATAGTATTACTTGGTAATAACTACGCCGTTATTTTTAAACAACTTATATTTGTCGTTTTCTTCATCCAATCGTTTTTTAGTTATGGAATTTTACATGGTTCTTGGTCGTGCATGCGAATATTCCCCCGACAGTCTGAATATTCCACGACCAAACGAATATTCCCCAACAACAAAGATGTGACGCCCCCAAAATTGGTATACAACACCCATTCTGAGTCGTCAAAATACATGGTACAAAAATAACTACAACTTTATTAATACAACATAAAAACTGTGAGTTTAAATACAAATATTGTCATCTAGACAATATCCACACTCAAATAAGTCCTCATTACAATTATTGATACACTATTTTATAGAATAGTGAGGACTACTAGAACCACTTCTAGAACCATCATTCCACACCCCGACTAGTACTCGCTACATTCTCGCCTCCTGAGAAGAAAAATGGAACAACAAGGAAAAGGGTGAGCTCAACTAGCCCAGTAAAGAACATTATGACTAAGATAATATAGAAAAAATTATCGTTAGTCCTCAACAGGGAAAAATCTAATAGAATACAATAAACAACCAGTTTTAAATCAATCTTCGCAATAAAATAATAATTCATTAGAAGAGTTAAGTAGAGAATGCAAACTACTATCTTCTATATATATGAATTTAAAAGTTCATATATTTTATCCATGTAACATCAATCAAATATATTCGGAATTAAATATACATCTCATATTCATCCAAAGATATTCACGAGTTGGTCATGTTCATCTCATCTTTGTACTACGGCCAAAGATATTAATCGAGAGAGTCATGTTCATCTCAACACTGCTCATCTTTGCACCACGCCAAAGATATTCATCAATAAAATCATTCATCTTTGCACTCTGAGCCAAAGATATTCAGTAATATCATCATTTAGGACTGAGGATGATGAAAAATATTTCAAAGAAAACGAATCCAGTGAAACAAAAGAACAAATATTAAGGATTCGTATTTTAAACAATCCAAGTTCAAAAATACTTCATAAGTAATCAGAGTGGAGTAAAATTCAAGAATGGTCAAAACATGGATATAATCAAAGCTAGTATCCATAATAGATATTTTGAACAAAAAGAAGAAATTTCATTTTTTCGGTGAATAGTGTCGTATTCGTGAATAGTGCCGTATACGTGAATAGTGCCGTATACGTGAATAGTAACTCCGATACCAAAAGATAGAAATTTCACAAAAAACATCATCACGCTTCGTAAATAGTACTCGTAAATAGTAACTCGTGAATAGTAACTCGTAAATAGCAACTCGTGAATAGTAACTCATGAATAGTAACCCCGACATGAAAAAGTTCCAAATTTGATAAAAAAAATTCCAACCAATATTTCGGCATAATGATATTCAAGAAATAATATCATTTTGAATAAAATAACATCCTTACCTCGTAAAGAATAGTACTTCTAAGCTGGAATCTTTGGATATAGTCTTTGAAAGAACTTGCACCGTATAGCAATACTCAAAGTACTAAAATACTCACAAATACGCTCGATATTATAGAGAGAGAAAGAGAGAGAAATCTTTAGTTTCTGGTGTGATTTTCAATTCTAACCTAAGCACCCTATTTATAAGAAAATGCTTAGAACACCAAAGCAGAAAATTTAATATAATACTAATATTTAAAAAAAAATCCTACGCCTACTTTGAAAATCTGATTTCAGCCATTTGAAACACATGGGGGGCCAACCAAAACAATAAAAATGTTTTTCTAACTATAAATATTTTAAACTTCCAAAAATCAATTATTCTAGAACCTCGGAACTTCAATAATTCATAATAAATAGCCTTTTATAAGAAAATTCGAATTTCGCGACTTTTTATAGGAAATTCAATTCTCTACAACTTTGCAGAAGAAAGGTTTTCCAAATTCCTAACAGAAATTGATCGAAATCCATAAACGGGCGATTTTACAGGCTATAATCAAATTTCAGTCAAGAAATGGGTCCACCAACATGTTTAACATGTTTTAAACAACTTTTGCAACAAAAATACTCTTCCTCCTCATATACTTATATATCCCACATTCATTGTAAAAATATCACCATTATTATATTATTAAAATATAATAATAAATTATTTTATCAGAAAAGATAAATTATCATTTTTTAACAATTGTCACTTTAAAAATTTTCTCCATCTATATCCACATAAAATCAATATTTTCCTCATCATATAAATTAATAATTAATTATTCACAAATAATATTATAGAATCACAAGATCGACAACCGGGCCATTCACAGAAAGAGGGGCTTTTCAATAAGGATTTCTCCTTATTGGCGCCGCAATTAGGTGACCAAACCTCTCCTTGTATGTAACTTTCTAGACATTGCCAATAATGTTATCTAATAATATTATTCAGATAATATGAATTATTGTCTAGATAATGGAAAATATCTTTGTGTAGTGACAATTATTAAAACAATGTAATATAAAAAAATCAACGCAACAATTATTGAATCAATAAAATACTGAACAGTAATTACTATAACAATTATTGAGTAGTGCCTAAGAAGGCGGCAGTATTCATCGTGTTTTAACCAAGGGTATTCCAACAAGATAATCTTGGTAACAAATGCTATAGTTATTTATAAACAACTTATACTTGTCGTTTTCTTCATCCAATCGTTTTCCGTTATGGGCCCACACAAGGCTGCGCCGTCGTACGAATATTCCCCGACAGCAAGAATATTCCACGACCAAACGAATATTCTCCGACAACAATGAGTATTTTATAACCACTTGCTTATTTGAAATATTTGCACATTTTACCCATAACTAACCACATTAATCAAATCAACCCTTACTATTTCAAAATAATAAATAGAGGAAATTAAATTTCATTTATTTATAATTTGGGGTCTTACAACCTCCCCTCCTTATGAAATTTTGTCCTCGAAATTGACATGCGTAGGACATGCTCCTTCCTATCAAAGATCTTGACTGGTACCTCCTCATACGTTAAATCTTTTGCTATCCCGTCTAGTTCTAACTCAATAATGTGGTTCGGGTCATCCACATATTTACGTAACATCGATACACGAAAAACTTTATGAACACGTGTCTTACTTGGCGGTAAAACGAGTCTATAGGCCACAGTTCCTATTCGATCGAGGATTTCAAATGGACTAATAAATCGAAGGTTTGAGCTTTCCTCACATCGCCGATTCTCGCTTTTGGAATAACGACTTCTTGTACCTCCTTCTTCATATTCATCAGCTCCGATGTGTAGCTTGAACGGTTTTAACTTTATCGATTAAAGTCGATTCTACTCGTATATCATCACATGGGTACCTAGATTCTTCAACTCTATCATTTGTAAGTCATACAAAATGGGTCTTTGACAATATCGCACTTGTACTCGTATACGATGTTTTACTCAACACGTCAGCTACCACGTTCGCTTTTCCAGGATGGTATGGTCAGAACATGTACCAAAATGAGTCTCCCCTCGAGTTCTTCAAGCTCTTCCCACATTCCTTGCTCCATTCAATTTTGTATCTCGTGAGTCAACTGAGTTAATGAAGTAGCGATTCGAGAAAATCTTTCCACAAAATCTTCGATAATAACCAGCTAAGCATAGAAAGCTACGTATTTCGATTACTGACTTAGGTTGCTCTCAACTGTGACTCATATCCCAATCTTGGATAGCACGTCACAATTACTACCGCACGAATATGGCGTCCCGTACGAAGAGTCTGGCTTCGGTGCATTTTATAAAGGAAGTCACTAGATAAAGGCTCGGGTACCAAATTTATAGTTGAATTTTAACTCACGAAGTTTAATAGAGCCATTCGATATGAGATTTTAGAAGTGGGTTTTGTACCGGATTCAAAGATGATACAAAATTCAATATCACGCTCTGGAAGTAGGCCAAGAAATTCTTCAGGAAATACGTCAGGGATTTTACCAACAACAGAAATATCATTCAAATCTGACGTATTTTTGTTCAAGTCCATGACATGGGCTAAGAAAGCTTGACATCCGTTTTTCAATAAACGAATGACTTTATGGCTTGATATGAAAGTATTTGACTTCAATGGTTTGGTTGCTTGAATTCGAATAACAGGTTGCATAGGAATATGAAAACTAACAACCTTACGAAAGTAATCAATTTTGGCATGATGAGTAGTTAATCAATCAATCCCCAAAATCACATCAAAAGCAAGTATCTTTAAAGAAATAAGGTCAACAGGTAATGCGATGGTGCCAACTTGGATCAAACAAGATTTATAAACAGTGGATGTGATGAAAGTTTCTCCTAACGGAGTTTCCACAGATAGGTCAAAGTCTAATTTCTCCGGAGTCAATGTTTAAACATTGAGCACAATCAGAAGAGATAAAAGAATGGGTAGCAACCAGATATCAGTAAGGTATAAACTTCGCATGAATTTATGATTAGCTTATCCGTGATCACCTCGTTTGGGTTCCTCGCATGTTGACTACCATGACAAACGCTTTTCAGAACCGATTGACTTTGAATTTTCCGGGATGACCTTTTGAGTCACCATCCCCACTGGGCTTGGTTTCGCCACCGCATAATCTCGAGCAATATGTCCTTCCTTTCCACAATTATAGCATACCTTGAACTGTTAGGACGGTTTCAATGATGTGTCCCTCTTTTCCACATTTATAGCATACTGACCCGGTGGTCGTTCTCCTCCCTTAAAACCGGTTGTTCTTTGGTCTTTGACGTCTTAACAAATGTCATTGTTGAATCTCCTCTTTTAAAATCTCCCCACTCGCTTCTTCTATTTTCATGGCCACGAAAGTACCACCAGAGTGGTTGTCGCTCTTGTCCAGTATTTTTCTTTCTCCCACCGGTTATCGTTGTTACGATGACCGCCGCCACGGGTATAATCTCGTTCTTTGTCTCTTGGTTGAACGTACTTCATTATCTCGCTCTAATAATTGAGCCCATTGACAACATCTCGAATATAAAGAAAATTTTGAGAGATAAGATATTGTCGAATCTCGGGTTTTAAACCTCTCGAAACATCCTCGTCATTCGCTCCTCATTCTCTACCAAATGAGGTGCAAACTCGATAACTCGCGAACTTTGCCTCGTATTGGGACACCGCCATGTTGTTTTGTTCTAGTCTAATAAACTCTACCTCTTTCATATGGCGAATACTTTCAGAAAGTATTTGTCGTTGAAAAAAATTTCAAACGCTTCCCAAGACATGCTAAGTGCGGCAGTCGGGTCCGCTTCACGACTCCCACCAAAGAGTCCGCCTCACCACGGAACATAAAGGTGGCGAATGGAACATTCTGTTCCTCCGTTCATCCCAAGACATCGAATATCTTGGTAATTTGCTTGACCCACGTTTCTGCCATGATTGGATCCTGTTTTCCCTTAAATTCTGGTGGTCCCAACTCTTTGAATTGCTTGGCTATGACAAGCCGCGCATTGCTATCATTTCCACTCGTATTTTGTGCACGAGTCTCCCTCGTCTGTTTTTGCATGAACTGCAAAAAGCTCCTAAACATCTCGTCGTTCCTCGTCTGCTCAGTGGTGTTGTTTATAGGAGGAATATTACCTTCCTGTTGCACGTTCCCCTAGGTGGTGATTAAAGGTGTTTCCACGGTCTCATTAACTCCACAATTAATATTCTCATTGCCATTCTTAAATACGCGCCATAAAAAAGGGTTAATTAAACAAATTAACATATCACATATTAACCATATAGTTCGATCGACCAACAAATAAGCTTAGGTATGACATAATAGCGAAGGATTACTCGTCTCTCCCCTCCTAGTACTATTCCCCGATCTCCATCAGAGACCATATCCCTAAGCTCGATATTAACCATGACGCCCCAAAATAGGTATACAACACCCATTCTGAGTCGTCAAAATACATGGTACAGAAATAACTACAACTTTATTAATACAACATAAAAACTGTGAGTTTAAATACAAATATTGTCATCTAGACAATATCCACACTCAAATAAGTCCTCATTACAATTATTGATACACTATTTTATAGAATAGTGAGGACTACTAGAACCACTTCTAGAACCATCATTCCACACCCCGACTAGTACTCGCTACATTCTCGCCTCCTGAGAAGAAAAATGGAACAACAAGGAAAAGGGTGAGCTCAACTAGCCCAGTAAAGAATATTATGACTAAGATAATATAGAAAAAATTATCGTTAGTCCTCAACAGGGAAAAATCTAATAGAATACAATAAACAACCAGTTTTAAATCAATCTTCGCAGCGAAAATAATAATTCATTAGAAGAGTTAAGTAGAGAATGCAAACTACTATCTTCTATATATGAATTTAAAAGTTCATCGTCGATATTTTATCCATGTAACATCAATCAATATATATCTGGAATTAAATATACATCTTTGCACTACAGGCCAAAGATATTCATCAGTTGGTCATGTTCATCTAAACACATTCATCTTTGTACTACGGCCAAAGATATTAATCGAAGAGTCATGTTCATCTCAACACTGCTCATCTTTGCACTACACGCCAAAGATATTCATCAAGAAATCATTCATCTTTGCACTACTGGATCAAAGATATTCGGTAATATTATCATTTAGGATCGAGGATGATGAAAATATTTCAAAGAAAACGAATCCAATTGAAACAAAAGAACAAATATTAAGGATTCAGTATTTTAAACAATCCAAGTTCAAAAATACTTCATAAGTAATCGAGTGGAGTAAAATTCAAGAATGATCAAAACATGGATATAATCAAAGCTAGTATCCATAATAGATATTTTGAACAAAAAGAAGAAATTTCATTTTTAAATTGAATAATCTTAAATGATTCGTGAATAAGGTCAGTATACGTGAATAGTGTCGAGTACGTGAATAGTAACTCGACACCAAAAGATAGAAATTTCACAAAAAAACATCATCACGCTTCGTATATAGTACTCAGTAAATAGTAACTCGTGAATAAGTAATCGTAAATAAAGTAACTCGTGAATAAGAACTCATGAATAGTAACTGACATGAAAAAGTTCCAAATTTGATAAAAAAATTTCCAACCAATATTTTAAGATAATGATATTCAAGAAATAATATCATTTTCGAATAAAATAACATCCTTACCTCGGAAAAGAATAGTACTTCTAACTGGAATCTGGATATAGTCTTTGAAAGAACTTGCACCAGATAGCAATACTCAAAGTACTAAAATACTCACAAATACGCCGATATTATAGAGAGAAAGAGAGAAATCTTTAGTTTTCGTGTGATTTTCAATTCTAACCTAAGCACCCTATTTATAAGAAAATGCTTTAGAACACCAAAGCGTAAAATTTAATATAATATTAATATTTAAAAAAAAATTCCTACGCCTACTTTGAAAATCTGATTTCAGCCATTTGAAACACATGGGGGGCCAACCAAAACAATAAAAATGTTTTTCTAATTATAAATATTTTAAACTTCCAAAAATCAATTATTCTAGAACCTCGAAACTTCAATAATTCATAATAAATAGCCTTTTATTAGAAAATTCGAATTTTGTGATTTTTTATAGGAAATTCAATTCTCTACAACTTTGCAGAAGAAAGTTTTTCCAAATTCCAAACAGATATTGACCGAAATCCATAAACCAAGCGATTTTACTGTGCTATAATCAAATTTCACCAAGAAATGGGTCCACCAACATGTTTAACATGTTTTAAACAACTTTTGCAACCAAAAATACTCTTCCTCCTCATATACTTATATATCCCACATTCATTGTAAAAATATCACCATTATTATATTATTAAAATATAATAATAAATTATTTTATCGTAAAAGATAAATTATCATTTTTAACAATTGTCACTTTAAAAATTTTCTCCATCTATATCCACATAAAATCAATATTTTCCTCATCATATAAATTAATAATTAATTATTCACAAATAATATTACGAATCACAAGATCGACAACCGTGTAGTTCTCCAGGAAGAGGGGCTTTCAATAAGGATTTCTCCTCATGGCGCCGCAATTAGGTGACCAAACCTCTCCTTGTATGTAACTTTCTAGACATTGCCAATAATGTTATCTAATAATATTATTCGGATAATATGAATTATTGCTCAGATAATGGAAAATATTGTGTAGTGGCAATTATTGAAACAACAGTAATATAAAAAAATCAACGCAAAGCAATTATTGAATCAATAAAATATTGAATAAAAGAATTATTGTAACAATTATTGAGTAGTGCCTTCACGTAAGAATCAATAATTGGTGCAATACTGCGTGGTATCAGACAACAACGATATTATCGTGTTTCAACCACCGGGTATTCCAACAAGATAATTGTGAATAATCGCTGGCAAGTTATTTATAAACAACTTATACTTTTCGTTTTCTTCATCCAATCGTTTTTTCACATGGGGCCCACACAAGGTCGCTAGCAGTAGTCAGACGATTATTCTCTAACAAAGAAGAATATTCCACGACCAAACGAATATTCTCCGATAACAATGAGTATTTTATAACCACTTGCTTATTTAAAATATTTGCACATTTTACCCATAACTAACCACATTAATCAAATCAACCCTTACTATTTCAAAATAATAAATAGAGGAAATTAAATTTCATTTATTTATAATTTGGGGTCTTACAAATGAATATTTTATAACCACTTGCTTATTTTGAAATATTTGCGTATTTTACCCATAACTATCCACAATAATCAAATCAACCCTTACTATTTCAAAATAATAAATAGAGAAAATTAAATTTCATTAATAATAAGTTGGGGTCTTACAACCTCCCCTCCTTATGAAATTTCGTCCTCGAAATTGACGACGACTGTGTGTGTTTCAAAAGGTGAGGATACCTCGCTTTCATTTCCGCTTTCCAATTCTGTGTCATTTCCTCTATAGCATGATTCCTCCACAAAACTTTAACTTGTGGTATGACCTTTCGCACGTAGGACATGCTCCTTCCTATCCAAGATCTTTGGTACCTCCTCATACGTTAAGTCTTCTGGCTATTTCGTCCGGTTCTAACTCTATAACGTGGTTCGGGTCTTTCACATATTTCTTAAGTACGAGATATGTAAAACACATTATAAACACGAGACATACTCGGAGGTAACGCAAGTCTATAGGCTACATTTCCTACTCGGTCAAGAATTTGAAATGGACCAATAAATCGTGGATTGAGCTTTCCTCTCTTCCCAAATCTTGTAACTCCCTTCCATGGAGCAACTCGCAACAATACATGATCCCCTATACTAAATTCCACGTCCTTTCGATGAAGATCCGCATAACTCTTTTGTCGATCTTGTGCCGTTTGTATACGTTGTCGAATCATTTGGATCTTTTCGGTAGTCATACGTACTAACTCGGGTCCCAACAATGTTGCTTCACCCACCTCATCCCAACATATTGGAGAACGACACTTTCGTCCATATAATGCTTCAAATGGAGCCACACCTATACTTGCCTGATAACTGTTGTTGTAGGAGAATTCCACCAATGGTAAATACTTATCCCAACCGCCTTGAAGTCTAGGACACGAGTCTTAATAGATCTTTAAGAGTTTGAATAGTCCTCTCGATTGTCCGTCTGTTTGAGGATGGTATGCCGAATCAATCGTAAATCCGCGCCCATATCTTTTTTGCAAGCTAACCCAAAATCTTGAAGTGAATCTTGGGTCACGATCCCAAACTATGGATCTTGGCATGCCATGTAACCTCACAATCTTATTTACATATATACTAGCAAGACGTTCAAGGAATAAGTCTCTCATGTCGGCAAGAAAGAAATGAGCGAGACTTGGTTAATCTATCAACAATAACCCAAATAGCATTGATGCCTTGAGAAACCGTAGGAAGACCCGTAATGAAATCCATGGTAATGTGTTCCCACTTCCATTTCGGAATCTCAAGTGGTTGCAATGGACCCTTAGGTACTAGATGCTCCGCCTTTACACGTTGACAAGTTAAACACATTGAGATAAACTTTGCAATCTCTCTCTTCATATTGTTCCACCAAAATGTATGTCGAAGATCACGATACATTTTAGTACTTCCAGGATGGATTGCAAATGGTGTATTGTGTGCCTCCATAATAATCTTGTACTTCAAATCAGAGTCGTTAGGGACACAAAGTCTGGATCGGACTCGAAGTATTCCTTCTTCATCAATTCTTGCTTCCGGAATAGCTCCTTCTTGTACTTTCTTCTTCATACGCATCGCCTCCGAATTCGGTGGCTTGAGCAACCTTAACTTTTTCTATTAAAGTTGGCTCTATGTGTATACTTGACATCATCGCACTCATTCACGATATGATCTTCTACTCAACGCGCCGCCTACCACGCTCGCTTTTCCGGGATGGTATTGAATAGTGTGGTCGTAGTCTTTCAATAGCTCGAGCCAACGTCATTGCCGCGATGTTGAGTTCTTTTGAGTGAAGAAATATTTAAGGCTTTTATGGTCCGAATATATCTCCACTTTCTCCCCATATAGATAGTGCCTCCATATCTTTAAGTAGTAGCGAAACGATCGGGCCGCTAACTCTAGATCATGAGTAGGATAATTCCTCTCATATTCTTTAAGTTGTCGCGAGGCATAGGCTATGACTTTTCCACGTTGCATGAGAACACATCCTAACCCTTTGCTCAAGCATCAGAGATACCAAATCCATCCGAACCGGATGGTATTGTTAGAACAAGTGCCAAAATAAGTCTCCTCTTAATCTCTTGGAAACTCTTCTCGCATTCTTCGCTCCAAACGAATTTTGTATCCTTCCAAGTTAGCTGAGTTAATGGAGTAGCGATTCGAGAAAACCCTTCCACGAATCTCCGATAATAACCACTAGACCCGTAAAGCTACGCATTTCTTGGTCACCGACTTGGTTGCTCCCAACTTTGTATTGCTTCAATCTTGGCGGGTCCACGGATACTCCATGTTTTGACACCACGTGCTCAAGAAATGCTACTTCCTCGCCGTAACTCGCATTTCTTCAATTTGGCATATAGTTTGTTTTCACGAAGCCTTTGGAGTACCAAACTTCAAATGGTGCTCATGATCTTCACGACTTTTAGAATATATGAGGATGTCATCAATAAAGACAACAACAAACCGATCCAAATATTCCTTGAATACTCGGTTCATCATATCCATGAAAGCCGCAGTAGGAGCATTAGTCATCAAGAAAGATATGACTAAGAATTCATAATGCCCATACCGAAGTTCGAAGGCGGTCTTTGGAATATCCTCGTTCTAATCTTCAATTTGATGATATCCAAAACGAAGATCGATTTTGAAAAGAATTGTGCCTTCATGAATCGGTCAAACAAGTCATCAATACGAGGTAGAGGATACCTATTCTTGATGGTGACATGGTTCAATTACCGATAGTCAATACGTCGCATACTCCCGCCTTTCTTCTTCTTACTGAATAAAACAGAGCACCCCAAGGAGATGTACTAGGACGAATGAAACCGGATGTCCAACAATTCTCGTAGTTGGACCTTTAACTCTGAAGTTCAATAGGAGCCATTTGATATGGGGTTTTAGAAATGGGCTTTGTACCGTGTTCAAGATCAATAAAGAATTCAACATCACGTTCGGGGTAGATCAGGAAGTTCTTCTTGAAATACGTCGGAAAGTCAATAACAACAGGAATATTATTCAAATTTGACGTGTCTTTATTCAAATCCATAACATCGGCTAAGAAAGCTTGACATCCAGTTTTTCAATAAACGAATAGCTTTATGATTAGATATGATGTTGATTGATTTTAATGGTTTAGTTGCTTGAATTTCGCATAACAGGTTGGTTAGGAATATGAAAACTAACAACCTTACGTAAACAATCAATTTTGGCATGATGAGTAGTTAACCAATCAATCCCTAAAATAACATCAAAAGCAAGTATCTTTAAAGAGATAAGGTCACGGTGTAAGGTAATGGTGCCAACTTGAATCAAACAAGATTTATAAAGCAGTGGATGTGATGAAAGTTTCTCATAATTGGAGTTTCCACAGATAGGTCAAAGTCTAATTTCTCCGAGTCAAGTTTAAACGTTGAGCACAAGTAGAGAGATAAATGAATGGGTAGCACCCAGATCAAGTAAGGTATAAACTTCGCAAGAATTTATAAATAGCTTACCCGTGATCACCTCGTTTGGGTTCTCGCATTTTGACCCGATCACAACAAACGCTCTTCCGGAACCGTTGACTTTGACTTTTTCGGGACAATCTTTTGAGTCATCGTCCTCTATTTGAACTAGGTTTCGCTACCATACAATCTCGAGCGATAAGTCCTTCCTTTCCACAATTATAGCATACCTTGAAGCTGTTGTGGACGGTTTGGATGATATGTCCCTCTTTCCCGCATTTATAGATATATGATGGGTGGTCGTTCTCCTCCCTTAGAACGATTCTTGTCGCCAAGACTGTCGTCTTCACATGGTCGTTGTTAAATCTCCTCTTTTAAAATCTCCTCCCGACTCGCTTCTTCTATTTTCATGGTCATGATTACCACCCGAGTGGTTACCATTTTGTCCGCTCATTTCTTTCTCTCTTTGGTTATCATTATTCATTGGCTGACCGCTATCTCCGGTATGATCCTAGTTATGGTTTCTCGGTTGAACATACTCGTTATCTCGCTCTAACAATTGAGCCCTGTTAACAACATCCGAATAGAAAGAAAATTTATGAGAAATGAGATATTGTCGTCGTATCTTAGGGTTTCAAACCTCTCGTAAACATCCACGTCATACACGTTCCTCATTCTCCACCAAATGAGGGTGCAAACACGGATAACTCGCAAACTTTGCCTCGCATTTGAGACACCATCATGTTGTTTTGTTCTAATCGATGAACTCCACTTCCTTCATATGACGAACACTTTCGGAAAGTATTTGTCATTAAATAATTTTGAAACATCTCCCAAGATATGCCGAGTGCATTTGGATGGGTACGCTTCACGAGACTCCCACCAAGATCGCCTCGCCACGGAACATAAAGGTGGCGAATGGAACCTTCTGTTCCTCTGTGCATCCCAAGACATCGAATATCTTGGTAATTTGCTTGACCCATGTTTCCGCCGCATGATCGGATCCGGCTTTCCCTTAAATTCGTGGTCCCAACTCTTTGAAGCGCTTGCCGTTGTGACAACCCGTGAATTGCTATCATTTCCTCCTATATTTTGAACACGAGTCTCCTAAATCTCGATTTTGCATGAATCGCAAAAAGCTTATAAACATCCCTCGTTCATCATCTACTCGTTGGTGTTGTTCACGGGGAGGAACATGCCACTGACTGTTGCACGCTCTCCTCGTTGGTGAGTACAAAGCGACTCCACGATCTCATTTCCATTGTTAATATTCTCAAATCGACATTCTCAAATATCGTCATAAAACAAGGGTTAATTAAGGAAATCAATATATCACATAATATCCTTATATCTTGACCAACTAACAAATAAGCTTAGGTAGGACACACTAGCGAAGGATTTACTCGTGCTCTCCCTCCAAGTTCTATTCCCGATCTCCGCCAGAGATCATATCCCTAAGCTCGATACCAACCGTGGCGCCCCCAAAATAGGTATACATCACCCATTCGAGTTGTCAATACATGGTGCGAAACAACTACAACTTTATTATTACAACAATAAAGCGTGAGTTTGAATACAAATATTATCTTCTAGACAATATCTATACTCAGATAAATCCTCATCACATTTATTGGTACATTATTTTACAAAAATGGTGAGGACTACTAAATAACTCTCTCTAGAACTTTCATTCCATACCCCGACTTGTACTCGCTATATTCTCGCCTCCTAGGAAGAAAAATGGAACAAAAAGGAAAAGGGTGAGCTCAACTAGCCCAGTAAAGAATATTATGACTAAGATAATATACAACAAATTATCGTTAGTCTTCAACAGGAAAAATCTAATAGAATACAATAGACAACAAATTTTAAATCAATATTCGCAATGAAATAATAATTCATTAGAAGAGTTAAGTAGAGAATGCAAACTACTATCTTCTATGTATGAATTTAAAAGTTCATCGCTCATCTTTTATCCCCCGTAACATCAATCAATATATATCTCGAATCAAATATTCATCTTTGCACTACAGCCAAAGATATTCATCGATTGGTCATGTTCATCTAAACACTGCTCATCTTTGCACTACGGCCAAAGATATTCTTCAGAAATCATTCATCTTTGCACTACAGTGCCAAAGATATTCAATAATATCATCATTTAAGACTGAGGATGATGAAAAATATTTTTAAAGAAACGAATCCAGTGAAACAAAATGACAAGGATTAAGGATTAAGGATTCGTACTTTGTTTTATCCATGTCCAAAAATACCTCAAAAATAATTATAGTGGTGTAAAATTCAAGAATGATCAAAACATGGATACAATCAAAGCTAGTATCCAGAATAGATATTTTGGACGAATTTTTTTTTTTTTCATTTTTCGATGAATAGTGTCGTATTCGTGAATAGTACCGTATACGTGAATAGTGCCGTATACGTGAATAGTAACTCCGACACCAAAAGTTCCAAATTTGATAAAAAAAAAAAACTTCAGATCAATATTTCAACATAATGATATTGAAGAAATAATATCATTACGAAAAAAATAATATCCCTTACCTCACAAAGACGGACTTAGATTTAGTCAAACACAGGATATAAAGGCTATGACTTGAACTTGCACCATATAGCAATACTCAAAGTATACTCAAAATACTCACAAGAATAAACTCGATAATATAGAGAGAAAACTTGAGTTTACGGTGTAATTTTAATTCTAACCTAAGCACCTATTTATAGGAAAATGCTTAGAACACCAAAGTAGAAAATTTAATTTAATATTATTATATATATCAAAATTCCTACGCCACTCTTAAAATCTGATTTCAGCTCAATAAGCACATGCCACCTTCTAGAAAAAGTAAGAAAAAACGTTTTTGTAATTTAAAATAATTTAAACTTCCAAAAATCAATTATTTCGGAGCTTCGGAACTTCAATAATTCACAATAAATAGCCCTTTTGTCAGAAAATTCGAATCTCACGACTCTATATAGGAAATTCAATTCTCTACAACTTTACAGAAGAAAGTTTTTCCAAATTCCAAATAGGAATTGACCGAAATCCACAAACGGACGATTTTACAAGTTATAATCAAATTTCAGTCAATAAATGGGGTTCACCGACATGTTTAACATGTTTTAAACATTTATTGCAACAAAAAAATACTCTTCCTCCTCGTATACTCATATATCCCACATTCGTTGTAAAAATATCACCATTATTATATTATTAAAATATAATAATATATTTAAATGAATTATTTTATCGAAAAAGATAAAATTTCAATTTTCAACAATTGTCACATTAAAAAATTTTTCCATCTATATCCACATAAAATCAATATTTTTTCTCATCATATGAATCAATAATTAATTATTCACAAATAATATTACAGAATCACAATATTGACAACCGTGCAGGTTCAGGAAGAGGGGCTTTCAATAAGATTTTCTCCTTCTTGGTAGCGCAATTAGGTGACCAAACCTCTCCTTAGATAGAACTTTCTAGACATTGCCAATAATGTTATCTAATAATATTATTCAGATAATATGAATTATTGCTTCGATAATGAAAAATATTGTGTAATGACAATTATCAAACAACAAAGAATATAAAATATCAACGCAAACAATTATTAAATCAATAAAATAAAATATCGATCAAGTATTATCGTGTAACCATTATCGAGTAGTGCCTTCTTCACGTAAGAATCAATAATTGGTACAATACTGCAGGTGCTATTGTGTGTTAACCAATTTAGTATTTTAATAAGATTAATTGGTAATAACTACGCCGTTATTTTTAAACAACTTATATTTGTCATTTTCTTCATCAAATCGCTTTTACGTTATGGGCCCACACATGGTTTGCCGCCGCATTTAATATTCCCCGACAAAGACAAATATTCCACGACCAAACGAATATTCCCCGACAACAATGAATATTTTAAAACCACTTGCTTATTTTGAAATATTTGTGTATTTTACCCATAACTATCCACATTAATCAAATCAACCCTTACTATTTCAAAATAATAAATAGAGAAAATTAAATTTCATTAATAATACGTTGGGGTCTTATATTCTCTCTCTCAAATCTATATATATTATGATGCAATGTATCTAGCTGTGGTTGCTGTCAATAATTGGCTAAGTTGCTGATATATAAGTCACATGGTCAATAATAGTTGGTCAACAACTACAAATTTGGCAAGATTTGTAAGTTACATAATAAAGAAATCCAAAAATGGCATTTTGGTCATTGAACATGTAATTTTAATGGCATTCTAGACATTGTCCAAACCCTTAGGGTTTAACCCTTAGGGTTTAACCCTAAAGTTCTAACCCTTAGGGTTTAACCTTAAGGTTCTAACCCTTAGGTTTTACCACATTAGTTTTTGGGATTTTCTAAATAGAAAATTAATATTTCTAAATTATAATTGGGATTCTCCAATAATATTATGATTTCCTAATCATAATTCAATCTTGCTAATTATGATTAATATTTCCTAATTAAAATTGCTAATTTAACAATTAGGTCCATAATTGTACATTAGGGTTTCAAACGTAACAATTAGGGTTTCAAACTTTAAAATTAGGGTTTTCTAATTAATTATTAGAGTTTCCCTAATTAGGTCTATAATCATAAATACGTACCTTAAAATTCTCAATTTAGGGTTTTATAATTCCAAATTAGGGTTTCAGATTCCCAGAACTGAAATTAGGGTTTCCAGAACTTGTTTTAGGGGTTCTTATCAATCGCTATGGTTTTCTAACTGAACGCTGACGTTCTTAATATAATATTAGGATTTTTCACAGATATAGGTTATCTGGTTAACCCTTAATCACATATTGTACACATATACTGCCATTTACACAGAACATATACACTTATACCCTTAATCCTGAATAATTCACCACAAAAATTTTAAATTCACTAAATTCCTTCCCGAATTATTCTCAATTTCATTCACTTATTTTATGACTAGGTTTATTATTTAACCTTAATTAAATCTTTTAAGATTTTAATAAATATCCAAATTCTCAAGTTGTCAAATTCACCCCTTCTTCTAAAAATTTCGTCCCTGAAATTTACCTTACATTTTATACCTTGCACCATTCACCATTCATTCTCATCATTACATGCTACCCAATACACCACTCACCAGAGTTAAAATTTTAAAATTGTGCTGAGGAGTCATATAGACCATGAACTACTGAGGTTTACAGGTATTAATACCCTTGACCCATTTCAATTAAGAAAAAGGTACTCTACCCCTTACAAAGGTTAACCGTATGTTTACAATCACGAAGAAAGTAAACTACCATTACTAGTACGTATACTTTAATCATTTCTCATGAATATTCTTGCTATTGAATAATTTTATCCAATCTGCACAGTTCACCTCAATCTTATCATAGAATTTTGTACCAAAAGAATTTGGTCGAGAAATATTTCAAAGAACGCTTAGAATTTTCATAAACGTTGGTCTAGCCGAATCAAATAGCTTAGACTCATATCAATAATTCAATTCAATCGAAATATTTAGGTATAGCCAAACCCTGTTGACAAATTAAAATTTTAAAATTAGTTTGAAAATGACGTCATGATGTCGTACTATATTAACAGCCCGTTTGAGGATGCCGTCATTGAATGACTTTGTCATAACACATCATACAATAGTGGAACAACGATTTTAGATCAAATTCAACACTAAGTATTCCAGTATTTACAACTCTGTCAACTTTTTATCATCTTTACACCAGGTTACATAGTACATAAGTGATAAATAAAAATATATTTTGATATTTCAAATCAATATCGTCTAGCCGAAACAAGTAGCATAGACTATACTTCAAACCGTTCAAAAATCATTACAAATTAGTTTTATCATCTCAACAGGTAACGATGTGTCGGTGGCCCGAATTCCACACATACACTATGATCACCAGGAGTTGAGAATAAAAATTCATTTTCAAAAGCACATAGTGCGTATTTAGCTTGACGTCAAAAATTTCAAAGTTTAGCATAGCTAGCAGAGTTGGGAAACTTATGTCTCCACTAATAATTCATTGCCTAATATTGCTATCTATTCCTACTATCCTCAATACTCCATGCACACTTAATTCTACCCAGTTCGTCAAACTTATCACACTTATAAGTTCAGGAACTTTCCACAATCATATGAGTTTAAGTATTTGTCCTAGACAAACCTTTGGCATCCATTCGCTGAGGGGTCCAAAAATATTTCATATAATTATGAGTCACAAACGTACCATAAGTATGAGTTTAAAGAACTCATACTTAACCTTATATTCTCTAACTATACCCTAGATATTTATTTTACTCTTGAGAAAAGAATCACCTTCTCAACATGTATATAACAAATAGCGCGACACAGACATTTCAATAATTATCCTAACTCCCTTCTCAATACGAATTTCATTTAATCTGTATTCATAATCCTTTCCTGAATTCGTACCAATTCATAGTACAACTGACACACAGCAATCTTACCGTAAACTTTTCAATCATTTGATTGATCCTTCCCCCTACTATCACCTTATCAAACCACGGCGTGATCTCATCGTATATATTACGATTCATTTCTATACTATGATCGTTTTATTTTACGATCTCCTATCCTTATACTTTTAGTCTTTTAGACTCGATCTAGTCATCGCTATTGTTCACATTTATTATCAAAGTTAGAGAACTTCGTATCTTTATAACTCATCGAAATTCGTCTTTGAATCTTACCGACACACTAACTCTATTTGAGTTAGTACTTAACCTAATCACTGCGGTTATTAGTCTCAAGTAACCCTACTTAAGGTTTTTAACCAACAACTTTGATACCAACTGTGAGATCCCTAAATCTCGGTCCTAATCACCAAGTATCTGGTACAATCATTCTATAACTATTACGGAAGATATAAACATAAATTGTTTATACATTACATTACACACTAATCCCAAGGTCGAGAACCTTCACATAATACCTGAATCAATATCCAATCTATCATAAAATGATATTATTATACAATATTTTTACATTTCTAGCTACGCATATTATCCCAAGCTAGACTTGTCTTTGACCTTTCTTGTATCCAACGTATTCATCTTAATCTGCAATGTTTATCATGATATAGCAAGGGTGAGAAACAAGTTTTCCCATCAAGTTTAATTTCAATAAATTAACGACATATCATGATGAAAAGAATTTGAATAATAGCTGACTAACATTCAACAATATAATTGTGAACTAGCATGAATAAACTATCATAGCTGAACGAACATTGAACGTGAACATATCATTTATATCTAGACCGAATGGTAATGAAGGTGATTAGCCTTTCATACCTGATGAATACATGCAATATGCACTAAGTACGATTCAACAATTCATAGACATGGCAATCAGCAATGACTAACCACAAGTATATTTGAATAAAATAACTTAAGGTTCGAGTTAAAAAAAAACTTGTCTGCACCGATGTTTACCGTTACGCATTCTATTTAGCTTTGTCTGAAAACCTAGTATAAATAGTATCGATCTACAAAATTAGAATAATATCATCACAATATTTAAAATAACCTAAACACATAACATATAAGATCCCAACTTTTATGAATAAAGAATAATTTTCTCGAATTATATTTTTGAATATTATGGTGTTGATTTGATATAATGTTATAGTTGTGGGTAATATTTACAAATTTTGCAAAGTAAGCAAGTGGTTATATAATATTCGATTGGTCGGGAAATATTCATTTTTACAGGGAATATTCGTACGACAGCACAATCATTAGTGGACCCCACAACGAAAGTATTGTCGTAGTTAGAAAACGACAAAATTATCTTACTATAAAAATAATCTACGGAGGTGTTACGCTTAAAACCGTTGAACTACCCTAGTAAAATATAGTAATACTCGTGGGTTGCATAGTAGCAACACGATATTGATTATTGATGCTTACGTGAGAAGTCACCAAGAATACTCAATTATTGCTACGAAGAGTTGATGCATCATATCTCTCATATTATTGATTAAATTATTGCTACAAGATCATCTCGCATAATATGATATATTATTAAATCAATAATTGAGACGGAAAGTTATTCATATTATTATTTGCAATATCGACAATGTCAGAAGTTCATCAAGGAGAGGTTTGGTCACCTAATTACGGCGCCAATAAGGAGAAATCCTTATCGGAAAGCCCCCTCTTTCCTGGGAACGACCTGGTTGTTAAATATTGTGAATTATAATATTAATGATGAATAAGTTCTTGTTGATTAAAGATGAATTTTATAGTTCCTTTGTGTTGGACTTATTTGTGTTAGTATAATTGATGTCTGGAGGATATATTGTTCAATCGGGTATTCGAGACACTTTTCGTGTCGGAGTACTATTCACGAGTTACTATTCATGAGCTACTGTTCACGAGTTACTATTCACGAGTTACTATTCATGAGTTACTATTCACGAGTTACTATTCATGGGGTACTATTCACCCATAAGATATATTTCTTTTCGGTCCAAATCATTTTTGGGTACAATATTATTCCATGAGGAGATGTGCTAATTTTTCAGACCGTTGGTTGAAGATATAATAGTAAGTCAATATTGACCGCTACTAGAAAGTTATAATAGTAAATCAATATGGATCGTTGGTTTAAAGTTTTAATAGTAAATCTAGTATGGACCGTTACTTTAAGTTTTAATAGTAAAACCAATATGTAATCATCTGCTTAAAAGTAAATCAATCTGGACTAGTTCATGAATTAGTTATTATTCAGTCCATTTTCCTATAAATAGAAGCTCATTCCTTCATTATTTCTTACGAATTCACTAAAACTCTAGAGAGAGAAACTATAGAGAGAAAGAAGAAAAGTATTTTGTTACTTCACTTTTCCAATATCCAGCTTTCTTCTAAGGTATGGAATATTATTTGTGTATACGTAAGGGGTATTATTTCTTTTGTATTCATGAAGAGAACTTATGTTATTCCATTACTTATTATTCTGTTGGAATAACCTGTATACGCGGGCTACCCTATACTTGGTGAAATTCTTCGTTATTTCATTCTTTATTATTACATTGGAATATCACATTCATGCGCTTTTATATCTTGGGACCGGTTCCATCTTTATTATTATCATTGGAATATCCTCGTCTGCATGCTTTTACGTGGGACCTAGTTCCAGTATTTATTATTCTGTTGGAATATCCTATATGTACGTTTTACGTTGGACCTGGTTCCGTTATTTATTATTCAATTGGAATAACTTGCCTGTGCGGTCTATCGCATGCATGGTGATTTCTTTTGTTATTCCATTCTTTATTATACTCAGTTGGTTAAAACTTTGACTTCTATACTCCATGAAATTAGTGGAATATCCTTGATATTTGCGCTTCATCCAGTATCTTTTCATGGAAATATTCTTCTGAGCATTCTAGAATTTTACTCTACAAAGCAGTATCATATTGACAATTTGGACGTTATCAGTTCCTAGATAAATTAATTCTTGAACTTGTTTTATTGAATTCTTATATCATTGTCATCAACCTCATGTTTATATTTTGTTGAAAGTCATCTCGTGGGCTCAGAAAAGTGCATAGATGGACTTGGTATGATTATGACTGTGAATTATTCGATTGTAATCATGACCGTGATGTTACAAATGATGTGGTAAAAGTCCTCATTGGCCCGTAGTGCATTGATGGACAGTTGTTGGTATGATCATGACCATTAATGAATACACGAATGTCCTTGGCTTCAGTAGTGCATGGATAATTTGTGGTCGTGATACTAAAGAATATCATCATCAGTAGTAGTGCGGGGGTGATTCAATGATGTGGATTATTTATTGTCGAGTCCCAATGATAAAAGTGATGAAAACCCTTTTAAATCATAGAAGATAGTAGATTTTATTCTCTACTTGACTCTTCTAATGGATTGCTTGTTCACCGCAGATTAAACTTGATATTTATTATATTTTATCGTTTAACATTGTTGAAGGCTAACGATAAATTATTCTCGCATTATCTTAGTCATAATATTTCTTCTTTGGGCTAGTTGAGCTCACACTTTTTCTTTCATTGTTCTCTTGTGAAATGAGAACGAAAGGAGGACTAGTCGGGGAACAGAGTGATGGTCCTAGATGATGCATTAGTAGTCCTCACTATTTTGTGAAATAGTGTGATAATAATTGTAATGAGGACTCCTTTTGAGTTTTTATACTCTCTAGTAGACAATATTTGAATTAAAACTCACAAGTTATGTTATGTCGTATTGTACACGACGGTTGTATAATTAAGTTGTATTTGAATTTAGTACATTGTATCTGGAGAACCAAGATGGGTGATGTATACCTGTTTTGGGGGCGTCACAGTTGGTATCAAAGCTTAGGGATATGATCCCTGGCTAAGATGTGAGAATAGAACTAGGAGGGGAGAGACGGGGAATTCATTCGCTAGTATGACCTACCTAAGTTTTTTGGTATTTAATTTAATTGGTCACGAATATAGGGATAATATGTTACATGTCAATTAACCTTTTGTTTTGTGGCAAGATCTCGAAAATGACATCCGAGAATGTTGAGAATAGCAATGGAGCACAAAGCACCGTTGATTCACCACATATAAATAATCGGGATAATGTGCATCGTGAAGGCGATAATCCTCATGCAAACAAACAACAACACCGACCAAATGATGAATGATCGAATGTTCAGAGGTTTTATACAATTCATGCAACAAAGAAAGTAGAGAAGCGGCTCTTGTCCAAAATGTAGGTGGAAACACTGGAAACTCTCGGACAGTCACCGCTAAATAGTTCAAGGAACTGGGACCACCGGAGTTTATTGGAGAGCCAAAACCACTTAAGGCGGAAGCATGGATAAAGCAGATCACCAAGATATTTGATGTCTTAGATGCTTCGAGGAGCAAAAGGTTCCTTTCACGCCTTTATATGTTGAGGAGAGGCAGATTCTTTGGTGGGAATCAGAAAGCGTACTCAACTCCGCCTTGACCGAAGATGTCTTGGGAGAAGTTCCAAGAACTATTCAATGACAAGTACTTTCCCGAAAGTATTCATCACATAAAAGAGGTAGAATTCATCAAGTTGGAGCAAAATAATACGACCGTGTCGTAAGACGGGCCAAGTTTGCTGAAGAGTTGTCCCGATTTTGCGTCCGCTTGGTGGATAATGAAGAGAGAATGACACGGATGTTTTTAAGAGGTTTGAAGTCGAGATACGCCAACATTTTCTCATAAACCCGTGTTTGTATTCAGATGTTGTAAATAGGGCTCGATTAGTGGAGTAGCGATAACGAGTTAACGAATGAAAAGAGAGCAAAAACAACAAAATTATAATATCGGTGAGAGCAATCATCAAGCGGTGACAACAAGCATGGAGGAATCAATAAGGCCGAAATGGTAACCACCGGTGGTAATCAGGCCAAAACAATAAGAATGGACATTTCAAGAAGAGGAGATTCAACAATGATGGAAGGACGTCAAAGACCAAAGACCGTTGTTAAGGAAGGAGAACGACCACCTATCATATGCTTCAAATGCGGAGGGGAGGGACACATCAGTCCAAACTACGCGATGCCATCCAAAACCCATTTCCAAAGCCCCATATCGAATGGCTCCTATTGAACTTCAGGAGTTAAAGACCCAATTACGTGAATTGTTAGACATTGGTTTCATTCGCCCTAAAGACGCCTCTCCTTGGGGTGCTCCTGTTCTATTCGTGAAGAAGAAAGATGGGAGTATGCGACTTTGTATTAATTATCGGGAGTTAAATCATGTCACCATCAAAAATAGGTACCCATTGCCACGTATTGATGACCTATTTGACCAGTTGCAAGGAGCCAAATTCTTTTCAAAGATTGATCTTCGTTCCGGATATCACCAATTGAAGATTAGAACCGATGACATTCCAAAGACGGCTTTCAGAACTCGGTACGGGCATTATGAATTCCTAGTCATGTCCTTTGGATTAACTAATGCTCCTGCTGCCTTCATGGATATGATGAACCGAGTATTCAAGGAATATTTGGATCACTTTGTGGTCGTCTTTATTGATGACATCCTTATTTATTCCAAAAGCCGTGAAGATCATGAGCAACACTTGAGGCTGACACTCTAAAAGCTTCGTGAATACAAGCTTTATGCCAAGTTGAAGAAATGCGAGTTTTGGCTTGAGGAAGTAGCATTCCTTGGGCACGTAGTATCAAGTCATGGAATATCTGTTGACCCGGAAAAGATTGAAGCTATTCAAAGTTGGGAGCAACCTAAATCAAATGGATCGAAATCGTAGCTTTCTCGGTTTTATTTGGTTATTATCGGAGATTCGTGGAAGATTTTCTCGAATTGCTACTCCATTAACTCAAATTGACTCGAAAAGATACAAAGTTCGATTGGAGAGAAGAATGTGAGAAGAGTTTTCAAGAACTCAAGAGGAGACTCATTTCAAAGACCGTTCGACAATACCATCCTGCCTTGAGGGATTTGTCATCTACAAGTGATGCTTCGGGCAAAGGGTTGGGATGTGTTCTCATGCAACATGGGAAAGTCATAGCTTTATGCCTCAAGACAACTCAAAGATTATGAGAGGAATTATCCTACTCATGATCTAGAGTTAGAAATTCATTGTCTTCGCACCTAAAATTTGGAGGCATTACTTGTATGGGGAGAAAGTGGAGATCTTTACAGATCATAAAAGCCTCAAATATTTCTTCACTCAAAAGGAACTCAAATGCGATAAACGACGTTGGCATGAACTGTTGAAAGATTATGATCATACCATCCAATACCATCCTGGAAAAGTGAACGTGGTAGCTGACGCATTAAGTAGAAGATCATATGCAAGTACGAGTGCGATATTGTCAACGCAAAGGCCCATTTTATGTGACTTGCAAAGGATGGAGATAGAATTAAAGACTCCAGGGACCCATGTGATGATGGCAAATATACGAGTAGATATAACTTTAATTGATAAAGTTAAAGTTGCTCAAGCTACAGACCTAGAGCTGATGCGTATGAGGAAGAAAGTGCAAGAAGGTGCTATGCCGGAAGCAAGAATCGATGAAGAAGGAATACTTCGAGTCAACTCCAGACTTTGTGTTCCTAACGACCCTGATTTAAAGTATAAAATCATGATGGAGGCACACAACACACTGTTTGCAATCCATCTTGGGAGTACCTAAATGTATCATGATCTTCGTCATACATTTTGGTGGAGCGATATGAAGAGAGAGATAGTGCTGTTTATCTCAAGGTGTCTAACTTGTCAACGAGTTAAAGCGGAACATCAAGTACCAAAAGGTCCATTGCAACCACTTGAAATTCTAGAATGGAAGTGGGAGCACATTACCATGGATTTCATTACTCGGCCTTCCTAAGGTTTCTCAAGGCATAGATGCGATTTGGGTCATTATTGATAGATCGACCAAGTCCGCTTTCATTTCATCGACACGAGAAACTTATACACTTAAACGACTTGCTCAGATGTATATAAACTAGATTGTAAGATCGCATGGTATGTTGGTATCCATAGTTTCGATCGAGACCCAAGCATCACTTCACGATTTTGGGTTAGTTTGCAAAAAGCTATGGGCATAGATTTACAATTTAGCTCTCTAAGATATCATCCTCAGACGGATGAAATGGAGATGACTATTCAAACTCTTGAAGATCTATTAAGACTCGTGGTCCTCGACTTCAAGGAAGTTGGGACAAGTTCTTACCATGGTGGAGTTTTCTTACAACAACAAGCTTATCAAGCAAGTATGGCATGGCTCCATTTGAGACGTTGTATGGAAGAAAGTGTCGTTCACCAGTAGGCTAGGATGAGGTAGGTGAAGCAAAGTTGTTGGGACCGGAGTTGTACGTATGACTACGAAAAAGATTCAAACATTCCGACAACGTATAAAAACGTCACAAGATCGACAAAAGAGTTATGCTAATCTTCATCGAAAGGACGTGGAATTCGATATAGGAGATCATGTGTTATTACGTATTGCTCCATGGAAAGGAGTTACGAGATTTGGAAAGAGAGAGAAGCTCAATCCTCAATTCATCGGCCCGTTTTTAATCCTCGATCGAGTAGGAACTGTGGCCTATAGACTCGCCTTACCGCGAAATATGTCTCGTGTTCATAATGTTTTTCACATATCTATGTTACGTAAATATGTGAAAGACCAGAACCAAATTATTGAGTTAGAACCAGATGAGATAGAGGAAGATTTAACGTATGAAGAGTTACCTGTTAAAATCTTGGATAAGAAGGATCATGTTCTACGCTCCAAGGTTAAACCTCAAGTCAAAGTTTTGTGGAGAAACCACGATGTGGAGGAAATGACTTGGGAGTTAGAATCTGAGATGAAGTCAAGGTATCCTCATTTCTTCGACATACCAGGTATGTACCCTAATTTCGAGGACGAAATTTCATAAGAAGGCGAGGTTGTATGACCCCAACTTTTATGAATAAAGAATAATTTTCTCGAATTATATTTTTGAATATTATGGTGTTGATTTGATATAATGTTATAGTTGTGGGTAATATTTACAAGTTTTGCAAAGTAAGCAAGTGGTTATATAATATTCGATTGGTCGGGGAATATTCGTTTTTATAGGAAATATTCGTACGATGGCACAATCATTAGTGGACCCCACAACGGAAGTATTGTCGTAGTTAGAAAATGACAAAATTATCTTTCTATAAAAATAACGGCGGAGGTGTTACCGTTAAAACTGTTGAACTACCCGATAGTAAAAGTACAAGAAGAATACGCTGTGGTTGCATAAGAGTACACTGATATTGATTATCGATGCTTACGTGAGAAGTCACTCAATTATACTCAATTATTGCTACATGAGTCATTGATCATATCTCTCATATTATTGATTAAATTATTGCATAAAGATTATCCGCATAATATGATATATTATTAAATCAATAATTGAGACGGAAAAAGTTATTCATATTATTATTTGCAATATCGACAATGTCAGTAAGTTTCATCAAGGAGAGGTTTGGTCACCTAATTAATGCGCCAATAAGGAGAAATCCTTATCTGAAAGCCCCTCTTTCCGGGAACGACTTGGTTGTTAAATATTGTGAATTATAATATTAATGATGAATAAGTTCGTGTTGATTAAAGATGAATTTTATAGTTCCATCAGGTTGGACTTATTTGTGTTAGTATAATTGATGTCCGGAGGATATATTGTTCAATCGGTATTCGGGACACTTTTCGTGGTCTGAGTACTATTCACGAGTTACTATTCATGAGTTACTATTCACGAAGTTACTATTCACGAAGTTACTATTCACTTAGTACTATTCACCCGTAAGATATATTTTTGGTCCAAATCATTTTTGGGTACAATATTATTCCATAAGGAGATGTGCTAATTTTTCGAATCGTTGGTTGAAGATATAATAGTAGAAGTCAATATGGACCATTTGGTGGAAAGTTATAATAGTAAATCAATATGGATCGCTGGTTTAAAGTTTTAATAGTAAATCAGTATGGACCATTGCTTTAAGTTTTAATAGTAAACCAATATGGATCGTCCGTTTAAAAGTAAATCAATCTAGACCGTTTATGAATTAGTTACTATTCAGTCCATTTTCCTATAAATAGAACCTCATTCCTTCATTATTTCTTACGAATTCACTGAAACTCTAGAAAGAGAAACTATAGAGAGAAAGAAGAAAAGTATTTTGTTACTTCACTTTTCCAATATCCAGTTTCTTCTAAGGTAGGGAATATTATTTGTTGTACCCATAAGGGGTATTATTTCTTTTGTATTCATGAAGAGAACTTATGTTATTCCATTACTTATTATTCTGTTGGAATAACCTGTATACGCGGGCTACCCTATACTTGGTGAAATTCTTTTGTTATTCCATTCTTTATTATTCTGTTGGAATATAATGTCTGTGCGTTTTACGTCGGACCTAGTTCCAATCATTATTATTCTGTTGAAATATCCTGTATGTGCGTTTTACGCCGGACCTGGTTCTAGTTTTTATTATTCGTTGAATATCCTCGTCTCGCGGCGCTTTTACGCTTGACACGGTTCGTTATTTATTATTCTCGTTGGAATAACTCGCTGTGCGATCTATCGCATACATGGTGATTTCTTTTGTTATTCCATTCTTTATTATACTCGGTTGGTTAAAACTTTGACTTCTATACTCCATGAAATTAGTGTAATATCCTCGATATTTGCGCTTCATCCAAAGATCTTTTCATGGAAATATTCTTCCGAGCATTCTTGAATTTTACTCTACAAAGCAAAGATCATGTCGATAATTGGACGTTATCGGTTCCTAGATAAATTAATTCTTGAGCTTGTTTTATTGAATTCTTATATCATTGTCATCATCCTCATGTTTATATTTTGTTGAAAGTCAACTGTATTCTGTAGTGCATAGATGGACTTGGTATGATTATGACTGGGGATTGATCTTAATCATAATCACGACCGTAATGTTACAAATGATATGGTAAAAGTCCTCATTGGCCCGTAGTGCATTGATGGACGGGATTGTTGGCATGATCATGACCATTAATGAATACACGAATGTCCTCGCCCGTAGTGCATGGATAATTTGTGGTCGTGATACTAAAGAATATCCTCGGTCGTAAGTTCGTAGGGGTGATTCGATGATGTGGATTATTTATTGTCGAGTCCCAAAGTGATAAAAGTGATGAAAAACCTTTTAAATCATAGAAGATAGTAGATTTTATTTCTACTGACTCTTCTAATGGATTGCTTGTTCCACCGCAGCTTAAACTTGATATTTATTATATTTTATCGGTTTAACATTGTTGAAGGCTAACGATAAATTATTCTCGTATTATCTTAGTCATAATATTTTTCTTCGGGCTAGTTGAGCTCACCCTTTTGCTTTCATTGTTCTCTTCAGGAAATGAGAACGTAGCAGGGCTAGTCGAGGAACAGGAGTGATGGTCCTAGTGGGGCATTAGTAGTCCTCACTATTCCTGTGAAATAGTGTGATAATAATTGTAATGAGGACTCCTTTTGAGTTTTTATACTCTCTAGTAGACAATATTTGTATTAAAACTCACAAGTTATGTTTTGTCGTATTGTACACGACAGTTGTATAATTAAGTTGTATTTGAATTCAGTACATTGTATCTGGAGAACCAAGATGGGTGATGTATACCTGTTTTGGGTGCGCCACAGTTGGTATCAAAGCTTAGGGATATGATCCCTGGCTAAGATGTGAGAATAGAACTAGGAGGGGAGAGACGGGGAATTCCTTCGCTAGTATAACCTACCTAAGTTTTTTTTGGTATTTAATTTGTTTACGTAATATAGGGATAATATGTTTACATGTCAATTAACCTTTTGTTTTGTGGCGAGATCTGAAAATGACATCCGAGAATGTTGAGAATAAGAATGGAGCACAAAGCATCGTTGATTCACCACATATAAATAATCAGGATAATGTGCATCAGGAAGGCGACAATCCTCATGCAAACAACAACACTACCCAAATGATGAATGATCGAATGTTCAGAGGCTTTATGCAATTCATACAACAATGAAGTAGAGCCAGCCTCGTCCAAAATGTAGGTGGAAACACTGAAAACTCTCGGACAGTCACCGCTAAATAGTTCAAGGAGCTGGGACCACCCGAGTTTATTGGAGAGCCAAAACAACTTAAGGTGGAAGCATGGATAAAGCAGATCACCAAGATATTTGATGTCTTGGGATGCTTCGAGGAGCAAAAGGTTCCCTTTGCCGCCTTTTATGTTGCAAGGAGAGGTAGATTATGGTGGGAATCGGTAAAGCGTACTCAACCTGCCGCACTGAAGATGTCTTGGGAGAAGTTCCAAGAACTATTCAACGAAAAGTACTTTCCTGAAAGTATTCATCACATAAAAGAGGTAAAATTCATCAAGTTGGAGCAAAATAATATGACTGTGTCGCAGTACGAAGCCAAGTTTGCCGAGTTGTCCCGATTTGTGTCCCACTTGGTGGATAATGAAGAGAGAATGATGCAGATGTTTTTAAGAGGTTTGAAGCTGAAGATACGTCAACATCTTATTTCTCATAAACTGTGTTTGTATTCAGATGTTGTAAATAGGGCTCGATTAGAAGGAGAGCGATAACGAAAGTTAACGAATGAAAAGGGAGCGGCAAGAAAATGATAATATTCGGAGAGAAGCGATCATCAAGCGGTGACAACAAGCGTGGAGGAATCAACAAAGCCGAAATGGTAACCACTTCGGTGGTAATCGGGCCCAAACAATAAGAATGGACATTTCAAGAAGAGGAGATTCAACAATGATGGAAGGACGTTAAAGACCAAAGACCCGTTGTTAAGGAAGGAGAACGACCACCTATCATATGCTTCAAATGCGAGGGAGGGACACATCGGTCCAAACTACGCGATGCCATCCAAAACCCATTTCCAAAGCCCCATATCGAATGGCTCCTATTGAACTTCAGGAGTTAAAGACCCCATTCACAGGAATTGTTAGATATTGGTTTCATTCGCCCTAAGACGTCTCCTTGGGGTGCTCCCTGCTCTATTCGTGAAGAAGAAAGATGGGAGTATGCGACTTTGTATTGATTATCGGAGTTAAATCATGTCACCATCAAAAAATAGGTACCCATTGCCACGTATTGATGACCTATTGACCCGGTTGCAAGGAGCCAAATTCTTTTCAAAGATTGATCTTCGTTAGGATATCACCAATTGAAGATTAGAACCGATGACATTCCAAAGACGGCTTTCGGAACTTCAGATACGGCATTATGAATTCCTAGTCATGTCCTTTCGATTAACTAATGCTCCCCGCCGCCTTCATGGATATGATGAACCGAGTATTCAAGGAATATTTGGATCACTTTGTGGTCGTCTTTATTGATGACATCCTTATTTATTCCAAAAGCCGTGAAGATCATAAGCAACACTTGAGGTCGACACTCTAAAAGCTTCGTGAATACAAGCTTTATGCCAAGTTGAAGAAATGCGAAGTTTTGGCTTGAGGAAGTAGCATTCCTTGGGCACGTAGTATCAAGTCGTGGAATATCCGTTGACCTAGAAAAGATTGAAGCTATTCAAAGTTGGGAGCAACCTAAATCAAATGACCAAGTACGTAGCTTTCTCGGTTTTAGTTGGTTATTATCTGAGATTCGTGGAAGGATTTTCTAATCGCTACTCCATTAACTCAAATTGACTCGAAAAGATACAAAGTTCTATTGAGAGAAGAATGTGAGAAGAGTTTTAAAGAACTCAAGAGGAGACTCATTTCAAAGACCTGCTCGATAATACCATCCTGCTCTTGAGGATTTGTCATCTACAAATGATGCTTGTGCAAAGGGTTGGGATGTGTTCTCATGCAACATGGGAAAGTCATAGCCTATGCCTTAAGACAACTCAAAGATTATGAGAGGAATTATCCTACTCATGATCTAGAGTTAGCAGCTGTTGTCTTCGCACCTAAAATTTGGAGGCATTACTTGTATGGGGAGAAAGTGGAGATCTTTACAGATCATAAAAGCCTCAAATATTTCTTCACTCAAAAGGAACTCAAATGCGACAACGACGTTGGCATGAACTGTTGAAAGATTATGATCATACCATCCAATACCATCCTGGAAAAGTGAACGTGGTAGCTGACGCATTAAGTAGAAGATCATATGCAAGTACGAGTGCGATATTGTCAACGCAAAGGCCCATTTTATGTGACTTGCAAAGGATGGAGATAGAATTAAAGACTCCAGGGACCCATGTGATGATGGCAAATATACGAGTAGATATAACTTTAATTGATAAAGTTAAAGTTGCTCAAGCTACTGCACTCTAGAGTCGATGCGCGTATGAGAGAAGAAAGTGCAAGAAGGTGCTACGCCAAGCAAGAATCGATGAAGAAGGAATACTTCGAGTCAACTCCAGACTTTGTGTTCCTAACGATTTCGATTTAAAGTATAAAATCATGATGGAGGCACACAACACAATCGCTTGCAATCCATCTTGGGAGTACCAAATGTATCATGATCTTCGTCATACATTTTGGTGGAGCAATATGAAGAGAGAGATAGTGCTGTTTATCTCAAGGTGTCTAACTTGTCAACGAGTTAAAGCGGAACATCAAGTACCAAAAGGTCCATTGCAACCACTTGAAATTCTAGAATGGAAGTGAGAGCACATTACCATGGATTTCGTTACCGGTCTTCCTAAGGTTTCTCAAGGCATAGATGCGATTTGGGTCATTATTGATAGATTGACCAAGTCCGCATTTCATTTTCATCGACACGAGAAACTTATACACTTAAACGACTTGCTCGTATGTATATAAACGAGATTGTAAGACTGCATGGTATGCTGGTATCCATAGTTTCTGATCGAGACCCAAGCATCACTTCACGATTTTGGGTTAGTTTGCAAAAAGCTATGGGCATAGACTTACAATTTAGCTTTCTAAGATATCATCCTCGATTTGACGCATAAATACGGAGATGACTATTCAAACTCTTGAAGATCTATTAAGACTCTGTGTCCTTGACTTCAAGGGAAGTTGGGACAAGTTCTTACCATTGGTGGAGTTTTCTTACAACAACAGTTATCAAGCAAGTATTGGCATGGCTCCATTTGAGACGTTGTATGGAAGAAAGTGTCGTTCACCAGTAGGCTAGGATGAGGTAGGTGAAGCAAAGTTGTTGGGACCGGAGTTGTACGTATGACTACGAAAAAGATTCAAATAATTCGACAACGTATAAAAACGTCACAAGATCGACAAAAGAGTTATGCTGATCTTCATCGAAAGGACGTGGAATTCGATATAGGAGATCATGTGTTATTACGTATTGCTCCATGGAAAGGAGTTACGAGATTTGGAAAGAGAGGAAAGCTCAATCCTCGATTCATCTACCATTTTTAATCCTCGATCGAGTAGGAATCGTGGGCTATAGACTCGCTTTACCGCAAGATATACGTCTCGTGTTCATAATGTTTTTCACATATCTATGTTACGTAAATATGTGAAAGACCCGAACCACATTATCGAAGTTAGAACCGAGATTGAGATAGAGGAAGATTTAACATATGAAGAGTTACTGTTAAAATCTTGGATAAGAAGGATCATGTTCTACGCTCCAAGGTTAAACCTCAAGTCAAAGTTTTGTGGAGAAACCACGATGTGGAGGAAATGACTTGGGAGTTAGAATCGAGATGAAGTCAAGGTATCCTCATCTCTTCGACATACCAAGTATGTACCCTAATTTCGAGGGACTTAAATTTCATAAGAAGGGAGGTTGTAAGACCCCAACTTTTATGAATAAAGAATAATTTTCTAATTATATTTTTGAATATTATGGTGTTGATTTGATATAATGTTATAGTTCAGGTAATATTTACAAATTTTGCAAAGTAAGCAAGTGGTTATATAATATTCGATTGGTCTGGGAATATTCGTTTTTATAGGAATATTCGTGACGACAAAGACAATCATTAGTGGACCCTATTAACGGAAGTATTGTCGTAGTTAGAAAACGACAAAATTATCTTTCTATAAAAATAACTACGGAGGTGTTACCGTTAAAACCATTGAACTACCCGTTAGAAAAAAAGTACAAGAATACGCTGCGTGGTCAGACGCATAGTACACAATATTGATTATTGATGCTTACGTGAGAAGTCACTCATTATACTCAATTATTGCTACAGAGTTGTCGTGATCATATCTCTCATATTATTGATTAAATTATTGCTACAAGATCATCTCGCATAATATGATATATTATTAAATCAATAATTGAGGCGCAAAGTTATTCATATTATTATCTCGTAATATCGACAATGTCTAAGTTCACAAGAAGAGGTTTGGTCACCTAATCGCCGCCAATAAGGAGAAATTCTTATCGAAAGCCCCTCTTTCCGGGAACGACACGGTTGTTAAATATTGTGAATTATAATATTAATGATGAATAAGTTCGTGTTGATTAAAGATGAATTTTATAGTTCCATTGTGTTGGACTTATTTGTGTTAGTATAATTGATGCCTGGAGGATATATTGTTCAATCGGGTATTCGTGACACTTTTTGTGTCGGAGTACTATTCATGAGTTACTATTCACGAGTTATTATTCACGAGTTACTATTCATGAGTTACTATTCACGAGTTACTATTCACGAGTTACTATTCAAGGGTACTATTCACTCATAAGATATATTTCTTTTCGGTCCAAATCATTTTTGGGTACAATATTATTCCATGAGGAGATGTGCTAATTTTTCAGACCGTTGGTTGAAGATATAATAGTAAGTCAATATGGACCGCTGGTGGAAAGTTATAATAGTAAATCAATATGGATCGCTGGTTTAAAGTTTTAATAGTAAATCAGTATGGACCGTTGCTTTAAGTTTTAATAGTAAACCAATATGGACCGTCCGTTTAAAAGTAAATCAATCTGGACCGTTCATGAATTAGTTACTATTCAGTCCATTTTCCTATAAATAGAAGCTCATTCCTTCATTATTTCTTACGAATTCACTGAAACTCTAGAGAGAGAAACTATAGAGAGAAAGAAGAAAAGTATTTTGTTACTTCACTTTTCCAATATCCAGTTTCTTCTAAGGTATGGAATATTATTTGTTGTACCCGTAAGGGGTATTATTTCTTTTGTATTCATGAAGAGAACTTATGTTATTCCATTACTTATTATTCTGTTGGAATAACCTGTATACGCGGGCTACCCGATACTTGGTGAAATTCTTCTGTTATTCCATTCTTTATTATTACATTTGAATATCATGTATATGCATGCGTTTTACGTTGGGACCGGTTCCATCTTTATTATTTTGTTGAAATATCCCGCATCAGACGCTTTTACGCCGGACCGGTTCCGCTTTTATTATTCATTGAATATCCTATCTGTCAGCTTTTACTACGGACCGGGTTCCGTTATTTATTATTTCATTGGAATAACTCACTCGCAAGGATCTATCGCATTTATGGTGATTTCTTTTGTTATTCCATTCTTTATTATACTCGGTTGGTTAAAACTTTGACTTCTATACTCCATGAAATTAGTGTAATATCCTTGATATTTGCGCTTCATCCAAAGATCTTTTCATGGAAATATTCTTCCGAGCATTCTTGAATTTTACTCTACAAAGCAAAGATATCATGTTGACAATTTGGACGTTATCGCCCTAGATAAATTAATTCTTGAACTTGTTTTATTGAATTCTTATATCATTGTCATCATCCTCGTGTTTATATTTTGTTGAAAGTCATCTCGTATTCGTAGTGTAGATGGACTTGGTATGATTATGATTGTGGATTATTCTTGTAATCATGACCGTAATGTTACAAATGATGTGGTAAAAGTCCTCATTGGCCCGTAGTGCATTGATGGACGATTGTTGGCATGATCATGACCATTAATGAATACACGAATGTCCTCGCCCGTAAAGTGCATAGATAATATGTGGTCGTGATACTAAAGAATATCCTCGGGTCGTAAAAGCGGGGTGATTCGATGATGTGAATTATTTATTGTCGAGTCCCAAATGATAAAAATGATGAAAAACCCTTTTAAATCATAGAAGATAGTAGATTTTATTCTCTACTTGACTCTTCTAATGGATTGCTTGTTCCGCTGCAGTTAAACTTGATATTTATTATATTTTATCAGTTTAACATTGTTGAAGCCTAACGATAAATTATTCTGCATTATCTTAGTCATAATATTTCTTACTGGGCTAGTTGAGCTCACCCTTTTGCTTTCATTGTTCTCTTCAAGAAATGAGAACGTAGCAGGGACTAGTCGGGGAACAGAGTGATGGTCCTAGATGGTGCGTTAGTAGTCCTCACTATTCTGTGAAATAGTGTGATAATAATTGTAATGAGGACTCCTTTTGAGTTTTTATACTCTCTAGTAGACCATATTTGTATTCAAATCACAGGTTATGTTTTGTCGTAATGTACACGACGGTTGTATAATTAAGTTGTATTTGAATTCAGTACTTTGTATCTGGCAAACCAAGATGGGTGATGTATACCTATTTTGGGGGCGTCACATAACACATAACCCTATCAGTCTATACAGCATATAAGACCTAGTATCAAGTCAGACTATTGCAGTCTGAGTTAAATCGGACACAATTCTGACATCTCGATCGCCTAGTCAGAAAAAATATCAAGTTTAAGCTCAATTAAACTCTACCTAAATACTTAACGATTATCTTAGATAATTTTATTATCAATCAAAATAAATTTCCAAGTCTCATAATAATTTTGAGGTAATTATTATCATTTATCAAGATTTCTCAATCAATAATATCGTATTCATCTAATTTAATTACTAATATATTCTATTATCATTAATATTTATTTAATATCAAATATTAATGAAAATCATACCAAAATATTATAATATATTTATAATATCACAAAGTATTTTTAATACCATAAAATCATATTTATATGATTTTTAAAATGATTAAATTCATTAACCGATAATTGCTATTAATATTAAATATTAATATTTTTCATGACAAAATATCAAAAGTTATATTTTATAACTTAAAATATTTTTATAACCCTTAAATAATTTTTATATGATTTTAAATCATTAATTCTAATTTTCCATAATTTATTTAATATATTGATTAAATAAATTAATTACCATTAATATTAATTTATTAATGAAATTCATCACAAACTATTAAAAGTCATCAAAAATAACTTAAAATATTTTCTTATACAATAATATAATTTTTCATGATTTTGCAAGTATTAAAATCATTTTAAGTAATTTATTTAATATTATAATTAAATAAATTAAATACCCTTAATATTCCAAAAATATTAAATATTAATGAAATATATTCAAAATAATTAAAAACCCATTTTTAGGCTTTAAAATAATTTTTAAAACCATTTTTGTAATTTTTAGAATTTATTTTCTATTTTTAATCAATTTCCGAAAATTTAGAAATTAAAATTAAATTAACCGTTGATATAGCCTATAGAGACGCTTTATGTCGCTGTAGGTGTTCTTGGGGCTCAAGAACACTGACAGTCAGTGTGACGCCCCCAAATTCGGGAATCTTCTAACCCAACACATGGTGCTACACGGTACTACAGTTCACACATACATTCAATTGAAATGCCTCAAAAGAACGAATATGTCTTATATATATTCCAAAACAATATTCCCTTCCTAAGTTCTTTATAACCAATACATAAGTTCTTTGTCATAATATCAAATACATTACAACATTAACATATACTATTACATAGGCAATTCAACGGTCTGCCTTAGCCTTTCCCTTATCTTTACCGGATCCTTCAGTCCGATCGGTCTTAGCTATATTCATATGGTTTAAAGCAAGAGTGAGCATAACAAGCTCAACAAGTACAACAATTTCAAGTAAATAGCATGCTTGAAACATAGAAATAGTATATCTTCAATAACTGAACAATAGTTAGGAAGTACTATTAGTAATACAAAATAGCACTTCACTTTTCCTTCAAAACGTTTTACAATGATAATATTCAGTAAAAGATCAATTTCGGTCCAAGACCATGAGCATTTCATACTTTCTTTGAAAAGGACAACCCGACACTAAGTCCGTAAGTCAAGCATATCTTCATGAAACACGTCTAGGTGATCAAATTTATAGTACTCTATGTTGATCAACACTACATTCTTTAAACGTGTGTACGTTTAAGTTGCGGCAACCTCACGTGCCTATCGTTTTGACGACAAAACATTTTAGCATACTCAGTCTTCATTTGAAAACCATACCAACATAGTTTGGTAAAAACATTGACAATACTTTGATAGATTATAAGAAATCCAACATATCGTAAGTCTAGCCGAAAGAATTGGCTTTGTCTTCTTCATACATCAATTCATGGGTAAGAATACATGAATCACAAAGCTTGTCCAGATTGAACTAAAACAAGGGTTAGAACACTTGTCTTCAGCATCTGCTACTGTTATTACACGTGCACTTTAAGTCTTTAAAGTCTCTACAATATGTATCACATAACATAACACATTAGGTCATGAATAACATACATGGTTCCTAATGAATCTTACCCTTTTTCTCAATCTAATCATGACTTAGATTTGTTATTATTGGTTCCGGCTTTTCGTTACATTTTACATTGTTATTACGTTCACGTTCAAGTGATTGCCTTCAACCTTTAGTGATCATACTTTAGGGTTAAAAATACTTTAATCAATGTTACATTAAGTTAATTAATGTTGTAATTTATCATTAATCAACTACCTTCCTTATTATCTTCATAACCTTTCTTTATTGTCAAAACCCTAAGACTGGCGCTACGGCGCCAGCTTCCTTTACTTAATCTGCGATGCGGCGCCAAACTTTAGTGGCTTTCACCCGGTTCTGGCGCTGCGACGCCGCTTCTTAGCTCATCAGTTCGCGCCGCGGCGTGAAACTCTAGTAGGTCTGGGCATGGCACCAGTGTTGCAACGCCACCTTTTGGCCTTGGACTGGCACTGCGGTGCCAGCTCTGTGCACCAGATACCTTGGACAATTTTCTGCACTTTGCGAACTTCCCGGACTCCAAACTTAATCATTTTAAGTTCGAATTGGCTCGTTCAAAAGCCATTAGCTCACAAATCACATACTCTACGTGTTAATGTAAGAATTTTATAATTTTGACTTCATTAACTAAAATTTCACCTATTAGTCCATTTTTAACGAAAACGATAAACGTTCGTGAACCTTCAATGCTCGTTTCTTCGTTCTAAGTCGGAATTCGGTCATTTTCGAGTCTGCAACTCTATAATGCCTAATAAGACTTGTTCCCATCGAAAACCAATGTTTCCGAGCTCAATATCAAAATCTGACTTCCATTCCGAGAATTTCACGAATTCGACGATTATCGTTCAATAGTGTGAATTCCGGCAAAACTTCGTTACTTATGATTTGTTCATTATTTCAAATGGATTATATCCATCATATTGACATCTTAACCTACACATTACATCAACTTATTTTCATGATAAGTTATGACTTATTCTTTATGAGCTTTTTACTTATCAATGTATAAACTACATATAACTTTGTTTCACATGGCTTATGATAGTTAAAGTCTTCTAACCATCATTCTTACATACTTTTATCATACTAACTTCATTCATGTAAACATGATACAAGTCTTACAAGTTCTTCCTTAGCTCATAGCTTATTTATGAACAAAGTACTTATTCTCGGCTTATTAAGACTTAAGTCCTAAGATTATCCATTCTTATGATTTCTTAGCATACATGTTCATTACTCCATACTTATCTTATCAACTTACAATGGTAGAGATTGAAGATTATGGCATAAGATCATTACCTTTGATGAACTAGCTTTTCTTCTTCTTTTCTAACAATGGAAGTTTAGCTTATTCTTGCTTAATCTCTCTAACAAATAAGTTAAAAATGTTGGATGAAAATGAAAAAGCAAATAATGAAATCCAAAGCTTGGTATTTATAGAATTTCCTAAGTTAGGGCATTATGGACAAAAGCCAAATCCCACCTCCTTTGTAACCTCCTTACTATTCATTACTTCAAACTTAAGTTAACTTGCTCTTCACCTTAATTACTTGGCCATCACAACAAATCCTTGATCATCACTTAATTATCTTGGACACCAAGACTAACCACATGATCATGGGTTGCCCCATAGATCACCTTAACCCATTAGATTATTACTTTGGGCTCAGGTTTAATTAGCTTAGCTTATTCATTTGGGCTTGCATTAATTTACTTAGGGCTTTACCTTAACAACCACTTGGGCTTTAATATTATATAATCTTGGGATTGTAATTTAACTTCTATTGGACTTATAAATTGCTTCACAATCCTACAAGTCCGCTACAATTGGCTTAAAGCCTTAGAGCGTATACTATACGTATATTTCTTGTATTCTTACTCGTATACTAATTCATAATATCTAATATATCATCATTCATACATACTCTTATAATACTTCGTATCATACTCATATTCATTACCTCGGATAATACTTACGTATTACACGATCAACACATTAACATCTAACGCTTTATTTTCCCTAACATTCTCAAATTAAGTCCGCATGCGAAAATTACGTTTTCCATACTTGAATTATTATTGCATAATCCATCTCACCTCGATATTCTATCGTTACATATTTCTCGGAAGTTCAAAAATAATTCCCGAGCAGAAATTGATGAATGGTGTTTTTCGAAAAATTTCTCGGAAAGCTTTTATTTTCGTCTTGGAAATTCAAACACTTTAATTCTTTCACGTAGTTAAAATACTACGACTTTCTGACGTTTCTAGGTTATAGAACGACATTCATCTTACTAACACATAATAAAAACAAATAATTTAATTTAATTCATTATTTAATTAAATGAAATTATTTTACAATGAATCTAAATTTCTCGGTCGTTACAGTCAGTGTTCAAGGGGTCACGTTTAACCAGCCTTAAATCTCAGTCCATGAATGTTATAGGCTTGCTAGAACCATGATCTTGTAGTGTTTATGTAACACTGCGAATATCACCAACAATCTGGGTCATACAACAATATAAACTTTGAAGATCCAAGCCCCCAAAGTTACTGTCAGAATGCTTCTGGGTTTTCTGGGTAACCCAGAAACCCAGGCAGTTCGAGTAGGCCTTTTCTAGCTCTATTATCTCTATGTTCATGTCATCGAATCAGTGTTCTTAAGGTCCAAATCTATAGTCCTCGTGTCAAGGAAAATTTACATAACACTAACTCAATTTGAGTACATCCTAGTCTCCAGATTTATCCCGGTCAAAGGCTGTCAGAAACATTGTTCTTACGTTTTCTGGAATTTCCATAAAATAGAAACTATGACCGGATGGCCTAGTTTGACCATACACCACACTTGATATGTTTCTTGTTTAAGTAATACAAGGCCATGGATCAAAAGTCCATATAACATGTTATAATCTAGATATAACAACATCAACAAGCAACATAACACCCGACAAATCTCGGGCTAACAAAATCCTGTCAGGCACTAAAAACGAGTTTCTGGGTTGCCCAGAAAATCTTGGTCATTCTCGGTCAATAGGTTTTGACCAACAATATCTTGCAATCTGGACATTGAATAGCTTTAATTCTTCTTCCAGATTACAGTCCTCATGAATATAAACACATAAACACGATCTCCCTCTTATAATACAAGATCAAAGGTGAGTTTAGGGTTTATACCTTCTAGTATCCACTCCTTGATCTTTGATCTCCTTAACTAATCTAGGTGTTCTAGGAGGTTAATTAGTGACTGAAACACTTAATAAATTCGGAGGTTTGGAGAGAGAAAGAGTTGTTGAGAGCTTGGGTGCAAAATGAGCCAATTTTGTGGACTTTCTCTCCGTCAAATTTATATATATTATGATGCAATGTATCTAGCTGTGGTTGCTGTCAATAATTAGCTGCGTTGCTGATATATAAGTTATATGGTCAATAATAGTTGGTCAACAACTACAAATTTGGCAAGATTTGCAAGTTACTTAATAAAAAATCCAAAAAGGGCATTTTGGTCATTGAACATGTAATTTTAATGGCATTCTAGACATTGTCCAAAACCTTAGGGTTTAACCCTAAGGTTCTAACCCTTAGGTTTTACCACATTAGTTTCTAGGATTTTCTAAATAGAAAATTAATATTTCTAAATTATAATTAGGATTCTCTAATTATATTAAGATTTCCTAAACATAATTCAAGCTTGCTAATTATGATTAATATTTCCTAATTAAAATTGCTAATTTAGCAATTAGGTCCGTAATTGTACATTAGGGTTTTAAACGGAACAATTAGGGTTTCAAACTTTAAAATTAGGATTTTCTAATTAATTATTAGAGTTTCCCTAATTAAGTCTATAAACATAAATACGTACCTTAAAATTCCCAATTTAGGGTTTTCTAATTTCGAATTAGGGTTTCGAATTCTTGTAACTAAAATTAGGGTTTTCAAAACTTGTTTTAGTGTTTCTTATTAATCGCTAGGATTTTCTAACAGAACACTGACGTTCTTAATATAATATTAAGGTTTGTCACAGATATAGGTTATTTGGTTGACCCTTGACCCTTAACCACATATTGTACACATATACAACCATATACACAGAACATATACACTTATACCCTTAATCCTGAATAATTCACCACAAAAATTTTAAATTCACTAAATTCCTTCTCGAAAATCTCAAATCCATTCACTTATTTTATGACTAGGTTTATTATTTAACCTTAATTCAATCTTTCAAGATTTTAATAAATATCCAAATTCTCGGGTTGTCAAATTCACCCCTTCTTCTAAAAATTTGTCCCCGAAATTTACCTTACATTTTATACCTTGCACCATTCACCATTCACCATTCATTCCCATCATTACATGCTACCCAATACACCACTCACCAGAGTTAAAATTTGGAAATTGTCCTGAGGAGTCATATAGACCATGAAGTACTGAGGTTTATAGGTATTAATACCCTTGACTTATTTCAATTAAGAAAAATGTATTCTACTCCTTACAAAGGTTAACCGTATATTTACAATCATGAAGAAGGTAAACTATCGTTACTAGTACGTATACTTTAATCATTTCTCGCGAATATTCTTGCTATTGAATAATTTTATCCAATATGCATAGTTCACCTCAATCTTATCATAGAATTCCGTACCAAAACAATTTAGTTCAGGAAAATTTTCAAAGAACGCTTAGAATTTTCATAAACGTTGGTCTAGCCAAATCAAATAGCATAGACTCATATCAATAATTCAATTCAATCGAAATATTTAGGTATAGCCAAACCCCGTTGGCAAATTGAAATTTTAAAATTAGTTTGAAAATGATGTCATAATGCCCTACTGTATTAACAGCCCATTTGAGGATGCCGTCATCGAGTGACTTTGTCACAAGACATCATACAATAGTGGAACAACGATTTTAGATCAAATTTAACACTAAGTATTACTGTATTTACAACTCCATCAACTTTTTATCATCTCTACACCAGGTTACATGGTATATAAGTGATAAATAAAAATATATTTTGATATTTCAAATCATTATCGTCTAGCCGAAACAAGTAGCATAGACTATACTTTAAACCGTTCAAAAATTATTACAAATTAGTTTTATCATCTCAACAGGTAACGATGTGTCGGTGGCCCAAATTACACACATACATCATGATCACCAGGAGTTGAGAATAAAAATTCGTTTTTAAAAGCACATAGTGCGTATTTACCTTGACGCCAAAAATTTCGAAGTTTAGCATAGCTAGCAGAGTTGGGAAACCTATGTCTCCACTAATAATTCATTGCCTAATATTGTTATCTATTCCTACTATCCTCAATACTCCATGCACACTTAATTCTACCCAGTTCGTCAAACTTATCACACTTATGAGTTCATGAACTTTCCACAATCATATGAGTTTAAGTACTTGTCCTAGACAAACCTTTAGCGTCCATTCGCTGAGGGGTCCAAAAACATTTCATATAATTATGAGTCACAAACGTACCATAAGTATGAGTTTAAGAACTTGTACTTAACCTTATATTCTCTAACTATACCCTACCTATCTGTTATACTCTTGAGAAAAGAATCACCTTCTCAACATGTATATAGCAAATAGCGCGACACAGACATTTCAATAATTATCCTAACTCCCTTCTCAATACGAATTTCATTTAATCCGTATTCATACTCCTTTCCTGAATTCATACCAATTCATAGTACAACCGACACACGAAAATGTTGTTGTAAACTTTTCAGTCATTAGATTGATCTTTCTCCCTACTATCACCTTATCAGATCACGGGGTGATCTCATTGTATATATTACGATTCATTTCTATTCTATGATCATTTTATTTTATGATCTCCTATCCGTGTACTTTTAGTCTTTTAGACTCGATCTATTCATCACTATTGTTCACCTTTATTATCAGAATTAGAGAACTTCGTATCTTTATAACTCGTCTAGATTCGTCTTTGAATCTTACCGACACACTAACTCTATTTGTGTTAGTACTTAACCTAATAACTACGATTATTAGTCTAAGGTAACCCTACCTAATGTTTATAACCAACAAGTTTGATACCAACTGTGAGGTCCCCAAATCCCGGTCCTAATCACCAATGATCTAGTACAATCATTCTATAACTATTACGGAAGATATAAACATAAATTGTTTATACATTACATTACACACTAATCCCAAGGTCGAGAACCTTCACATAATACTTGAATAAATATTCTGTGTATCATACAATGTTATTATTATACAATACTGTTACATTTCTAGCTGCACATATTATCTCAAACTGGACTTGTCTTTGACCTTTCTTGTATCCCGTTCCCAGGTTCTGAAATCGTTACATTCTTTGTTCATCATAATATAATTCATACAAACATACTAGTCTATTACAAAATAAACTAATCATTCATCTTCGCCTTACTTTTATCTCTACTAGAACTGTGACGCCCCCAAAATTAGGTATACATCACCCATCTTGAGTCGCCAGATACATGGTATAGGATTCAAATACAACTTAATAATACAACTGTCGTGTACAATACGACAAAGCATAAACTGTGAGTTTGAATACAAATATTGTCTACTAGAAAGTATAAAAACTCAAAAGGAGTCCTCATTACAATTATTATCACACTATTTCACAGAATAGTGAGGACTACTAATGCAAACATCTAGGATAATCACTCTGTTCCCCGACTAGTCCCAGCCTACGTTCTCATTTCACAAGAGAAAAAGTGAAAGAAAGGGTGAGCTCAACTAGCCCAAGAAGAAATAGTATGACTACGATAATGCGTAATAATTTATCGTTAGCCTTCAATGATGTTAAACCGATAAAATATAATAACTATCAAGTTTAAGCTGCAATGAACAAGCAATTCATTAGAAGAGTCAAGTAGGAATAAAATCTACCATCTTCTATGATTTAAAAGGTTTTCATCACTTTTATCATTTGGGACTCGAATTTTAATAAATAATCCACATCATCGAATCACCCCCACACACGGCCAAGGATATTCTTTAGTATCACGACCACGAATTATCCATGCACTACTACTTAAAGATATTCATGTTTTCATCAACGGTCCTGATCATGCCATAAAATAATTCATCTTTTCACTACGGCCAAAGAGAATCCATAGCCATAATCATACCAAAAACTATCCATCAATGCACTACGGGTCAATGAGGACTTTTTCCACATCATTTGTAACATTACGGTTATGATTAAATCGAATAATCCCTGGTCATAATCATACCAAGTTCATCTATGCACTACAGGCCACAGATGACTTTCAACATAATATAAGCATGAGGATGATGACAATGATATAAGAATTCAATAAAACAAGTTCAAGAATTAATTTATCCAGAACTAATAACGTCCACATTGTCAACATGATACTTCTTTGAGAGTAAAATTCAAGAATGCTCAAGAAGAATATTTCCATGAAAAGATATCGAAGAAGCGCAAATATCAAGGATATTCCACTAATTTCATGGAGTATAGAAGTCAAAGTTTTAACCAACCGAGTATAATAAAGAATGGAATAACAAAAGAAATCACCACGCATGCGATAGACCGCAGACAGTGAGTTATTCCAATGAGAATAATAAATAACGGAACCAGTCCCACAGTAAAATGCATGCATGTGATATTCCAATGTAATAATAAATAATGGAACCAGTCCAGCATAAACGCATGCATACGGGATATATTCGGATGAATAATAAAGAATGAAATAACAACAAAAATCACCATGCATGCGCGATAATCGCATGCACAAAGTTATTTCAATGAGAATAATAAATAATGGAACCAGTCCCCAGAACGTTATATGCATACAGACGAGGATATTCCGGCCGAATAATAAAACGGAATATTAGAAGAATTTCACCATGTATGCAAGATTGCAGATAAACAAAGTTATTCCAACATAATAATAAAGAATGGAATAATGTAAGAATTTCACCAAGTATAGGGTAGATCAGCGTGATACAAAAGTTATTCCAACAAAATAATAAAGAATGGAATAATGAAGTTCTCTTCATGAATACAAAAGAAATAATACCCCTTTACTGTACAACAAATAATATCCCCTACGAGTACAACAAATAATATCCCTTACCTTAAGAAGAAGAGTACTAGATATATAAGTAGTGAAGTGGAAGAATACTTTTCTTCTTTCTCTCTATAGTTTATCTCTCAGAGTTTCAAATTGAATTAAGTAAGAAATAATGAAGGAATGAGCTTCTATTTATAGAAAAATGGATTTGATAGTAACTAACTCATGAAGCGGGTCGAGATTGATTTACTTTAATCTGACGGTCCATATTTAAAGCAAAATCTTTTAAATAAAATATAATATATTCTATTTATAATATAATAAAACGAATAACTTTATAAAAGATTTTACTATGCAAATACTATGCAGAGCATTATGCATAATAAAATATAATATATTCTATTTATAGAATAACTTTATAAAAGTATTCATTTTTATATATAAAAGATTTTACTACGCAAAATACTATGCAAATACTATGCATAATAAAATATAATATAATCTAATTATCGTTACAATAAAACGAATAACTTTATAAAAGTATTCTCATTTTATATAAAAAATATTTTACTATTAGCCAATAAAACGAATAACTTTATAAAAGTATTCTTTTTTTATATAAAAGCTTTTCTGCTTTTATTACATTAATAATACCAATAAAACAAAACTAAGTGACTTATCACGTAAGCATCAATAATCAATACCGTGTGCTACTATGCAACCACGCGTATTACTGTACTTTTACTACCGAGTAGTTCAACAGTTTTAACAGTAAAACTTTCGCCGTTATTCTCATAAAAATATTTTTGTCGTTTTCTCCATCCGACAATAATTCCGTTACGGGGTCCACTAATGATTGTACCGTCGTATGGATATTCCCTGACAAAAAGAATATTCCCCGACCAATCGAATATTATACAACAACTTGCATACTTTTCAAAATTTATAAATACTACCCACAACTATAACATTATATCAAATCTACACCATAATATTCAAAAAAATTATTTCGAGAAAATTAAATATTTATTCATAAAATTTGGGGTCTCATAAGAACCCTCGGTTCGCTCAACCTTAGCTGCAATCATATGATTCAAGCAAGAAGTGAGCATAACTAGCTCAGCAAATCTAACTAAATATTATATAGATACCACTTCAAGAATCATATGATTATTCTTCAATAACTAAACAATAGTTATGAAGTACTATGAAACATTGAATAACACTTCTCATCTCATAAAACAATTCAGAATTACATATAATAGTTTGGAAATTTTGAGTAGGTCCATAGACCATAAACATTCTCTTTAGCTTTTATTCATGAAAAGGACAACCCGGTACTAAGACCGTAAGTCCGATATTTCTTACGAACACTTCTAGGTGATCAGCCTATAGTACTCTATGTTAATCAACACTACATTCTTTAAACGTATGTACGTTTAAGTTTTGACAACCTCGCGTGTCCATCGAATAATCGATGTAAAATACATTTGTTTATTCATACTCAGACTTACCTTGAATCCGTACCAAACAATTGGCGTAGGATAGCGTTATCAATTCTATATTGAAAGACTTGTAAAGAAATCAATCAATCTTTCAAGAATAGTCTAGCCGAGTTAAAACTGGCATCGACCTTTTCGTAAAAGAATTCATGCGTCTCATAACATGAATCACTAAAAACTTGGCTAACACGAAGGTTTGACAAGCGTTAAGAAGACTTTCCTTTAGCGTCTGCTACAGTAAAACTACTTTTCCTTTGAGTCTTTACGGTCTCTACAACACAACCACATAACCACTAGTACAAAATAGTAAATAGACAATACTTAAACCATAACATTTTTATAAAAAAATGTTGTGGTATTTTTTTTCACAACGTTTTTTAGCAAAACGTTATAGATATATATGAAAAAACGTTATCTATTTAAAATAATATTTTTTGATTTTAACTAGATAACATTTTTAAAACTTAAAATTAAAAAAAACGTGACTGGGAGTGTATCCTCGAGGGTTCCAAGTAGGGAAAGTTAGAGACAGAGGCTCCTCATTCTCTCTAGAATTTCCCCCTTCACTATCTGCCATCTCCTCCTCGTCCACTTACTCATCCCGCCCACCTGTTCTCCCTTTCCTCCATTCCCCTTCATTTCGACCCATCATTTCTCCCTCCTCTTTTCCACTGTCTTCTTACTTGGTGGTGATTTAGCCTTTCCGGCGACTGAATTTAGAGCCTTCCCGAAAATCCTTTTCCAAGTCTTCTTTGGTTTCTTCTTTCACATTCTCTCTCACCTAGGGTGCATTTAAATCGGGCGTGTATATATATATATATATATATATATATATATATATATATATATATATGGGATTCCATCCACAACAATCCCATTGAAGCAATCACTTTTTTTTCAAATTAGCCCGCTGTAACTCGTAGAACATTACATTTATTTTTTTTTTTTTTAAGTTATTACAGGGTTGTAATGTGGTAAACAGTTACAGAATTTGGTACTAAAAGATTGCTCCCAACAATCGATTGCTGTGAATAAAAACCCTATATATATATTTGGGATTCTTCTTTCACATTAGCTCTCACCGCTTGCCGCTATATTCCTTTCTTCTTTAACCCCTCCCCTCTTATTTTCTCTCTCTCCAAATTCTCATTCACTAACCCTAAACCTAAAATCCTTTTAGGATTTTACAGTTCATACCGAACAATGTCTCCCTCAACCACGGCACCAGCATCTCCACCAGCCGTAGAAGTGAGAGAAAACATTCATTTGACGGACAAGGAGAGGTAAATATTCAATTGTCTGCCTCAAGTTCTTCGCCATTTCAATTTCCATACTCAAATCCATGCCGCCAGAGGTTGGGTCCGCGACAAGGTGTGTTTATTTCAAAGGGACAAGCATATATGTATATTTATATGTCATTGGTTATAGAAAATTTGGTTGTAATTCTGGACTTCGTTTTGCGTTGTAATTTCTAGCTAAATGCTACCCTAATTAAGATTATATGTATGTATATATGGGTGTGTATTTATTTATTTGATTTTAATTTTAATCGGTAAAGAATGTTAGTGGAACAAATATTAATTTATTTATTATTAAATAGAAGCGTTAGGAAAAAAATGGATGCCTGACAAATTTGTTAATCTTTATTTGCTAACATTTTTTTATAATTTATTTTTATTTAATATTTTTGGCTTCTAAATTTGCTAATATATATATATTTTTAACCAGTAGTAGTTTTTGCTTTCGAACCCCAGTAATTAGTCTCTTTGTTGCTTTTAGTTTTTTTATCCATGGTACGCTGATGAAATGTGCAGAGAGAAGACTTGCTAACTATAACCAAAGCAGATTGAGGTCCAAATTATACTTCTTTGCTAACTATAACTTTCGGTTTCTTGTAGCAGAAATTACTTTGCGCTAGGTATGCTTGTAACAGAAATTTTAGTTCTTTGGAGTGTAAATATTTTTTGCTCATCTTCTTTAGACTATATATTCCTTTCTGCCTCTCTTTATTCTTTTTCCCTTTTCTAGTCTTATTTTCCAATAAGGATTCCTTGACAAATATTC